>BPLQ01001757.1:0-471806 GCA_021605075.1 Caerostris darwini | reverse complement strand
CTAGCATAAGAATGAGAATTCTGTGCGTAATAAAGATTTTCGACTGCAACCAACTAAAAAATAATTTTAAATTGCCGATTGGATTATTAACAGCGCGATTAATTGTGATTGGATTATTTCCCATTATAAGACCACAAGAAATCTTTTCTTAAAACAACAAACTGGAATGGGGAACAATAAACTCATAATCTAAAAAATATCTCAGATTAAAAATCTTTTAAAAAATTAGAAAGAAGTAACCCATTGCAATATGTATAAAATACAAAGAAAACGAGCAATAGTCTGAAGTAATTTTCTTTCATTCTTTCACCAGTAACCGGATTACGATTAAATGAATCCTGTTCCTCCGATGCTGATGAACGGTGTTCCTTTTTTTCAGGAATTTTCTGGAAAGCGAGTGGTGCCTTCTGGAGTTCAAGCTGGCCCACGTCCAGGCCCTGAAAGACCACGTTCAACGCATCATCGTCATCAAGCTGGCTGACCTGGCCAAGGACGATGAGCTGCCCGAGGAGATCCAGCTCTATCTCAAAAACACCACCTACCTCACTTGGGGGGAGAAGCACTTCTGGAGCAAGTTGCTCTACACACTCCCGAGGTCGTAGTCCGTCCCAAAACACCAGTTCCGAGACGATGCCAGACTTCAAATCCCCATGGCAAACCTCTCCGCTTGAATGAATTTTTCCACATCACCAATGTGTTCATTTCATGTTCCTCATTGAAGGAAAGTCATTTGTAATTCTAATATAATAAATTTATTTTCTGATACATACATATGGACCAAACATTTCTTGTCAGATTTTTTTATATCCAATGATGAATGTTCTGATCACCGTATAAGCAAACCTCTCTTCAGATTTTCTTGTACTGTAGTTTTTGGGCCTGCCGTTCTGTGACGACAGATTTTCTTGATTGCAATTATCTTTTTGGAGCTGTGTTTTTTCAAAAGAAGGACACTCCTTTACAGCAAATTCGACTTCAGAAACATCTAGATCCATAAGGGGTGAATGGCACATACTGAAAACTTTAAATCGTAAGTGGCATGCAGATAGCAAAAAGAAGACATCCATTACAATATTAAAATCATTTTTTTTTTTTTTTTTCATTTGTAATATAGCAAATGGTACGAATACAAAACTGATACCATGTGATAGTTATTTCTAATATGAGATTGAAATAGATATGGAACGAAATATGAAAACATGTAAATTGAATAACAAAATGAATATTTTTAAAGAAATATTAATTAATCGGTAATAAATTATATTAATTAATATCCCTTTTTAATTTAAAATTGGCGCATTTTAAATTTTATTTGCGCATAATTATTAAAAATTAAAATTTCTCAATAAATAATTTATATTTACCAATAAATTATAAATTAGTGGCTAATTAATGAAAAGTTATTAAATAACTAAAAAATTTGTTCTTTAAATTCTTATAAGAAATAGAAAATTTTCCCTCAAAAGTCTTTTTAAAATTTCTTTTAATATGAATTCTCAAGAAATATTTGAGATTCCATTGAAAAAATTACCTAAAAGATATTTAAATATAAATAATAAATTTCTCAAATAGTGATATTTCTATGTTTGGTTAATGCTTGGTTTTCTTAAATCTTTCTCATGGACCATTCTCGAATTACTAGATTCATTCTGATTTTCTGATATCGCCAGGCTTTGGACTAGCCCAGTCACTACTATGGTTATCAAATTTCGAACATTCCGAGACGCTTTCGAACATTCCAAGCTTCTGCTCTATAAGTCTATCATTAGATCTATTTTGGTTTATGGTAGCCCAATTTGGGCCTCCACTTCCCTCACAAATATCAAGAGACTGCAGGTTTTTCAGAATAAACACCTGGCTATGATTGCTGATGTGCCATGATTCGTCCGTCAAAAGATCATTCATAGAGATCTAGACGTCGAACCTATTCCAAATTATATTATTAAAATTTCTAAGAATTTTTTTGAAAAATGTCCCTCAGATTAGTAATGAGTTAATCCGTCATCTGCTGACTAATCACCCTGGGGTGAAAAGCTCACAGAAAAAACCAAGGGTAGTCTACGATGTCTCCTATGAATGTTTTCCTAAAGTTAAGAGATATCATGGCTGTTATTCTGAACAAGCGCAAGCGAGTTCAGCTAACGGATTTAAACGTCCACTGAATCCGTTCAGTTAACTCATTGTTTATCTGAGGAGTCGTTTAACTTTGAAAATTTGCGGTTGGTTACTAAACAAGACGAATTGGCGCAGAGTTAAAGTGACGGACACCCAACCGAGAGGTTGAGGGTTCGAATATGACACTAGATTCAATTCACTATCTTTATATTTTTGCTACGATGTGCACCATAATCCTATCATAACGATTAGTGAATGTTAGGTTTTTATTGTACGCTTTTTTACCTTTTTTTTGTTAGAAAATAAAAGGATGGAATAAAATCATAAAAATAAAAATAAAAAATATAAAAATGAAAAATAACTAAAAATCGGTTCTGATTTTGGCCTTTTTTTTGGGGGGGGGCATAATCATTTACTTTTCAGCATCTATCATCATGGCTTCCACCGTTCAGCATAACCCTTTCTGTTCATCTGTTTACATCACTATGAGTACTACTCTGTTTACTTTTTACAATAGTTATGGCATCGACAACTGGTACCGAATTTAAACTTAACTTTAAATTCTTTTATTTTGCATTTTACTTTTATTTATTATTCGTATTTTTAATTTATTATTTTTTTTTTTTGAGTACCACTTTAACTGAATTTTTTAAACTTTATCTTGTATTTTTACTAACATTAATTAAGCAGCCAACTATAATTACAGACATATTTATGAATTAAGAGGAGGAGATTTAAGGGGTATTTCCCCCTGTTGGTACTCCATAATCGGTACGCCAGTTGCCAGTCCGAGACGGGTAAAATCATTAGGAATCCTTTTAACCCAATTAAAGTTAGTTTTTATCGTATATTCAAAGGGTTTTAGCTTAACGTGTGCTGTAGTATAGGGTAAAAAATAAATTCGCAGGGATCACTTAGAATTATAGTTCCCAATTTAGGTTTAAATGCTTTCCTTTTAAGTATTAGAATGCGGTTTAATCTCAACATTCTGTTCCTTTGGAATAGCTCATTTGTTTGCAACTACTTTATAAGTTCTGAAGACGAGGGCCAACTTCTGTGACAACTGCAGTACGAAATGACAAAAGCAGCTTGCGTGTCCTCTTAAAGGCGTCGGAGCATTTCGAAGGATTTTAACTCTCTAAAGAAGGATCTAAACTTAACAGATAGGCAGTTTTGTGTGCTTGGCTGATGATTAATGTATCTGTTAAACCAACGCTTTTAAAAAAACCTGCAAGAATTAAAATTTACATTATTGCATACATTTTTAGTTGTGTGGGTATTGGGCAACGTGAATTCCATTTCGCAAATTTATTGAGACGCATTGTACATAGTTTAATACGAGTGCAATTTATGATGCAACGAGCGGAAGTCAATCTTTCTTTTTCAGATAAAGACTAACTCAATAAAGGATTCTATTGTGAAGTTTTATAAATAAACAATGCAACTTCCATTAATGTAGTTCCCCATGAAGTTCTGGATTAGGATCAAAGAGATTTTGATGGAATCTTCTTTATTATTTGTTGAACTTTATCTTCTTGGTGGAGGTTTTTGTTAATTTGAAGGTTTAGAATTATTGTATCCTAATAGTTAAAGCATTATTTGAAGTTGAGTTGTGAGTGTACAATTGTTCTAGCAAATTAAAATATTAAATAGAGGAAAATAAAAATCTGTCCAAATCTGAACCTGAGCACGGTCATTTTTTTAAATATTAACTAAAGCCCAAACAAAATGGTGATTAATTTGATTTCAAGTTCAGAAACTTTTATAGGCGTATACCATGTGAGAATCATGCAAGACAAATCATAAATAAAAATTCGATTAAAATGGTCTCCAATAAGTTAAAAATGAATAAAATATTTCTAGCCGTGAACTTGTTTTGTCTAGAAAAAATATTTAATATTATAAAAATATTTATAATTATATTATAAAAAATAGTTATAAATCTTTTTACCAACAACAACAAATTTTACTTCTTGACAGAAGAAAAATAAAAAGAGCAAATTGATGGTGATTTAACTAAGAACTTTGGGTAAAAATACATAAATTTCCCATGAAAATAAGTTAGAAAACCTATTTTAAATAGTGGTCCCTTCAAAAACGAACACTATCAGAAAACTGGAAGACACTGGCATGTTTTTATTATTATGGGTGTTGGTGCAACGTTAAACATAAATTCATATTTTAAGGGCGTTTGCTTTTCCATGGGTTCCTATTGGTGGGGGAGGGAGGGGGGGTTGCGCGAGCAGTGATCTTTGACCCTTTCATCTGAAAGAGACACTGGATCTTGCTGCAGGTGTGGTGCTAAATTAAATTTGGTCTACAGGTGCATCAAATTGGCCAATGCTGGTTTTAATCGTTTAAAATGTGGCTTGAAAAACATCCGAAACCCCCCAATAAACACAAAAACTGTAGTTAGTATATCGAGGAATTATCTGAATGAAATAAATTATTTTTAATTCAACCAATCAATGCCTGGATTGAATATGTTATTATTTTGCATAAAATTTTCATTCCTGAAAAAGAAAATTAAAATTTTAATTTGTTTCCTCAAACTGACAATATCTAGCAAAGATCAGTCCTTTTTTCAAATGGATCCGCTTATAATTTATGAAATATTTAAATTAAATTGACGAATCCATGATTTTAATAATATTCATTTTTAGTCATTTATTACGTTTATTTTTCTATGAACCAAATTTACAAATGATATTCTATAATATGCGATTACCTTTTGCAACCTCTGTCATAACTGTAATCTATATTTTCTATAATCTCTACAATTCTAGATAGCTGGATTTTCTACTTATCAAAAGAAATACTCAATTGCCAATATCTTTGCCAGTGTAATATGTTATATATTATTATTCTGAATTCAATGTAATTTCATGTTATTCAATGTTCATTTTCATGTAATATCTCTCCACTTTAACATAGTGTGTCAATAATCCATATTGCTAGATCTTCCAAATAGTAAAAAAAAAAAACTCATATTTTTAAGTGTTATAAGTAAGTTTTATTTCATGTATTAATTCGAATATTTACCATAAATTCTTATAATTGACAAATGTTTCGATACTGGAAATGTTACAGTAACAGGGGTTACTGTACTACAGTCGTGAGCCTCTATTTTAATAAAAATATTTTGAAGAATTCGATGAATATTTTTATCAATGGTTGCCTATTTAGTAATAAATTATCTCTGTAACCATCCTGTTAATTGAAAATAGTATCAATTTTGTCCAGGTTTGGAGGGGTTTCGTGCAGACATGTATGAGGATGATACTCTTCTTTCCAAATCACTGTAGAGCTGCTTCAAACTATTTGGTGCACATTACATGCTGTATATTTTCAAAATATTTTCTTACGGGTCAAAAAATCAAAGCGATTTTTCTACAAGATAAAAATGTCCATTTCTGCTTCGAATGAATTGTATACATCTTGAAATTGCAAAGCAAATTATTGAGTAACTTAACTATTTACGATACACTGTTTATGATGCAATTTTTTTTACTCGCTAATTTCCATTGTTAGTCAGCTATTTCCCCTGCAACGCATTGCCATTTCCTTCCCCTCCTCCACTTCCTTGTGACGTCACATTGAAGGGAAATGCCCCTCAAGGGTTTCGAATGTTCGAGAATTATAACAAAGTTTGGATGTAGTTTTTAAGCGGAAGATCTGATTCGGTAATCACTTATCTCTGATAGTGATTGTGGAAGTGCGGAATTTCCGCCAATTCCCAAGTAAGGGTTAAACGCAGTTCTGTTGAACTATGTGTGCACATGTGTGGATAATATCACAGTTCTCATTTAGCAGACAGACTTGTTTTAAGCATTCCCGGAAGAGGACGATTTAGGAAGTGTTCCACAGAAAGTAATGGAGCCTTTAGATAGTATATTGAGATTGTTCTTGAATAATTAGCTTAAAAATACGTTTAAAAAGATAATTAATTGATTTCCTGAATTTTAGTTTCTGAATTTATGATCTGTTGTTTCTAAGGTAATTCTGGGGAATAACAAGAATTTTTTTTTCAGGTTATTGTTTCATATGATATTTTATTCCGGAATGGTATATTTTTAAGTTAATAATTCAAAATAGTGATTTAAATTTATTTTTGCATATATTGTTCCATTATCAACATTACACGATACATTCCAATATGGCATTACATTAAAATTGCAATGAATAATTTTTTTCATGGGATTGACGTAGGAAATATTCCGCAATATGATAAAACTCAAACATAAACTGCAGGGTTCCCTTTTATCTGAATACGCAACTCTTGCGTGGACATCTGATTATATCAATATTCACAGTGATAATGGCTGCCTGTGTTTGTCGCGTAATGCCCAATCCGTTTTTTGAACCTTCCGGCCCTGTGTTGAAGCAGTTCTTTCCAAAAGAGAAGTGCCAAGAACTGCTGCCGGAATGTAAGTGCAGTGAGAAGTTCTTGAAGGTAGTCGTACTGGCTTGCCAGAATGTGAGTGATTTCGAAGCCTTTGACCACATCTTGTCGAAGGGTTCTGTGTTCGAGGTGAACACAACTTTCGATGTCACTTTGTCTGGCGACACTGTTCTGTCCAAAGGGTTCCACTGCTGACTCATAGTGAATCGCCTGAGTATAAACCAGGGATGGGTCAACTCCGGCCCACCGGAAAGTTCTATCCGGTCCGCGGATAGAATTTTATTTTGCCTGTCCGAGGCAATTTGAAAGAAATATATATTTATAGATTATATATTCGTCTCCTTTTCTACTTTAAATAAATATTTTTTTTCTTCCTTTTTTTCAAAGTACTTGTAATCTTTTTACTTTTTCTATTTTTGTTCTACAAAGCATAAGTCGACGGAAACTTCAATCACAGACAGCTTTCAATCTGTACAGTATTAAAAGCGGAAGTTCTTTTTGAGTTATAGCTGCAGATTGGCTCCGACAAGCGTTATCTCTCCTCCGGAAAGCACACATATAGGAATCCAATATAGGTGAATTAGACCTCACATGCGCCAGATAGCGTATTTTAAGCTCCACCCAGCGGCTTTTTCTTTTGGCGCGAGTTCTAATATTATTGATTGCGTATGGAAAGATTGCGGACGTATAGCATCATTGTGAATTATTGTAAAATTATTAAAAGTATAGAGTAGCTAGTACTTGTTTGGGGTATTCGTAAAATATTTCAACCCCAAAAGGGCTACTAAAAACGTAAAGTAGATTCATAATGCCGTGCTTTTAATGATGAATGGATCTGAAGTATTTTTTTACAGTTGTAAGAGATAAACCAGTGTTTCTAATCTGCAAGGAAGCTGTAGCAGTCTTCAAAGAATATAACATTTCCCGTCATTTCACAACTAAGCATAGGAATTCCAATTACGAAGCAATGTCCGAATATGAAAGAAAACATCTTTGTAAAAAATTACCAGGCCGACAAAATGTTTTCAAGACGGTACACAGTATCCAAGAAGCAGCTACACATACAAGTTACATTGTAGCCCACAATATTGCTCAGTGATGGGGAGTTTGTTAAACAATGCATGCTCCAAATTTGTGATGCTTCATGTCCAAACAAGAAAAATAATTTTGAGTCTGTAAGCTGATCTTGAAAACCGGTGACTTCTAGAATCGAAGCCATCGATAAAAAAATTAACATCAGAATTAGAATCAAAGATTGGACAATTTTAATTTTGCTCCATAGCTATGGATGAAAGCACTGATACTACATTAAGCTGAATATTTATGGCAACCCTCGCCAAAGAAAGAGTGCCAATCTTACAATTTACTAGCCAAAGATGCCTGAAATTACACTCCACTGCAGATTTGCAACAAATTATTTTACTATAGCGCCGTAAGCATTTATCTTTGGAAAAAAAACAAATTTTGAAAGTCAGAAATAAAAAAAAAAAATTGTTGCCAAGTTGTGTTGCTATTACTTGAAGCTGTTCATTATGAGGAAATTTTGATATTAAAAGATATTTTGGGGCGTGACTCTCAGAGGGGTTTGGGAGACGGCGCTTGGTATGCTTCTGACCAATGGTCTTTCTGTCATGTGGAACAGCCTAGTAAAAAGGGTGTCTGAACCCCACAAGCAAAACAGAACCAAAACAACTGTAATTTTTTGTAGGTTGTCCTTTTCGTAAAAGAGTTGGTGCTGCTATGCGTTTTGGCTCGTTTTTCCTAGCTATTATTCCCCTTTATTATTCATTTATTAATTAGAAATTAATTTAAGCATTTAAATATTACACAATGTTCTCGAAACTTAAATATTGTGTTGAGTCGAATTAAACAGGGAAAAAAAATGTAAAAAAAAGTCACTTGCCCATATATCTAACAAAATTTGATGCCACAGGCAAGTCGTCATAAGTCCTTGAAGAACAGAAGTTGAATTATTTATTACCATCTTGGCAATCACCAGTTTGACACTAAAACGCTGGTTTCGTGACCGATTTCTTCATTGTGAATATTCTCCAATAATTTCTTAAATAAAGCCTCTGATACAGTGAACACTATTCAAACGGAGGTCAAACCAAATGTCCTCACTGGTATAATAGCAGGAAAATATGCGAAAAAGTTATATTTCAAACAAAGTAAAAGTTGTGTGAAATGCGCAAGTTGCATTTAAAAAGTTCTTTTGCAGGAGATTCCCGACTTTCGACCCATCCACAGCTGCGTGCAGATCCTGCAGCTGGACAACAGCCGCCTAACGCAGCTGATTGGCGACAACCTCAAGCGTCCAAAGCAGCTGCAGAGGCTCTCCTTCGTCAACAATTCCATCGAACACGTGGCGGCGACGTCTTTCGGGGGAGGACATGCTCACCTTCCCCCTATATATATATTGTTCCCAGACTCTCCTCCACCGTCTCATATTTTACCTACTTTTTCCTCTGTATCAACTTTACAAATAGATCTTGAATCCCCTCTCAATCGGCTGCATAAATGAATTGTCCTTCTCCTTGTAAGCTGAAATGGAAGCAAGTCGAAACTGTGATACTATGTGATAATTATTTTTAATATTGTCTTATTACTGTCTTATAAAAATATGAGTATATATTTCAATAAATAAAATAAAATTGACATTGTTACAAAAATATGGATTAATTATTAATAAGAATAAAAGATGTAATATATTCCTTTTTAATTAAAAATTAGGACATTTTTAATGATGTGTTCAATTAATAAAAATTGAAATAAACAAATAAATAGTCTATATTTGCTAAAAAATTATAAGTTATTGGTTAATTAATTAAAAATTATTAAACCAAAAACTAGTTTTCGTTCACAATTTTTGTAAGAGCTAAAACATTTTCCTTAAAAAGAGATGTGAAAACTTTTTAATAACATAAATTTCCAAGAAATGTAAGAGGTTCCATTGAAAAAATTTCCAAAAACAGTTTTCAATACAATAATGAGTTTCTCAAATATTGACATTACTATTTTTGGTTAATACTTCATTTTCTTCACTATTTTTCATAAATCAAACGTAAAAGCGAAACGTTTTTACTTGTTAACTATTTATGAAAACTAGTTTAAAGGAAAGGAAAAAAAAAACCACAGTGACTTAATTCTTTGTATCTATTAAAACAAGTATATTTAATGCAAAACGATGCATCATAAAGATATTTTCTAAACATTTATTATGATTTTTATTAATTTTTTTCTTTTATAATATCAGCTAAATGTCCTGTTTTTCTCTGCAATACTGCAGTATTTTAAAGGAAATTCCGGCCTATTTTTATGATTAAAACATAAAGAGAAATCTTTTTACAAAAAGATAATCGAAAACTAGTTGTCATAATTGACTGGGTGGCTGAAAGTGAAACTGGATGCATTTGGAAGGATTCTGGGAAGTGCATCCGCATTTCGTTCCAGTTAACCTGTGAGGGTCACCTTGTGTTTCATCCCCTGATTTGGAAATAAAAGAGCTTTTTTCCTGCTATTTTTTTTTTTTAATATTACAAAGAATGTCATTCGATCTTGAATTAATGGAACAAACATTGTTGTACTTTCTTCAATGTTTTTTACCTTTTGATGTATATAGGTCTATTGTATGGAAAGGCAAATAACCATTTTAAAATGGGCGAACCGATTACTAGAGGTACTTATCAGGTACTATACTATGTTTTACGTGGTACAATGCAGTTTTGAAGCAATAATGTCAAGAAGATAATAGAAGTTCATAATTAATAAGTTTAATAATAATAATAATAATGCATTAATAGAAGTTAAATAGATATTGTAGTAAATTTCATCCAATTTTTGTTTTGATGTTATGTGATTTTAAATTTTAACTCTTAAAAATTTAAATTATTTTTATAGTTACTAATATACTTCCGAAATTACCTTTAGACATCTTTTACGCCGATCTGTTTCAATTTCATACGATTTATAAAACAAATATAGTGAACAACAAAAAAAATAATTCAATTCGGTTTTTTTTTCTATTATAAATTTAAATTTGTAGAATATTAAGGATTTTCCGGTCTAACATGACTGTAGAACGTTGGACTCTGTAAAAAAAAAAAACCATGTCTCGAAATTTGCCAATACGCAGATGGCCTTGGCCAACTATGGTGCTGTTGCGCCAATGATGATGATGACGGTGGTGCATTCATTAGATTCAAACAGGTAGATTTGCCACAGGTTTCGGGTTCGAGTCGCGACTGCGCCATGGATGCTTGTAGTGATTCGGAATCCACTTTAAACCATAAGACTCGGTCTAATAGGATCGTAGAGCTTTGCGGGGTAGTGTTACCCGCCGCCTTAGCATATCTTCATGCCACACTTGCCCCCTGGGTAGTGCTCAATGAGTAACAGCGGTGCAGCCCTTGCTTATGGCATAAAGATAACTGTCTGTATATTTCCAGCTTCATTAGAACAACAAAAACATGCATAAAATTCCCATTCATAAAAAAGAATATGTCGAATAATTTTCAAAAACTGAAAGAGATTTTTTTATAATATACAAATATTAAAGATTCATTTAGCAAATTATAATTTTTTATTAAGTAAAATTTTTCAGAATTATCATTTTTTATTTGGTTCTCCAAATTGAAATTTTATTTCACAGAACTGTCTGTTTTTCAGATGGATTTGTTTAATTTGTCAAATTTTTACCAAATGTTTTAATAAAAATTATGAATTCAATTAACGCGTATATCCATTTAATTGACAGATATCCTTTCTTGATCACTTTTTACGTTTATTTGTACAAAGTAAATTTATAATCGATATAATAACTGATTTGTTTGTACTCTAATATTACACACTAATCTATATAGTTACATAAAAAAAAAATCTTTCTAATCTATTTAGCTACTTAATAATATTTTGACAATGTAAATTTATATACGTATGGCTTTATTGGAAATCAATCCATTACAATAAGGATCACACACAAAGAAGGAACAAGCAGAACAAAGCAAAATACAGCAAGACAGTAAGCGACACCAAGTCGCTCCCGCACACCACAAAAAGACAAAGATGGGGGAGAGTGAATAAAGGGGGTAGACACTTTATTTTAGTCCATGAGGCCTCCCAATACAACTGCAAAACTTCTCCTTGGAGCCTCTCTGTTCAGTCATTGGCATTTCAAAAGATGCTCTGAATTCATTGTACCGGCTCTACATAGTGGGCAAGTGTTCGAGGTGAGGACACCTGTCCTGTTTAGGTGCAAGACAATCGTGCCCGGTCGAAAGTTGGCAACCGCCACTTTACGTGGTACGGTGTTAAAGATTTCCAGCTGACTTGCATAGTGTGAGTCACTCTTTGCATTCAGATGGTTTCCTTTCTTTGCAAAGGAACCTGCTGCTTCGTTACCTGCAATTCCAACGTGTGATGGTATCCACTGGAATACAATCTGCTTGGCGGTAGTTCTTGAATGTTTGATGTATTCCTTCATTTCAGTTATTATTGGGGTTTCAGCGGGAGGATTTAACGAGATTCTAATGTGATGAATTCTAATAATGATTGATAAACTTTTCGCTAATGGGAAATGGGAAGCAGTAACGGGGGTTACAGTACTGAAGTGTTCTTTACCTCTAAGTCTGATACGATAATCAATTATCTCTGAAAGTGATTGTGGAAATGTGGAATTTCCACCATTTTTCTAGTAAGAGTTCATTGCAATTTTGCTGTCCTATATAATTTAGTGCTGATGTAAATATTTTTCGATAAACGCACGGTACTCATTTAGCAGAAGTATTTTTTGAGGAGGAGGATTCAGGAATTGTGCCACTGAAACTAGTGGAGTGTTTCGTTTGTATAAAGTTATTGTTCTAAAACAATTACTTTTTAAAATGCTAAAAACGGTACACATTTTGATGGAATAATTTTTTTGAATTTTATTTTAAGTAGTTTATTTCTTGTTTATGATCTGTTATTTTTAAAGTGATTCTGGCGAATTACAGGATATCTAAAATAATTTAAAGAACTTTTTGCATGATTTGAGAATACACTGCGTGAAAAAAGTAGAAGGACATTAGATTATTTTTGATAAATGAATAATGACGCATTTTTTAAACAATTAATTTATTCACAACGTTTTTACATGCAGATACCTGTATCTAGACAAAACAAAAAAGTACACAATTAAAAAAAATGTATACTTAATAAAAAAATTGGTTTTGACGATCTCATGATCAGTGAAAAAAGTAGAAGGACACTTCTAAAAAAGAGGTGTACTATATAAATTAATATGGAATTCTTTTCCTGTTGGGTCGAATTACTTCGAAGATCCTATTTGGCATCGAACTGTATAAAGATTGAATTTTTGTTTGGCAAAAATTGTCCCATACAAACTTTAATGATTTCTGCAGCTCAGCTACAGATTTAAACTGCTTTCCACCCTCGTAAACACGACATACAATCATTGCCCATATGTTCTCTACAATGTCGAGATAAGGACTTTTAGCAGGCCAATGTAAAAATCGAACATTGTTTGCTGCAAACCAATCTTTAACACCATTTGCAGTGTGAAATGATGCTCCATCTTGCTGAAAAATCCAGTCGTCTCCTCCTAACTCTGTGCCATACGGGAGAAGATTTGAGTTTAGAGTCTGGATGTAATCTGTATGGTTCTGTCTACCATTTAGAAAGACTAAACTTGTCCTGCCTCCATAGCCAATTGCTAATCATACCATTAAACCACCTCCTCCCATCTGTCGAGTAGAATAAGTTTCTTCTTCAATACCAAGAAAGTGCAAATAGTACTGATAACCATCTGGACCATCCAAATTGAATTTTTTCTCATCGGAAAATATAACTGAGGTCCATTCTGAGCTCCAGGACATGTGGTCTTTAGCCCACTGCAGTCGGTTCTTCATGTGTCCTTCATTCCACTTCGGATGGTGCTTCCGTTTTTTGAAGACGAACTTTTTGAGCGTTTTATGTAGTTATAGACAGTTCTTTTGGTTACATGTGTAATTCTTGATTGAAATTGCGCCTTGCCGACACTTCCACCAGTCTTTTTGAGTTCACGAATGATTTTTCGTTGATCACGTTGGGTGAGTTTTTTGGTCTTCCTGTCTTCTTTTTTCTTCTGCCACTTTCAGGGTTTCTTATGAAGTTCGAAACAGTATTAGGACTGATTCGTAGCTGCCGTGCAATCTCTCTCACACCTTTGCCTTCATTTTTATAGGCAACTATTTGGCCCTTATGAAACTTACTTAAGGGTATTCCTCTGGGCATCCTAAAACCAACAAACACTATGAATTTCTAGCTAAATATTTTATTCTTGTTAAAAAGGAATTAAAAGAGAAAAAAAACACTTACCTATAAACTTTCCAACAGCTTCTAAATAGATTTTTTGGATGTGTCCTTCTACTTTCTTCACACACCCAAAGTTATTACGTATTGCATTCCTAAGTTAAAATGGTGGTAAGTAAAAAAATCTCATTTAACTTTCACTTAACGTAAATTAAAATTCTAACAAAACAACTATCTACAAAAATCAGGTCAAAAGCAGTAAAATAAAAGCATATTGTACAAAAAAAATGACTGTCCTTCTACTTTTTTCCCACAGTGTATTATCAAATCAGTATATGAAAATATATATATATAAATATATAAAATATAAATTCTGAAGCATGTTGAAATTCAAATATAATCAAAATAATTTTTTCTACCTTTTTTCTACCTAGCAGTTTTTACAAGGACGTTTGAGTAATCACAATATCTTGAAAAATGAATATATATATTAATATCTAGAAAATAAACTGAATAATAATCTTCTGGAGAAGAAAAAGATGACAACTTTGTTGGAACAGAGATATTGGGGGAAAAAATCTCTCTATATATATATATTAATAGTAAATTAATATATATCATCGATAATATCTTGAAAAATGAATTTATATATATATATATATATATATATATATATATAATCTAATGAAAATAAACTGAATAATAATCTTATGAAGAGGAAAAAGATGAGAACTTTGTCGGAAGAAAAATATTGAAAAAAAATCTATGTATATATATATTAATAGTAAATTAATATATATAATCAATAATATCTTGAAAAATGAATATATATATATTAATAGTAAATTAATATATATAATCAATAATATCTTGAAAAATGAATATCTATATATATATAAAAAAAACCTGATGAAAATAAACTGAATAATAATCTTATGGAGAAGAAAAAGATAAGAACTTTGTTGGAACAAAAATATTGCAAAAAAATATATCTATATATATTAATAATAAATTAATATATATAATCGATATCTTGAAAAATGACTATATATATATATATATATATATATATTAAAAAATCTGATGAAAATAAACTGAATAATAATCTTATAGAGAAGAAAAAGATGAGAACTTTGTTGGAACAAAATATTGGAAATACATACATATATATATATATTAATAGTAAACTAATATATATGATCAATAATATCTTGAAAAATGAATATATATATGTAGGATTTGTTTGCCATGTAGTGGCAGTATTGGACGAACTCTGGCCCTGGAAGAAGGGAAGAAACCCCGTTGTTGCGCGCGAGAGAGAAACGCGGAGAGATGGCGAAAATGCAACGCGCTGCGTGAAGCAGCGCTAGAAAATGGTGGTGAATGATGAATTGTAATGTAAATATTGGATGTAACGGGATATCGCTGAATAAAAAATATGTGTTGTTGAGAGAAAGCCAACGTTTCTTTATTTTCGCTTTGAAATACACCCCTAGATTGCCTCCCTCTGTCGTTAAAAATTTACTAGACTGGTAGAGAAATCTACAAAATTGGGGGTTCGGCCGGGATGAATTCATTGGACGGTTGAAGCCATTTTGTTGGAAGCGTTAGAGATAGCCACCCGGCTATAGCAAGGGTAAAGCTCATTTATTTTTATTGTTTGTTTTGGAGATAAAAATTTTGAGAAAATTTAAAATGGCTTATTTAGCTAAAGGTCTAAAAGAAAACTTAAATATATTATGTAAAGAATTATCAATAACCACAGAACCGGATTTCAGAATTATTGATTATAAGAATGCTATTCTTAAAAGCGACAATTATGATGAGGGATTTTGTAGGGAGTTGTTAAACACCATTATAAATCAGAGGATCACGAGGAGAGACGAAGACGAACGACGTAGAAAAGATGAATTAGAACTGGAAAAACTAAGAATAACACCTGAAGTCGTGAATGCAAAAACTGAGATAGGGAAAAGAAATAACCCTAGTATAGAATTTAGAAACCTAATGCAGAAGTTCAATGCGGAGGAAGATATCAGTTTATATTTAGTACTATTTGAAAGACAAGCTAGTCAGGTGTCGTTACCAGAAGGAGAATGGGTCTCACAACTTTTAGGACTACTGCCCTATGAGATACACCAACTAATTGCTCGTGTGCCAGAGGAGAGAATTAATGATTATAATTATATGAAAGAATTATTACTGAAACGTTTCAAATTGACACCCGAAAAGTTTCGTCTGTTATTTGTAATGCATACAAAATCTCAGAGAAGTACATGGCGAGATTATTATCACGAATTACACACATACTTCGAAGGCTGGCCCTCAGCGTTAAAGATAACAATGTTCGATCAATTGAGAGACTTAATAATCACGGACCAGATTAAAAAGCGAGTTCCATCTGATTTTAAAGATTATTATTTAAACCAATGGAGTAGTATTATTTCGCCTGCGGTATTGGTGGAGAAACTTGACGATTATGAAAACGTAAAAGGGCCTGCTAGATCATCTTCTAACGGCGACCGTGAACAATCAAAATCCTCTAAACAACCCTTACCAAAATTTCGGGAAAATTTCAGCAGGGACCAACATCGCAATAAATTAGTTGTGAGAGGTGCGTATAGGAACAGAGTCTCTGACGGGTGGGAAAAGCGAAATTCATTAAGATGTTACGAATGTGGAGATGCTGGACATTTAAGATCCTATTGTCCTAAATTAGAGAAACGAAACGGAAATAGTTCAATATTTCAGAAAAAAAGTAATGAAAATCAGCGTACGGCAAATATTCATGTCGCTCAAGTTCGTTCTGCAAGGTCCACAGAAGGACTTAAAACTAAAGAAATAAAGTTAAAAAACAGAACAGTAGTCGCACTTATCGACACAGGTAGTTCCGTAAGTCTACTACGGGAAGATGTGTGTACTGAGACACCACACTTTTCTGATAAAGAAATAGTGTTGACAGGAATCGGAAATTCGCGGGTTTCAACTAAGGGCTGTTTTCAACAAGAATTTATCATCGATGGAAATGATTTCACTCTGACATGGCATGTGGTGCCAACCTCACAATTACAATTTCAGGCCGTTATAGGTACTGATATTTTAAATCAGGCTACGTTAATAATCAATGAGGAGGGCATTGAATTTAACAAAAAGAAAACGAATGCATGGTTAATGCAAGTATCTGAATTAAATCTAGATGAGGAGATCGAACTAAGTCACATCGGCGACACAATGGTAAAGAATAAACTTTCAGACATGGTCTCTTCGTATAAGCCAGAGAAAAATGAAACTACCGATGTTTCTATGAAAATCATTTTAAAAGATGACATACCCGTTTATCAACGAGCTCGTCGCCTGTCGCTTCCAGAAAAACAAGAAGTTAATAAACAGATCCAGGAATGGCTAGAACAAGGGATAATAAGAAGTAGTTCTTCTGAATACGCCAGCCCTATTGTGCTAGTGAAGAAAAAAGACAACACAACTAGGTTGTGTGTAGATTATGGAAAGGTAAATAGGAAACTCGTCAAAGATAGGTTTCCTTTACCTCTAATCGATGACGTTTTAGATAAATTGCAAGATGCAAAAGTTTATACCACATTAAACTTGAAAAATGGATTTTTCCACGTTGCAGTAGATGAAGAGAGTCGTAAATTCACATCTTTCGTCGTTCCGGATGGGCAATATGAATTCAATAAAGTACCTTTTGGGTTGAGTACCAGCAATAGTGTTTTCCAAAGGTATGTTTACAGTATTTTTAGGCATTTTATGAACAAGAGTATTGTTATAATTTACATGGATGACTTAATAATCCCATCTGAAGACGAAGTGGAAGGTTTGGAGAAATTAAAAGTTGTACTTGAGGTGGCCTCCAAATACGGACTAGAGATAAAGTTAAAAAAATGCCAGTTTTTGAAAAGAAATGTAGAATTTCTAGGTCACATAGTTGAGAATTGAACTATCCGTCCATCTCCTGCAAAAACACTCGCGGTTAAGAGGTTTCCCGTGCCAACGAATGTGAAACGCGTCCAAAGTTTCCTAGGTCTGACAAGTTATTTCCGGAAATTTATTCCTGAGTATTCTAAAATTGCCAAGCCTTTAAGCGATTTGTTAAGAAAAGATCACCCATTCACCATGGGCCAAGATCAGATAGATGCATTCGAGAAACTTAAAGACTTGCTAACGAGAAGCCCAGTTCTGACTATTTTCAAGCAAGGAAGAACAACAGAATTACACACAGATGCAAGTAAATATGTTATGGTGCTGTTTTACTACAAGCAGCGGAGGATGGAAAGTTGCATCCAATCCACTATATGTCTAAAAAAACGAGTTTAGCCGAGGAAAAGTACAGTAGTTATGAGTTAGAAGTCCTTGCTGTGGTGGAGGCTTTAAAAAAATTCCGTATTTATTTATTGGGTAATAAATTTAAAATTGTCACCGATTGCTTAGCATTCGAGAAAACCATGGAAAAAAAGGATCTTGTTACTCGAGTCGCGAGATGGGTCTTACTATTAGAAGAATTCGATTATGAAATAACTCATAGACCTGGCGACAGAATGAAACATGTGGATGCTTTAAGCAGATACCCGGTTATGATGATAGTGGATAAGACCATAACGGCTAGACTGAAGAAAGCACAGTTAGAAGATGAAAACATTTGCTCATTAAAGCAACTTCTTAACAGTAATGAATCACAAGAATATTTCACTAAAAATGAAATCCTTTATAAATTTGTAGGTGGTCGCGAACTTATTATTGCACCCAGCGACATGCAAACGGAATTGGTTAAATTAGCACATGAGAAAGGTCATTTCTCAGCTGCCAAGACAGAGGAAGTCGTAAAACAAGAATTTTTTATTCCAAATTTAGACAATTTGACCCGGAAGGTGATTGCAAACTGTGTACCTTGCATATTATCCAACAAAAAATGTGGGAGGAAGGAAGGATATTTAAACCCCATTCCGAAAGGGGATGTGCCTTTAAGCACTTATCATGTAGACTTTATCGGCCCCTTACCGTCAACCAATAAAAGATATCAGCATATTTTCACGGTGATCGATGCTTTTACTAAATTTACGTGGTTGTATCCAGTTAAAACGGTTTCCACGAGAGACGCTCTAGACAAGCTGAAACTATAGCAGAAAACGTTTGGAAATCCTTTAAGAATAATAAGCGATAGAGGATCCGCTTTCACCTCCAAAGCTTTTAATGATTATTGTACGGAAGAAGGCATCCAACACTTGCAGATTGCCACCGGTGTCCCGTGAGGAAACGGGCAAATTGAGAGAATTCATCGTACACTTATACCGGTCCTGACAAAATTATCTCTAGAGGACGCTACAAAGTGGTATCGGTATGTTGATAAGTTACAAAGAATCCTTAACAGCACAACGAATCGTAGTACAAAATGGACGCCATTCGAACTCTTGACTGGTGTTAAAATGAAAAACAAAGAGGATATAAAAATCATAAGTTTATTAGAGGAAGAAATAAATGAAGAATTCCAGTTCCAAAGAAGTCGAATTAGGCAAGAAGCTAAAGCAAACATTCAAAAAATTCAGGCTGAAAACCAGAAGGCCTATGACAAGAAGAGAAAAAAAGCCATTAAATATCACATTGGTGATCTGGTAGCAATTCAACGAACACAGTTTGGCGTTGGTCTGAAATTGAGACCTAAATTTTTGGGTCCATACAAAGTTACTAAGGTGTATCAAAGAGACAGGTATGAGGTTGCAAAAGTTGAGGACCATACAGGACCTAATATAACCACTACCTCTGCTGATATGATGAAACGTTTTTGTGAATCTTAAATTTTTTTTATTAGTAGTATAGTATTAGTTTATAGTTTTAGTATATGCATTTTTGAATTTGATATCAGTATTAATCGCATGTATTTTAAAATGTGATATTATTGAACTTATTGTCATTTTATAGTATTTTCAAACATTATTTCCTCTTTTTTTTTTTTTTTTTTGTCATTATACTTTATTAATATGATATTTGATTGATATTTTGTCATTATTAATGTAAACTACTGATAATGATATTCTCCAATTGTTTGATTTTTGTGTGTTAAGTCAATGAGGGCAGTGACCTGCAGGATGGCCGATTCTGTAGAATTGGTTTGCCATGTAGTGGTAGTATTGGACGAACTCTGGCCCTGGAAGAAGGGAAGAAACCCCGTTGTTGCGCGCGAGAGAGAAACGCGGAGAGATGGCGAAAATGCAACGCGCTGCGTGAAGCAGCGCTAGAAAATGGTGGTGAATGATGAATTGTAATGTAAATATTGGATGTAACAAGATATCTCTGGATTAAAATATGTGTTGTTGAGAGAAAGCCAACGTTTCTTTATTTTCGCTTCGAAATACACCCCTAGATTGCCTCCCTCTGTCGTTAAAAATTTACTACACTCGTAGAGAAATCTAAATATTGTATTAAAATCTAATGAAAATAAACTGAGTAATAATCTTATATATATGTATATATATATATATATACATATATATGTATATATTTATATATATTAATAGTCAATTAATATATAATCAATAATATCTTGAAAAATGAATATATATATATATTAAAATCTAATGAAAATAATCTGAATAATAATCTTATGGAGAAGAAAAAGATGAGAACTTTGTTGGAAAAAAAATATTGGAAAAAAATCTCTCTCTCTCTCTCTCTCTCTCTCTCTATATATATATATATATATATATATATATATATATATATTAATAGTAAATTAATATATATAATCAATAATATCTTGAAAAAGGAATATATATATATATATAATAAAATCTAATGAAGATAAACTGAATAATAATCTTATGCAGGAGAAAAAGATCAGAACTTTGTTGGTACAAAAATATTGAGAATATATATATATATTAATAATAAATTGATATATATAAACAATAATATCTTGAAAAATGAATATATATATACATTAAAATCTAATGAAAATAATCTGATTAATAATCTTATGGAGAAGAAAAAGATGAGAGCTTTGTTGGAACTAAAATATTGGAAAAAAAATATATATAAATATTTTCCAATATTATATATATATATATAGATATAGATATATATTAATAGTCAATGAATATATATATATATTAAAATCTAATGAAAATAATCTGAATAATAATCTTATGGAGAAGAAAAAGATGAGAACTTTATTGGAACAAAAATATTGGAAAAAAATTTATATATATATATATATATATATATACATATATATACATATATATATTAATAGTCAATTAATATATATAATCAATAATATCTTGAAAAATGAATATATATATATATTAAAATCTAATGAAAATAATCTGAATAATAATCTTATGGAGAAGAAAAAGATGAGAACTTTGTAGGAACAAAAATATTGGGAAAAATATATATATATATATATTTTTTTTCCAATATTATATATATATATATATATTAATAGTCAATTAATATATAGAATCAATAATATCTTGAAAAATGAATATATATATATATTAATAATAAATTGATATATATAAATCAATAATATCTTGAAAAATGAATATACATATATATATTAAAATATAATGAGAATAATCTGAATAATAATCTTATGGAGAAGAAAAAGATGAGAACTTTGTTGGAACAAAAATATTGCGAATATATATATATATTAATAATAAATTGATATATGTAATCAATAATATCTTGAAAAATGAATATATATATACATTAAAATCTAATGAAAATAATCTGAATAATAATCTTATGGAGAAGAAAAAGCTGAGAACTTTGTTGGAACAAAAATATTGCGAATATATATATATATTAATACTAAATTGATATATATAAACAATAATATCTTGAAAAATGAATATATATATATATTAAAATCTAATGAAACTAAACTGAATAATAATCTTATGGAGAAGAAAAAGATGAGAACTTTGTTGGAACAAAAATATTGGAAAAAAAAAATATATATATATATATATATATATATATACATATATATATATATATATATATATATATATATATATATATATATATATATATATATATATATATATATATATATATATATATATATATATATATACATATATATATATATATATATTAATAGTCAATTAATATATATAATGAATAATATCTTGAAAAATGAATATATATATATATATTAAAATCTAATGAAAATAATCTGAATAATAATCTTATGGAGAAGAAAAAGATGAGAACTTTGTTGGAACAAAAATATAGGAAAAAAAATATATATATATGTATATATTTTTTTCCAATATTATATATATATATATATATATGTATATATATATATATATATATATATATATATATATATATATAATTAATAGTCAATTAATATATATAATCAATAATATCTTGAAAAATGAATGTATATATATATTAAAATCTAATGAAAATAATCTGAATAATAATCTTATGGAGAAGAAAAAGATGAGAACTTTGTTGCAACAAAAATATTGCGAATATATATATATATTAATAATAAATTGATATATATAATCAATAATATCTTGAAAAATGAATATATATATATATTAAAATCTAATGAAAATAAACTGCATAATAATCTTATGGAGAAGAAAAAGATGAGAACTTTGTTGGAACTAAAATATTGGAAAATATATATATATATATATTAATAGTCAATATATATATATCATCAATAATATCTTGAAAAATGAATATATATATATATATATTAAAATCTAATGAAAATAATCTGAATAATAATCTTATGGAGAAGAAAAAGATGAGACCTTTGTTGGAACAAAAATATTGGAAAAAAATATATATATCAAATATATAAAATTCTCGTGTCACAGTGTTTGTTTGCAAACTCCTCCGAAACGGCTCGACCGATTCTTATGAAAATTTTTGTTCATATTTGTTAGGTCTGCGAATCGGTCGTAATCGGTTTTTTAAACCCCTAAGTGATAAGGGGGGTCCACCCCTAAATATTTTTTAAAATTTCTTTGGCAGACCAATGTAGTGGCAACAGTGTAGCGGTTTTTTTTTTTTTCGAACAATATAATGACTATTTTTAGATGGCGCCGTGTCTCGATGCCTGTACTACATAACCGTAAAATTTTCATGTTCTGAATATTATTGTTTTATGTGCTACTTTAAATGTTGTGAAAATTATAATGTATGAAATTTATATTATTTCTATGCGAAATAAATCAAATGTATGCAAGTATTACCTGATTTCATTCAATATTTTTTTTATTTTCTAAGTTTGAATTTAAATTGGAATAAAATATATGGAATGAAAAGTTGTGAATCAAAACATTGAACTTTTCTATGCTTAAAGTTTGTCAACATGTGTTTTATTTGATTAAGAATTCTAAAAAGAAATGTGATCTGCAAGATAATATAATATATTGATAATATTAATCTGATGAATTTTAAGCATTCTTTGAAAAGTGTCAAAATGAAGTAAATGGTACTTTTAAATTGGAAGTTATTTAAAGAAAGCAAAACAAATAAATAAGTTTTTATATTAATAAAGGAGAATTTAAAGCTCAATAACATTTTTATGTCTGTACATTTGTTTTTATTTATATTTAGAAGTTGGTTTTAATTATTTCTTATTTGAATTTTTATGCATTTTGTGTTCCTTCAAAACCATAATACCCATATATTTTTATTTAAATGCTTTGAAACTTCATGTAAAAGTTTTCTTTAAATGTATGAAAGGAATAGAACATGGAAATTAACCTAAATTCATATATTATTTTTATTTCAGTTTTTAAACTAAGAATTTTTGTAAATTTTAAAGAAATATGATGAATTTTAAGCATTTTTTGAAAAGTGTCAAAATGAAGTAAACTCTGCAATTATTTGATATAATGATAACATTAAAATTTTATAAAAGGTATTATAATAGTTGCAAGTTGAAAATCAAGGACATTTTTTTTTTCAAAAACTTTTGTTATTTGAAAAACAAAAGAATTTGAGTTATAAATTTGAGTGATTTGAATATTGTCGAAGAAAAATTGATAAATGATACTTTTAAATTGGAAGTTATTTAAAGAAAGCAAAACAAATAAATAAGTTTTTATATTAATAAAGGAGAATTTAAAGTTCAATTTTTATTTCAGTTTTTAAACTAAGAATTTTTGTAAATTTAAAGAAATATGATGAATTTTAAGCATTTTTGAAAAGTGTCAAAATGAAGTAAACTCTGCAATTATTTGATATAAAGATAACATTAAAATTTTATAAAAGGTATTATAATAGTTGCAAGTTGAAAATCAAGGACATTTTTTTCAAAAACTTTTTGTTATTTGAAAAACAAAGAATTTGAGTGATTTGAATATTGTCGTATTGATAAATGGTACTTTTAAATTGGAAGTTATTTATAGAAAGCAAAACAAATAAATAAGTTTTTATATTAATAAAGGAGAATTTAAAAAATAACATTTTTATGTCTGTACATTTTAAATTTAGAAGTTATTTAAATTTCTTATTTGAAATGCATTTTGAAAAACAAATAAATATTTTTATTTAAATGTTTTTATATTAAATAAAGGAACAGAAATTAACCTAAATTTATAGATTATTTTTATTTCAGTTTTTAAACTAAGAATTTTTGTAAATAATTTTAAAGAAATATGATGAATTTTAAGCATTTTTTGAAAATTGTCAAAATGAAGTAAACTCTGCAATTATTTGATATAATGATAACATTAAAATTTTATAAAAGGTATTATAATAGTTGCAAGTTGAAAATCAAGGACATTTTTTTTAAAAAAAACTTTTGTTATTGGAAAAACAAAGAATTTGAGTGATTTGAATATTGTCGAAGAAAAATTGATAAATGGTACTTTAAAATTGGAAGTTATTTAAAGGAAAGCAAAACAAATAAATAAGTTTTTATATTAATAAAGGAGAATTTAAAGCTCAAAAACATTTTTATGTCTGTACATTTGTTTTTATTTATATTTAGAAGTTGGTTTTAATTATTTCTTATTTGAATTTTTATGCATTTTGTGTTCCTTCAAAACATCATAATAGCCATATATTTTTATTTAAATGCTTTGAAACTTCATGTAAAACTTTTCTCTAAATGTATGACAGGAATAGAACATGGAAATTAACTTAAATTCATAAATTATTTTTATTTCAGTTTTTAAACTAAGAATTTTTGTAAATATGTAAAAAAAAGTTTGTGTCGACAATCTTTAAGCATACAAAAATGTATAAATAATTAAGATATAAATTTGAAAACAGTATATTACCTACATAAGGATATTCCCAGCATAAAAATATTTGCAAAGGAAAAAACTATTCATGTTTTATTTATTTTTGAATTATCAAGTTTTGCAACAATATCACATTTTTGCAATGTTTATCCATAATTTAAAGAATAAATTGTATAAAAAATAGTTAAAGTTGTATTTTTATGTGAAATTCAAAGGTTTTGAATGTATTTAATCAAAACACTTGAAAAAGGGCTAAATATTTTAAATCCAGGTCATTTATTATTAAAAAGCCTTTGCAAGTAGGAGGAAGTTGTAAACAAAAAATTTTATCGAGCAAATTTTAACTTTTTCAAAACAAAGCTCAGAAAATATTTAGAGCTTTAAGGAAAAATAAAACTATATTTTTTAATAAATAAGACTATGAACTTGATAATTCAATGGCATTTTAATATATTTACAACATTTTTAAAAGTAATATCTCAATTAAAAGTTGTTTTTAGCTTTTTCTCAGAATGAATTTTTATGCTTTTTGTTTTCATGTGAAGCACCATAACACAAGTAATTTTGATCCAAATGTTACAAAACTTTGTATTTATGTTTTTCATAAATGTTTACAGGTAATAAAACTCTGAAATGATTATAGCTACATAAATATTTTTTATTTTAATTGTTAAGCTTGGAATTACATGCAAATTTTGAAAGAATTTTGTGTCGACAGCATTTAAACTAGCCCAAAATAATAAAGATATAAATTTACCAGAGATCCATTCCCTGTAATATGTTAGTACAAACAAATACAAACTTAGAAAATTAAAAAATATTGATTTGATTTTGAATTATCATGTTTTGTAACAGTATCAAGTTTTGGCCATTTTTACCCTTATTTTAGCTTATAAAAATAAAAATAAAAAATAATAATAATGAAATTTTTTTATGTGAAATCATTAGTTTTTAGATACATTCAATCCAAAAATGTGTACAAAAATAAAAAATTTCAAAAAAATTCATTCGAACGTGTTCGTGTACCTTAAAAAAAAATTCACAATAAAATGTAAGCGATTGTTTAAGTCATTTATTATTATATCTCGATTTTATTTTAATTGTATTGTATTTTTTCAATTATCATTTTCAGTAAAATGCCACCAAAAAAATCTAACCTCAACAATACCCGTAGGCGTGAGGTACGACGTAGACGTGCTGAGAGGGCCCTCATGTCAACAAATCAAACCACAACAGCAAACGATAACAATACCAATTATAGTATCTGATAATTGAACGAAATACAAGAAAGCCACAGCAACGCGTGGCCGGGTCTTCTAGTATATATATATAAATCTAATGAAAATATATTGAATAATAATCTTATGGAGATGAGAACTTTATTGGAACAATAAAGATAGACGTTAATATTGTTTTTTAAGTAATTTGAATTTTATTGATATCATAATTTATCATGTGCAAATATTTATAAGAATAAAAATTTCCCCTGTGCGTGCATTAAAACTCCAATGTGGTGAACGCTGGAGGATTAGAAATAAAATTTAAAACAATTTTGATGCTCGTTATATTGAATGAATCGAGAAAATATATTTTAGTAGTAGATTTTTTTTTTTTTATATTTTTTTCACGAAAAAAACAATATTTTAATTGAAAAAATACAACGATAACCTGTTCTGATAAATATATTAAAAGATATCGATAAATACACTTATAAAGGATGCAATTTATTATTAGTGTATATCCTTTTAACCAATTTAATTTGCATTGACATTGTCTACTTTCAATAATCGCACAACATCTAAATATTTGTAATATTTTTTAATCTTACACCATTAAAATTTATTAATGGTGTAAGATTAAAAAAAGAAAATTAATAATGATCATAAATTTAAGTTAAACATCAAATTTCCATACGATACGACATAGAGAAGAAAAATTAAATTTTAGAATTTAAAAGATTTGATTTTTAAGTTAGCTACACGTGGGTAGTGCAAAATGAGTAACAGCGGTGCCCTTGCTTATGGCATAAAGATGAACCTTTTCTGTATTGCCAGCTGCATTAGAACGGCAACAACATTTTTAAGTTTCACTTTCTATCTATATACACATTACATATCCTATGCTAAAATTTATCTTTAAATTTAATTTAAATCTGTATATAAATTTAAAAGAGGTATAGAAATTAATTTAATTTTTTTTAATTGTCAGCTCTTTTATCGAATTATTTTTTGAAAGTATTTAAATTAATCTAATTTCATGTAGAAAGGTTAAAATATATTTCTTACACAAAATTGGAGTGACCTCCATAAGGAGAACACAAAACAATTAAAAATAAAACAACCGAGTATCAACATAATAAAAAATTAAACTTTATATTGAAATACAAATTATTTTTGAATTTATAAATACCTAACAATATCCAATCACTTTAATTCTGAAATTTTAGTTCAAATTAAATTTTGTATGATAATATTTAAAACCGTACAAAAGAATGATGGAAAAAAATACTTAATGCTGTTCTATTAATTTAAGCATTATACCTACTTTATACTTCTTATTCTCAGTATGGTACTTAGTTAAAAATTTACAATATTTTCATGTTGTTGTAAAGATATAAATTATCAAAAAAAATATAAAAATTTTTTTGTAATGAACTTAATTCATTTATTATTGGTCCTGTACCGCTAAGTGTCTAGCGCTCAGTTCCGTCGGTGCCAGGGATGTTTGTAGTGGTTCGGAATCCACTTTAAACCGTAGATCCCTGTCTAATAGGATCGTAGAGATTTGTCTGTATGTTGAGTCAGTCTTCAGCCCTCGTGGTTCCTCGCTAAAGTGAAGCTGCATATTGCCCTTAGCCAAGCCCTGTCGCCTGGGGTCTTCTGGACTTGGTGTAGGTTTTCCTCACCAGGGGGATTAGTAAGTTACTATTATTAAATTATTGTACTGCAATAAATTTCTTTAATTCAGCAGGCGTAAATCCGATTTTTAAAAAAATGTCAGTGGTTGGTAAAAAATGTAGGGGGCCTGATGCTGTCTGGCTCTCGGTACCACAGGTTTCGGACTCGAATCTGAGGTATCATGGATGATGTAGAGGTTCGGAATACACTTTAAGTCGTAGGTCCTGCTCTAATATGACTGTAGACCGTTGGGTGTAGTGCTGACAATCCTACCCCGTAAAAAAGAAAAACATCTGTCTAGAAATCTGCCAGTAGGCAGACTGCATTGGCGCACCATGGGGCTGCTGCGCCACTGCTGATGAGTGATTAATTAAATCGTATTAATTTAGCGATTTTTTTTATAATATGCACGCCAATTTTTTTTCTAGACAGGCTTTGCATTTGACTGTATTATTTTACATCTGTTTCGCATATTTACTTTATTTAGCGTAGTTTTAGACTAAATGAAACATGCATTTGTCTTTAAAAACAGTAGAAATTTAAATATATATATATATATATGAGGATCTTACATCCTGGCTCTCACAAAGAACCTAATCTGCAATAAAATAGAAAACAATTGAGTTTACTAAATATTTTTACTTTATTTTGGAAATATTTACTTTATTTTGTTTATTTTTTGAATATTTTTCTAATTTAGAAAGAAAGAATAAAATTTTATTTTGTAAGTAAAATGGACAAAAAAAAAAAAAAAAAAAAAAAGTAAGCTTCAGTGGATCACAGCCTGTATATAAACAGACATAGATTTTATATTTCAGATAATTTTTTAAATTGTGTCAAGAATTTAAAAAGGCGAGAGGAAAAGTAGTGTTAAAAAAAAAAGTTGAAATTTATTTGATTCGAGTTAAGATTCTTATTATAAGCAGATAATGTTGTGATACTGATATTGCATGTTTTTGAATATTTAAAAGTTACATTGTTGAAGAATCAGTTTAATCAGGAAATAGTCAGCAAAAAAAGAAAAGTAAAAGAAGATATTAACATGCAACTTCCGGGTCAGAGAAAGGTTACTTCAAAGTCAAAAAGTTATTTCCATGGCAGCCGAGGTCATGAAATGGGTTAGTTTCACTTTCCTATTTCATTAGCTTAAAAGAAAAATTGAATTTAAGCTTTTTTAAGTTGTAATTGTAAAGAATCGTAATGTTTATATAACAATCATATTTGATTGACTATTCATATAAAAAGTTAAATTCAAAATCGATTGGATTCTTTTTAGTCTGTTTAAAAACAAAAATATTTCTTCCGATATTTGGATATTGGGAAATTATAGAAAAATACACTCATACACCCATCAAAGCACACTAATCTAAAACAATACTAATATTTTCAAAATACTTCTCAGATAATAACTGATGTCCATTAAAGAAAATTAAAAAAATAAAATACTCTGAAATTTAACGAAATGGCACAAAAATCGATATTATATGATCTCAAAAGTCTAAATACGAAATATGTGTACTACATTTATTTATAGCTAATGATACAAAATATCATATAATACTTTGTAGGACATCTCTGGTAATCTATAACTGCTTGCATTCTTTTTAACATTGGCCAAACAAGTTTTTTCGTCATCGGGAGTAGTAATATCTGACCATGTATATTATATCGCCATCTTCTAAGTTTCTTGTAATTGTGTTGTGTAATTACGCGATCAAATTCATCCTAAATATACACAATTGGGTTCAAGTGTGTTAGTGTGGAGTTTACAGTTGCCAGGCTATTTTATCCTTTACGATCGTGGAAGTACGCTTTAGAGTCATTAGAGAGTTTTTGCATACCGTACATTAGTTACCGTAGGACGTCCGTTAGCTTTTTCTCCCTAGCGCGCATGCTCAGTTTCCTGTGAGCATGCGCGCTAGGGAGAAAAAGCTAACGGACGACCTACGGTAACTAATGTACGGTATGCAAAAACTCTCTATTATCTTGTCGGAAGACCCACTTACTTGGACGAGTGTTGATTGCTGGATGAATTGTCGATTGCGGATGAGTGTAGATTGCCCAGTTTTTTTTTTTTTAAATATCCAAATCCACCCATATACCATAAATGGATACTGAATTACCTATCCCCAACCCCTGACACTGAGACCCAAACCATTTTTTTGTACATACTTTCACTACTACATTCATATCTTTTTTTACTTTTTATTGCAAACATAATATTTAATAACTAAACATAATTTCTAAACAACATCTAAAGTTCTAGTTGAAAGAAATGAAAAAAAAAAAAAAAATGTGAGTATGTTTTGTGTTGCCAAATTACAAAAACATATATGTATGAATTATGTATAATACAGTTATATATAATACAAGAAAAATGTTTTTATGATTTATTGAATGCACAGTGAAACCAAAGCTAATGTTTTTATTTTACTACAGAGAACAGAAAAAATAATAAATTTTTTAAAAATAGAACCTAATAAATTGTAGGCACCAAATTATAATTTTCCATCCGTGCAGGTATGCTGAGCCAGGGAGTTAGAACACCTTTTAACCTTTTGGTTTCTTTTATTCTGGGGAATTACTCAAAATCCTTATGTTATTTGTCTTAACCAAAACCGTAATTATAATACTTAGAGAGGAACACCAATTTAACCCATTTAAAAGGAAAGTTGAATGTTGCCATCTGTGCGTAGCTCCTAATATAATCCAAATTATCTCGACAGACTATTGTTTGAAGATCTATCGTGCGACATAGAGTATATATTGAAATGTATGCAATACTGTTGGAAATTCGAGTATTTTCTTTTGTACTAAAATACACCTATCAATTTTAATATTATTGTTCTTTCTTTAACTTTGAAATCAGGACACCTTTTTCGATAACATTGCTTATATGGCCATTGAAAACTATGTCGCCATTTTTAATTCAAACAAAGTGGGATATTCTGAATAAGTTTTAAAATCACAAAATTTCCATTTTTCAATTCCTACTATTAGTTCACACTCTCCCTATATATATCTTGTTCAAATTTTCAATTGTTCATAAAATACTTTTTATTCCTCCACTCAAATTAAAATAAATTTTTTCTTTCCTCTTTTTTTTTTTTTTTTTTTTTTTACTTGATGTTAATACAGTTTTTTCAAATATTAATTCATTCATTAAATTTAATTAATTAATTATAGTTTTTTTACATTTAAGTTGCATGTATCTAATAATAGATGGCGCCAGATATGAGAGGAAAATTTCAACTTTATTTGTAAAGGACTTTTTTGCAATAAAGTGAAAAAAAAAATAGGAATTGACTTAAAAAAATGTTTTTCTATATTACTTGTTCTTTTAAAGGTAGTTTGTTTAATTTTTCTATATAATTGAAAACAAATTTTTTAATTTGCGTCTCTTTAAGATTCTTCCGTGTGGTTGCGCCGAACACTTTTCGATTAGATTCGGATGAAACAATTGCCATAGCTGTGGAAGGAAAGCCAAGTGCAATGGGGATTCAAGATCATCCTGGAAAAATCAAGAACGTATCGGAGACTCGGGTAGAAGTACATGCAGGTATTTTAATGCTTCTTTCAAATGTGTGAATTCGTTGACTTGAAGTTATTTCACTTTATTTTTTAGTTATTTTACTATCGTTGCTTAAGTTTTGATTTACTAATCTTATTTTGTTTTAAAATACTGGGCTTTCTGGCCTGTTCTCTTTTTCTATCACAATGCAACTTGTTTAAGCAAGGCTCGGATTTCTGCTTTACTAGTTGTTTAAAAAATGAAATAATGAATAACGAGGATATATATAAATCATATATATATAAATAGTATATATTATAGTATATACATTACTATTTAAGCTTTAAAATATTGTATTTCCTGACTTGTAACATATTAATAATGTCGTCTCAATATGAGCAATATCTTTTTATTGTTTTATTGTATAATTCATGTGTTATGCTATATTCTGTCTGCGTCTATTGAAAGGGGGTGTTTGTTGGTCTCTGCACCTGACCGGATGGGTATCCGATATGTCCAACGGAATGACCCGTTTCCGGTGGGTGCAAGTCTTTTGCCACAGATGCGAGTGAAGGGGTTATCTTTGGAAAGTATTTTAATCGGCAGATGGTCAAAAACAACCATTTACCAAGAATTTTAAAACTCTCGTTATCTCTCCTTGAAGATTTATGGACGGGGGTGAGTTATCTCCCTGATATGGTGTCGGCAACCGTTCCCCCCCCGCGGAAAATGAACTATAAAATGGCGATGGAAATAGGAATCGAGAGAGAGAGAGAGATGTAGAAGTACTGGAGACAGCAGATGACGAAAGGGAGGGAGCTGCCCCGTAATGAAGTGCTGGAGGGTCCAGATGAAGAAAAATAGCCTGACGCGGTCTCCGAGCGTCAGAGCCCAAGACAAGAGTCTTCATGGCCGACTCAAGAGCCCCAGGAGCTGTTGGCCCCGTGCAGCCACGAAACTTTGAACAGTGATGATAGACTTCGTTCGGCACGATGCTTTGGTGACCGACTCTCGATTACAACGAGTTTGTAGAAGATCCATCGACTACAGCATCTTCAGAAAGAGGCAAATGCTCATCCATGCGACATGATATGGACATGTTTCCCCAGGCTTCTTGCCCGACACAAGAGCTCCATGAGCGGTTGGCCCCTGCTGCAACAGATTTGAACAGTGGTGCGTATTGAACCTTATTAACACCGAAACTAACTTAAGTAAATAAACTAAAAAGAGAGACCCTCTTCCCCATCTGTCGTGGCAAGTTATGAACTCTAAGGTCTATCAACATATTATTTTATTATTAAATATTAATTTGGAATTGCGGCAACATGTATAAGTTATATTTTTATTAATGCATTATCCGAATTTTCCTTTTACTTAAATAAGGTTAATTGCAAGGTTTATTTCAAACTTAAATTTGTAAAAAATAATAAATTCACTTTTGTTTATATTTAAAATTATGAATTTGTTTGTGAATTATTTCACGGGAGTGTGCTTCCTTTCCCAATTATATAAGTCTCTGAAGGCATGCGAACGTGTAGGTGTAATTTTAGGTATGGGTTATTGCTGAATTCACAGTGGTTAATGTGTGTGTTGGGTAAACGGAGTAGCTAGTTGTTTCTAAGATCGGGTATTGTTTAATTTAAGGTTTTAAAGTATGACACCACCACAATAACGACTTATGATAGGTACACGAGATTGAAAGTTTTAATATGTTTACGGCATACTTTGCTAATCATTTTTTTTCAGAACTTTAGAAGATTCAATGATGTGAACGAGTGCATAACTGTCTCGAATTAGTGAATTAATTACTAGTTAGTTACTAGTGAAAATATGACAGTTTTCTTTTTTCCTTTTGGGGATTTTCATTATATGTTGAATTATGCGTTACACTTACTCGTATTCGTTATATAAATTATAGGTCACGTTATACCTTCTTTGAAATGTGTAAATTCGTTGAACTTGATGTTTTGATTTATGAATCTTATTTTGTTTCAAAATGCTATGTTTTCTGACCTAATCTCGTTTTATATGAGAATGCAACTCGGTTAAACGAGTATCACATAATAAGGTTTCTACTTCACTAGTTGTTATAAAAAATGAATAACAATGATATACATAAAGCATACATATTATTATTTCAGATTTAAATTATTGTATTTGCTGACTTTTAACATATTAATAACTAATAATGGTTTAGGATAGCTACAAGAGATTAAAGGTTTTAACACATTTACGGGATGCTTTGCAATCAACGCTTTCCGAACTTCAGAAGATTCAATGATGTGAACAACTGCATAACTGCCTCGCATCGACAAACGAGTTGGCTAGTGAAAAAGTTACTGTATTTTCTACCATACGATACTGAATTCGGAACAGTTACTAATAAAAATAGGACAGTTTTCTTATTTCCATTTGGGGATTTTCATTATATGTTGAATATGAAGTCTACGATTTAAAAAAATAATTATAATAAAAGTTTTTAAATACGTATCGATGAATACATTTATACGCGAATGAAGAACGAAAACTTTTAGAAGAGAACCAATTCGAGGATTACCTATATTTTTATCACATGTAGAATAGTAATTTTTTTTTGTTTCAGAACAACCATCAATATTCAAAGTTTGCTTGAATCCCGAATCTTTCCCACCAAGTTTCTTAACCGGCAACACCGAAAAGTTTGTGCTTTTGACTGTTTCCAACGATAACTTCCTTAAGGAAATACAGATTCCCGTAAGCAACCAAGCTGGTTACGTATTTATTCAAACAAATAAGCCAATCTGTACAACAAAGGAGAATGGTAGGTTTTCAACAATTTTTTGAATTACAGATTATAACATATATATCAAAATAACTTTAAGAAAAATCTGAAATTATCTTTTTTTTTAATTTCAGAAAAAAAAAATAATTTTATCTATCTGGTATTTTTAATTGGCCTTGAATATTTAGACGTGATTACAAAATAATCCGCTTCGAGCTTCCTAAGATGCCACAGTAAGGGGAGGGGGGATTTTGAAGTAATCTCTGGATAATTTGGTGGTTCCCTTAAAGCCTTCATTTAGTTTTTTTAGCTTATTGGTTGGTAAGGTTGCATTCTTCACCGTGATAGGAAAAGGGGGAGTTTAGGTATAGGTACTTCGGAGTTATCCATGTTTGCATTGCCATCCAATTCTTCAATAGGGTTGGATCGGAGATTTTATCCCTTCAGTCTTATCCGTTCTGGATTTTGACGTTAGTCGTTTGATGGGTAGAATAAAGTCATTTTTTCCATATTTCTTTTTTCAGCAATTTAGAATGTTTGGGGCAGTCCACAATACGACATTCCCTTCCAAAATATTCAAATTAGTATTGAGCTATTAGGGCATCTTGTTTGTAAGTAGCAACTACTGGGTTGTCAGGATTATGAGCAATAGTTGTAAGAGCAGAGAAAAAATCTTTTCCGAATCTAGAATTCGGCTGAGCAAATATTTCTGCTCATGTCTTCGTCCCAACTAATGCAAATTATTGACGCGAGCGAGGTGGCAACAGAGACGTCGTTCATAACCGGGGAGAGAACCATGCGTTTCCCCGTCGCAAGAGGCGGAAACTCAGCAGTGATGTCTTACACCGGGATTTAGGCTTGTTACTCTCCGCAGTTCAAGTAGTAGTTAGTTGACATTAACAAAATTGATTTCACTCGTGATACTATGTTTTTTTCTAGCATATTGAATTTTTTAGACTGTACATTCTTTGTTAATTTATGTCACTTAATAGCTGTTACGTCGAAACCCAGGTTCCCCTGCTTAGGGGAGGTCAACGCCCTATGTCCAGAAAAACATCCTATCTGTGGGGGTGTCTGGCGGGGGGTGAGGGCCAGGGAGAGAGAGAAAGAATGTAAGTAAAGGGAGTTGAGCAACTGCGACCAAAGGGAGAGGTCGTGTAGCAGTGCATCTTCGAGCATGATGGCTGCATAATTAAAAGAGTTGAACTTCTGTAACCAACGAGAAAGGTTGCGTGTGGCAGTCCATCTTCGAGATTGATGGCTGCCTAAATAAAGGAGATTAATTATTTACAGTCCATTATTATTATTATCTGTGTATGTGTCGAATAGTATTGGAGTTTGTTTTATGTGTGAGCTATCGAACATTTTGGTCCAGTCTCCCGGAGACGGATTAGTTGAGCATTGAGATAGAGTGATCCATTGGATTTCCACGAATCGTTGGCTGTATTCTACCATGAGTTCGGTAGGTGAAGTTTAATAATTCTAATGTGTTGGACATTTAGCTTGATTTAGTATACAATGTCAAATTAAAGTGTTTAGTTTAATAGGGTTGGTTAAGCTTTGGTGTGCATTGTTTAGTGGAATTTAAGTGAATAAACAATGTCTGTTACTTTAAATCTAAAGAAGGATGAGCTAAAAGAGGTAGCGGAAGAGATGGGCTTAACCATTCCGGACAATGCTAGAAAAATAGATTTGATCAACCTAATTGAATCCAGTGATGTATATAAAAACAAGATTGAAATAGTGCGCAATTTTGTAGATGATGTTTTAGAAGAAAGGAGGGAAAAGAAACGAGAAAGTGAAATAAAATTAGAAATAGAGAAAATTCAATTGGCCAAACTTGAAAAAGAGTTGGAACTTGCAAAATGGAAAAGGGATTCAGCTAAAACTTCCCAAATTAGCTATAATAAAGTAGTGAGTGATGACTCTTTGTCTTCCACAACTGAAGATGAGTCATGGCCCAATAGTTTAGATTCTTCAACTTCTAATAAGAAAAATGTTACTCCATTATCAGTTGTGAAGCCAACATCAAACGTGTGTAATCTTACTCCCCGACCATTTTCCAATGTTTATAATTCAAGTTGTTTTGCGTCAAAGACTTCTGCACAGCAAAACAGTGCAAAAACTGACAATGTTCCAGAAAAAAGGTGTTTCTAACAAAGTCAGTACAAAAGAGAATTTGAACGAATCTAAGAAATCAAGTGATTCAAACAGCAACACTTCTCTCCACCAAACTCGAACCTCTCATATTCCCTCAACAACATCATCTGTGTTAGAAGCAAGTAAAGAGAAACCTAAATCTATTGAGTCTCGCAGTGTAAAACCTGTAGTTCCTTCTAAGCCTGCATTACCTGTAAAGCCTATGATTTCTAATCGACCACGTACTTCTGTGAAAGAAAATGATATTGAGGAGAGAGAAATAGAAAATTCAAATCTTATTCTTCAGAATACTGTGTTTGGCTTTGTGGTGTTTGGGTGGTCCACAGATATAGTTGATTTTCTATTGAGAAAAATTGGGCCTGTAGAAGGGTTTGAGAAATTGGAATTAACAAGTAATAGTGAAAATTCTACATGCGAGAAAATAATTTAGGAAAAAGTACCAGATGCTACTTATTTAACTCATCATGGCGTTTACCGGCCTGAGAAAGTACGAGTATTTAATTGTTCCTCAAAGACCCTGAATGGAGCTACTATCAATGAATCAAAGATAAGAGTGGACCCATCCCGAGGTGATGGAATTAAACGAGGAGACTGTGGTGATGGAGAAATCCGTGCAGTAAATATGGTGGCTATTCCAGTGGAGATAAACGAGGAGACTGTGGTGATGGAGAAATCCGTGGCAGTAAAGATGGTGGCTATTCCAGTGGAGATAAACGAGGAGACTGTGGAGGAGGAGAATATCGTGGAGTCAGAGGAGATGGTTTTCGTTATGGAGGAGATAGAGGAAGCAGATATGGTAAACCCTCATATGGATGTGGTGGAGTCTACAGGAGTTAAAGCTACAGGAGCCGTTCAACTATAGGTCGGTATATATCGTCGAAGAAACAGAGGTGGCTGGTAAGGGAATATGCACTGAACGGCAAATGCCATTGCCGAATCTCAACTGTTCGTGTGAGAGTATAACATCTGTTACAGTTGGTGTTTAATATGCTTCAATGGTCTTCAACGTTTGACTTTGAGAATTCATCAACTTCTTTTGTGAATGTGCCTTGAAGCTTAAGACATCTAAGTAGTTTATTGGAGTGATTCGAAATCAAGTGATTAAAAGACTTTCGTGCTCATCAGAGTTGCTACAATTCATCGATTGTCATCTGATTTCCAGTGATACCACATTAGGTGAGACTAGAGTTCATGGCTGGAGAAAAGTATCCTGATCAACCGATCCAGATCCTTGATAAACAGGACGAGAACTTTTCTGAACTGAGTGATCCAGTGTTGGAGAGAACAAATTGTTTATGAAACAAGTGACTGTAAATTTCATGAACTATTTATTGAGTTTACGTAATAATTATATAAAAGTTTAAGTATTTAAGTTACATATTTAGATTTATTAAAAATACCAAGTGTTTGTCATTTAAATTAAATGATTCAATTTATAATTTATTTATATTGATATAATTTATTATATATATTATTATTGTTTAGTTATTCATGCATGATAGAAATTAATATTGCTGAGATATTTCTGGTAAAACCTATTCAACAAGAAAAGTTTTCAAAAGTCTATTGAAAGATAAGAAACTTATGTCGAAGAGTAAATTAAAATCTTTAAATCCCCTTTTAGATTTAGATGGAATCTTAAGAGTAGGTGGACATTTGAGTAATGAGGAATGTAGTTGTGATAAAATACACCGTATAATTTTGCCTAAAAATCATGCATTTACTAAGATGTTAATTTCTTATTACCATATAAAATATTTTCATGTAGGATTATCTGCTCTTTTGTGTCATGTGCGTGAGAAATTCTGGACTATAGGTGGAAATTCTATTTGTAGAAAAATAGTGCATAAATGTGTTAATTGGTTTAAAGTAAAACCTATAGTGTCAACACAATTAATGGGTATTTCACCAAGAGATAGACTTACCTTGAATTATCCATTTAATGTTTCAGGAGTAGATTTCTGTGGACCATTTTTGGTTAAATTGGTAAACAAAGAAAGAGTATTATGTGTAAAATGTATGTATGTTTATTTGTTTGTTTTGTTTTTAAGGCAGTGCATATTGAGAGTGTTTCTGATTTATCATCCGAATCCTTATAGCTGCTTTAAAAAGATTTATTGCACGTAGAGGCAAATGTGCTAAATTATACTCTGATAATGCAAAGAATTTTGTAGGTGCGAACCAGTGAAATTCAAAAGTTTCATGAGTTAGTTATTAATCCTGATATTGAGTTACCTTCACATTTATGTGAAGAAGGTATTGAGTGAAAATTTATTCCCCCTCGAGCCCCAAATTTTGGTGGTCTCTGGGAAGCGACCATTAAATCATTTAAGTTTCATTTTAGAAGAGTAGTTAAAGGTGCTAGTTTAAATTATGAAGAGTTTTAACTGTATGTATACAAAGTGAAGTAATTTAAATTCTAGACCGCTGAGTCCAATTTCTACTGATAGTGATAACTTCGAAGTTTAACTTCAGCCCATTTTGATTAATAGATCAATGAACACTATTTTAGGGCCTAATTTAATTGATTTAAAAGATAATAATCTTAATAAGGGGCAAAGGCTAAAATAGTTCAATTAGTGTGGAAAAAATGGCACCGTAGCTATTTAAGTGAATTGCAACAAAGAAATAAATGGGTCTTTGAAAAAAACAATGTAAACATTGGTGATTTAGTGCTATTGGTTGAAGATAATTTACCTACTTACGAATGGTCTCTAGGCAGAATAATTGATATTTATTATGGTGTTGATAATAAAATCAGAGTACTTAATAAAAAAACCCAGAGTGGAATTTTTAAGAGACCAGTATCAAAAGTGTGTGTTTTGCCTATGCGAGAGTAATTTCCTTTAGAGTGCTTTATTTATATTCATGGTATTATGTTTGTAATATGTTTAAATTTAGTACAATGTATACATATATATATATTCATTTTTTCAATGACTTATTATATGTTTAGAATTGTTAATTTTGTATGTTAGAATGATTTATTGTATATTATTGAATGTTTAGTAAACATATCAATGGGTGGCGGTATGTTACGTCGAAACCCAGGTTCCCCTGCTTAGGGGAGGTCAACGCCCTATGTCCAGAAAAACATCCTATCTGTGGGGGTGTCTGGCGGGGGGTGAGGGCCAGGGAGAGAGAGAAAGAATGTAAGTAAAGGGAGTTGAGCAACTGCGACCAAAGGGAGAGGTCGTGTAGCAGTGCATCTTCGAGCATGATGGCTGCATAATTAAAAGAGTTGAACTTCTGTAACCAACGAGAAAGGTTGCGTGTGGCAGTCCATCTTCGAGATTGATGGCTGCCTAAATAAAGGAGATTAATTATTTACAGTCCATTATTATTATTATCTGTGTATGTGTCGAATAGTATTGGAGTTTGTTTTATGTGTGAGCTATCGAACAATAGCTTTAGTTAATTTACTATATTTAATTCAAAACACCCCCTTCCTCCTTCGCATGCGATCAGAGACAGTTTCTATCTTTTTTTTTTTTTTTAACTTTTAAATGCGACCAAGAAAGTTAAAGTTAGGATGCTTCTACTATTGATCATCTTCAGCGATTTAAGGTAGAGTTCCAACATATACTAAAATCTCGCGTGGCAGAACGCTAGCTAATCAGAAGCCTGATCTGCAGATCAAACAGGGCTTCGATTGGCAGGTATGTTCTATCATGTGAGATTTTAGTATCCTGTGGTAGATATCACTGTTTGCATTTAAAACTCTTTTAGATTATCAGCATTGACTGAACATGGGACTAATTCTACTCCAATTTTTTAAAATATATTGTACAAAATGTTGGAAAATCCATAGGCTGGTGAAAATTGCCTAGGCAATTTGACCAGTCAATTGTACAGTTTTAAAATAAATGCGTTACAAATACGACTAAATTGCATACCATTTGTATCAGAATTTATAATATTTAAAAATTTGCTATTTTGATTTCTTTGACTTGCATGTCTCTGTACATTCATGCTATGTATAATTTTATTTACGATACTTCAATTTTATGTAGCTCGTTTTCGGACCATTCCTCTTAACGAGAATCAGCTGCCATCTGATAAACCATTCAAGCTTCAAATCAAGGTAATATATATTTTTTTGTATATATCATGTAGTATAAAGTTTCAGCACAATCATCTATGAGGCGAGCAATTTTATTGATGATGATAATGTGTTACTTTATATAAACGTGTTAATAATATATCATTAAAGGAAAAAACGTGTTAATGATATTATCAAGAGTGTTTCATAGATCATTTCCCGGCGGTGGCCTACGTTCTTATCTTCGAAACACAAATTTAATTAATGTTTAACAATTTAATTAATTAGTTTAAAACAAATTTAATTTCGTTGAGTTTGGTATAGTAGGACATGATAATCTTACAGCGATTCATTATTTATTGAGAGATAGAAAGCGATAGGAAATTTTCAGACTCACTTCCTTTTATTGCCCGAATGCGGAGCAGTGAACCTCGTAATCTTTTCGAAATCAATGCCTTTACCTTCCTTTTTTTTAGGGGCCTGAGGGCCTAGCGGCTAGTGCTCGGTACCACAGGTTTCGTGTTTGAGTCCCCGCATTGCCATGGTTGTTTATAGTAGTTCGGAATCCACTTTAAACTGTAGGTGCCGGTCTAATAGGATCGTAAACCGTTGTAGGGGTTTGCTACTCCACGTCCGTTGTTTATCTTCAAGTTACGCGCAACCCTAGTGTAGTGCTAAGTGAGTAACATCGGTGCAGCCTTTGCTCCTGCCTTCTTCTATTTAACTATTTGTGGTGAACTGATTTGTAACTGTCGACAAATATTTCCTCCTCGTACACGAAGACGTGGCATTGTTCTACAGTATACACACAACACATGTAACTTGTATTTGAATTTTATGGATGTTATTGTTTGCTTAACAAACTTTCATGTTGTTTACTTTCGATGAACCGTTTAACGCTTCGTAAAATTTTATAAAATCATAGACACAATTAAGCACTCAAAATAAAAATTTGCAGGTTATTTAGGTAAAATAAAATATATATATGCGAAAGTAAGTAAAAGTAGAATGTAATGTAAAAAATGTAAAGTAGAATTTAAAGCGAAAAATTTTTAAATAAAAAACAAGACGGGAACACTCCGAAATGGAGTTGCTGCAGCTAGAAATGATGACTAAAGGAACAATGGCGAACCCGCTGTCAAAACAGAGCGGGAGCAACGCGCATGACATTTCGTCTAGGACAACTGCAGTTTACTAAGAACGGCCCCAGGGCGTTTTCCGGTACAGTGAAATTGGGGCAACGGGCGTACCGGTTACGGAGTTGCAAGGTGGTTTTAAGAACCACGAAAACCTCCACATCTTAATTTAATTAACACATTAGCACTAAAAATGAGTTTGCTTGAATTACTGAATAAAAATAAAACAATTAAAATTAAGAAAACACCTCCTGCTTGAGAACAATTAAAGCAAGAGATCGAAAAAGCTAAAGCTATCGGTACAATTAAGAGTCCGTTGACGATGCCCAAAAATATAAAAGTTAAAATTAAAAGTTTTAAGCTAAAATAAATAAAATAAAGGAATTAAAATTAAAAATTAAAAGAAACAAAAGTACATAAAAATTACAAGAGTTAGTTAAACAGAAAACGTAAACAACATACAAAATAATTCGTCAACGGGGGATTGTCCGGTTCGTCGGTAGATGGCGCCATCAGACAAGTTGATGCACATTGTAAAAAAAACCAGTGAAAATGAGGAAAAACACATTTTTATTTCTTTAAAAGTCCAAATAGTACTAGCTTTAACTTAATCTGATTTTTTAGTAGTTATTATTTTCTTTTTTGGAAATCTCTATTTAAAAAGTTCCTTTTTAAATCTTAAACTCGCCACCACGACTGAGTTTTTAATAACTCCTCGTTAATTTCCGATTCGTCTTTTCTTAAATTTTTAGTAATTTTTTAAACCTTTAACTGGTTTATTCCTATTCAACTTCCATTTCTTTTATTTTTTAATTCAAGTTTTTGCTCTACGGATATTACCAACGAAATTAGACAAATCCACTCTACCTCCAAAATCTCTCACCAGATGGCAGCATGAGACTTTCGCACACCAAGCATCGCTGTGAACGAACTTCATATTTTTTGTAAATAATTCTTTGTATTTAATCAGGTTTTTCAATTAAGTCACTTACGTGTGGCTTTCCCAGTACCCACCTACGTGTGGATGATTTTTTTTATCTTCATCTATTCCCTTTTGTAACCTTCCTTTGATTTTTAAATAAATCCTCGGCCTAGCATATCTCCCCAGACGTCAAGTCACGTTTAATCTCCAAGAACTCTTTCAACCTGCATCATTATTATTGCTTTTTTACATTTTATTACATTTTTTTTTTAAATATTTATTCTTCCTGGAAAAATTTCTTATACAAGAAAAAGGAAAATTTCCAACCTTCAATAACTTCTCTCTCCCAGAAGATTTATATTCAACCTTTTTAAATTCTTTATTTTTATTGTTATTTACTTGTTTAATTTTTGCATTCTTCGAATGCTTTTTAATTTTAATAATTTGATAAACTTTCTTCTTATATTTTTTATTACTCTCTTTTTACTTTCTTTAAAAAATCTTATTTTTTAAAGAAAGTAATAAGAGAAGAAAAAAAAAAAATTTTAAGAAAGTCTAAAAAATCTTATTTTTTAATGCCTTTTTCGTAATTTTTATACTACTCTATAAATAGAAATTAAATTTTTTTCTTAATTCCTTTATTATTTAGATTGCGGCAGATAAATCTTATTTTGGACACTAGATGACTGCACATGACGGCTCGTTTTCAATGTTAACTTCTTTTTATTTTTATTTTTCTCTACCAAGTTCCGAGTCAACTTCGAAAATTGATGCTAATTTCAGTTACCTTTTATTATTATCATTTTTAATTATTTTATTCTTAACTTCAACCGAATTTTTTGTAATTATATTTTTCATCTTGGAAATCTCAATTTTAATAATTCCTTTTAATTTTTTAATTCGTCAACTTGACTTAACTTTATAAAAAAATTTTCTCTTAACTCTGATTCGTCATTTTTAAAATTTTTATTAAACCATTAACTATTTAATTTTTAATTTTTTTATTTTTAATTTTGTAGACCTACATTAATATAGTATATATATAAACCTTTTGCTGTACGCATACTATTATGAAATTAGCCGCTTTACCTCCCAAATCTCACACCAGATGGCAGCATGAGACATTCAAATAACAAACATCGCTGTGAACGAACTTCATGTTTTTTGTAAATAATTCTTAGTATTTAATCAAGTTTTTCAATTAAGTCACCTACGTGTGGCTTTCCCAGTACACACATAAGTGTGGATGATTTTTTTTATCTTTATGTATTCCCTTTTCTAAACTTCCTATCATTTTTAAATAAATCCGCGTCCTAGCATATCCCCCCGGACGTCAAGTCACGTAGGTAACTCGAACCCCCCTCCTATTCTATTTTGAATTTATACTTTACTTATTATTATATTTACTTTTCTTAATTAATTTGCATCCCCACTAATTTCTCTTATCTGCTAGTAATTGGGGATTAACATCTTTGGTAATGGAGCCCAACTTCTCAGAGTATGCTCAAAGTTAAAGCAGCTAAGACATCGCTAAAGTTTGATAGATTATTTTATATCTAATCTTAACCAGTCAAATTAAATTTTATATCTTTTATTCAAATTATTAAAATTCTTAGGATTTACTAAGTCTATATGATGCATTCATCCTTATGAATTATGTGCCCTAAGCGTCTGTATACGGTCTGCCTTGAAACTGCCGTACCGGTAGCTGAAGAGAGCTGACGAGACAGGTCTGATGCTGTGCTCCGTCTGTTTCTTTTGACAGTAACTGCTAAATATCGGTCCACATTCGGCGCTGTAACTCCACCTGTGCCGTAACATCTACTCACATGACCATCATCTTGGAGATGACACTCTGGGCGATTCCAAGTTCCTGAGATACTTCCAGATGGGTACGTCCGCATTCCAGTCGTCCGATACCATGTAAAAAATCATCCAAATGCTTCCTTTGTGCCGTAACTATGCCGTTATTGCACTGAAAGGCTTTTAAAACGCTCGTGAATAATTTTACTTCTTTGCCACCATTCCTTATATACCCCTCTCTTACACTCTTGTCATTGTGACGTACTATCCGCGCCATCTGGTGGTTTCCTGTAATTTGCATATTCTTCTTCAGGATGTATGTGATAATTCTACAGGTGAAATTTTTATTTTAGAGTTCAATTTCTGTGTGATTCTGAATTATCCTTAATTTATGGACATGAGTGTAATTAAGTTACGAACCACTTTAAAAAAATTTTCGGCAGTTTGTATAAAACAGAACTTTGGAACAGGAAAGGAACAAAAAAATCTTACTTTTTTTTTATGTCAAAGATGCATGGTTTACATAATTAGTGCATTTCAATCGAATGTGAAGCCGTTTTATAAAAAATATAAACAAATAAAGCATTTTTAATGCATTATGAGATTATCAATTAATAACGCATGAAAGTATTTTTAAGGCATTATTTATTGATATTACAATATACGTCTTATAGTTACTATTCGGCAGGGAACCCATTGCCAAGATTGTAGATCATTTAGCCGAAAAGGCGTTGAACAAGGATCAGCGAATAAATGCCGGGGAAGGAGTTTTCTGTCTATGCTCCTGTCGGCTGTTTTGCATCTGCTTACGACGGTGAAGTCGAAGCTTTACGTATTGCCCTAACTCAATTGCAGCGCCGAACAGAACAATTTACTAGAGCAGTCATTCTATCTGACTCTAAGACAGCACTTTTGGCAATCAACTCCTCCCTAACACCTCAGTCTACTTCCATCGAAAAGTGCATCTCTTGTCTTGAAGATCTTGACTCAAAAGGCAAGGATATCGTTCTGCAGTGGATCCCAGGCCATTATGGGATCTTGGGCAATGAGAAGGCGGATTCTCTTGACAAAAAAGGAACAACCATCACCCAAACCTTTTGTAAAGACATCTCTTTTCACTCGATGAAACTGATGATCCGAAACTTTTTTCGGAACACTCTATCTGATAATCTACTTGAAGGCAACTCATCTAAAACCTGGTTTAACTTTATTCTAAACATCCCTGATCAGCCCAGGTTTAAAGCTGTTGTCCTTTTCAGACTCCTGACGGGCCATGATTGTTTGGCCAATCATCTTTTTCGTTTGAAAATATTTGAAAACCCGAAATGCATGCTCTGCAGTCTTGGAGAGGACATGGACCTTCCTGTCTGGCCTGCACTTGTTTCCTCTGCTGTGTAGGGTCGTTGCTGGGAGGCTAGGGCCCTTATGGGTTAAACATGTCACTATGTGATTTCTTTCGTTTCTCATTGTTGTTTTCATGTTCTTTGTGTTCTTTTTTTTTTTTATTTTATTACTTTTTGTAGCCTGCCATTGGAAATAAAAAGAAGAATTACCTGCAGTATTACCTTAGAAGTATTACCTGCATTTTGAAATCCGTCTCAAAATGGAATGCTTCAAATACGTATTGACGTATTGCGGTTACACTTTAATTTTCTCTCTCTTATTATTATTATTATTATTTTGACTAGCAACTTGATTTCTAAGAAATTATATAGTAATTCAGTTTAAGAATTTAATAAACAATTGAAACACTTAAAGACAAAATAAATCAAGAAATCAAATAATAAGATATATTTATAAACCATGAAATGCAGCGATTATTATTTAAAAATGAAAAGGTTGTTTTTTATTAAATCGTGTAACGTAACATCTCTAGAAGTTCTAAATAAATTACAATTAGTAAAATGCATTAAAGGTCTAATCTGTGTTCAGGTTTCACAAAATTTTAAAATACTGTTTTTAAAACATTTTATAAATCATTAAAGAAAATTATTTATCTAGCTAATCATAACTTCCTCTTTACTCTTGTATTATTTTATCATTAAAGCGTTTATTGACTGAAGTTTTGTAAAATATCTAAAATCCATTTCATTCAAATTAGTAAATACATTTCGATAAAAAATTAATTTTAATTTTGAAAAATAAAATAATTTTCCAAAACGTTTTACCCGAAAGCTTTCAGCCTTGAAAAAGGCCATGTGCTTACCTATTTAATTTACTTTTGTGTAATTAAAATATTAGAGAGTTTTTGCATACCGTACGTTAGTTACCGTAGGACGTCCGTTAGCTTTTTCTCCCTAGCGTGCATGCTCAGTTTCCTATGAGCATGCACGCTAGGGAGAAAAAGCTAACGGACGTCCTAAGGTAACTAACGTACGGTTTGCAAAAACTCTCTATTGTTTTGCCGTTCGACGTAAAAAACTGTTCGATTTTATTTTAAATTAGAACTATTAGCCACCAAAAAAGCATCCCAACAAACTCATTTGGTCTAGGTGAGAAAGCTTGCAAGAAAAACAATTAATTTTCAAACATCATTTTTTTTTCTATTACGAAGAATATTTTAGAACTTCGATTTTTATTGAATAAATAAGAAAAAATGTCGAATGTTGGGGATCCTTTAGAACTTTTAGTGTTCTTCTGGCTATGAAGCTTATAGGTGAGATGAAACTTGTCCCTGCTCGCCGTTGGGCGGTAGGCATTTTTCTCTTCAGTATCATTTTTGTACTCCATTAATTAAATGCTTAGATAGTTATATGCGGGGATGAGCATCATATAAAAGATTGCCACATACAAGAACGCATTGAAAACCCCACCTGCATCAACTGCCACCAGATGGGGCACCTTGCTGCTTGGCGAGGCTTCCCCAATGTTCCCCAAGCCACGCCCACCACCCAATCAGGGACGAGCATCAGCCAGACCTGCCTTCACCAGCCGGACTGTATCTGAGGGAGTATCCTATGAAAGTTTACTTCAAGGAACCCCGAAAGATTTTCATGCTACACCTTCGGTCTCTACGCCGTCACATTTTGTAAATAATGCTAATTCTAATAATACTAACCTTAATGCTGATTCAGCTGCTAAAGTAATGTATGTGCTAACAGAAATAGTTAATCTTTTTAATATGTTCGGTGGCCTTGATAATATTTACTCACAATTTAAATCTGCTACTAACCCATTTGAAAAAATGCAACTTCTATTTAAATTTATTAATTAATTGCCCCTGTAGCTAACTACTCAATTATTTTTTAATTGCGCTCTTCTTTTTTTACTTTTCGTTTTGTTTTATTTCGCTTCTTTTTCTTACTAACAAGGACACATTCAAGTTCACTGCTTTTTGTTTTATCCATGTGTTTTTCTTCCAATGAACTTTATATCCAAGATTAGGAGTTTCAGGCCGCATCAATGGCCAAGGTACTCCGTGCGTCGAATGATGATGATGATGATAGACTCATTTCAGATTTAGAGCTATCGCTGCAAGGAGCTCTTAGTGATTCATCCAAGCCTAAATTTAAATCTCCACCTGTTAGGTTTCCAAGCGAGCTTAAAAATGAAATCAGTTATAGAAATGCACTTCGTCGGTTCTGGCAAGAGTCTAGAGATCCTAACGCCAGAGCCGATTACTTTAGACAAATGGCAATTGTGAGAATAATGACTAAAAAATTCCAGCAGCAACGATGGGAACATTCCATAGAGGCCATGACGCCTCAGACAACATTATTTAGACGTACGTCTTTGTTGCGAAAACCTTTTAGCAACATTCCACCACTCATACGCTCCAATAGATCTTTTGCTTATGCACCAGAGGAAAAAGCCGAGCTTTTAGCTGACAGCCTACAAGATCAATTTGAAACGAACCACGACGTCGAAGATCCTATTTTCTTCAGACGCATTAACACTGAAGTAGCAGACTTCCTACAACAACCACACATAAATGATATTAGTCAGGTCAGCCCAGAGGAAATCTGTGATTTTATCAAGAAAATTAAACCCAACAAGTCTCCTGGGATTGATCGCATTACCAATCGCACGCTTAAATCTCTTCCGTACACTTATGTGATATTGATCACTTATTTGATTAACTTTCTAATCGATAAGTGTTACTTCCCTCAAAGCTGGAAGACCGCCCGTAGTTATTCCTATTCCAAAACCTGATAACAATAGGGCCTATTCCCAAAATTACCGTCCAATCTCACTGCTTAGTGGAGTGAGTAAAATATTCGAATATTCGATTCTTAAACGCCTGGATCAGCACTGCACGAACCATAATATTCTCATCCCTGAGCAATTTGGGTTCAGAACCCAGCTCAGCACTTCTCACCAGCTCTTACGTGTTAATGAGCTGATCCATGATGGCTTTATCAATCGTAAATCTACAGGAATATTATTTCTGGACGTAGCCAAAGCCTTTGATAAAATTTGGCACAATGGCTTATTACTGAAGCTCATGCGACTTCATTTTTCGCCCCAGTTTATTAAAATTATTCACTCGTATCTCACTTTGCGTAATTTCAGAGTGCGAGTGGGAGGGACCATTTCAAGCGATCATCCAATCAGGAGCGGGGTACCTCAGGGTTCACTGCTCGGTCCTAGATTGTTTTTAATCTCTGTGAACGATATTCCTAAGCCAGAGTTCTGTATATTTTTCTTTTAGATTCTAAAATTTTTAATTTTAACTTTTATCTTAATATTTTTTTGGGGGGCATCGTCAACGGACTCTTAATTGTACCGAAAAGCTTTACCTTTTTCGATCTCTTGCTTTAATTGTTCTCAAGCAAGAGATGTTTTTCTTAAATTTTAATTTGTTTTAATCTTCTTTTTTATTAATATTCTATAATTTAAGCAACTTCATTTTGTGCAAATTTTTTAACTAAATTAAGATGTGGAGGTATTGTGGCTCTTAAAGCCACCTAGAAACTCCGTAATCGGTACGCCCGTTGCCGTTGCCCGTTGCCCGAGTTCTGTAAACTGGCCATGTTCGCAGATGACACAGCGATAATTGCTCAGCCCAAAACACCAAACTTCGTCGTTGCTTTGCTTAACAATTATATTCCTCGCTTGGAAAGTTGGTTGACCACCTGGAAAATCAAAGTTAATCCTACCAAAAGTGCGTGCCTTCTGTTTACACGTAAAAAGAACCTCGGTTCTCTTTTAAATGTCACCCTTTTTGGCCAGCCAGTCCCCTGGGTTACTGAATACAAGTACCTGGGGTTAGTTTTTGACTCAAAATTATCTTTCAACACCCATTTTGCCAAAGTAGTTGCCAAAGCAACTGCTGCTAGCGTTAAGCTAAAAAGCCTAATTTCTCGACAGAGTAGGCTAGCGATCAGACACAAGGTTTTACTCTATAAATCTATCCTTCGACCAATTCTCTTATATGGATGTCCTATTTGGGTGATTTTGTCCTATTTCCTATTGTCCTATTTCCTATTGTCCTATTTCCTATTGTGTGTCATATTTCCTATTTTGGTATCCTCCTCAATCGCAAATCTTAAGAAGCTGCAAGTTTTTCAAAATAAGCAGATAGTTAACGCCCCGTGGTTTGTTAGAAGGAAGCAACTCCACAGAGATCTGAATATAGAACCCATTATGGACTATATTTTCAAAATTTCAAAGTCTTTTCATTCAAAATGCCCTCAGATCCGTAACGAAGCGATCAGACAAATACCTGTATACCATCCAGGTGTGGCTAGCTCCAGGAAGAGACCCAGAGCCATCTATGATAAGCACTGGGAATCTTTCCCGGCATTGAAAAGGCGTTGTGGAATTTATCCTGCAACCACCGATTCTACCGCTGTGGCTGTTGTCTAGTCACTACGATCACTTCCAGCGAATCTGAGCTGCAATCTTTGGCATTTAAATTAATTTAAATTAATTATCTGCTACAATGTGCAACTTAAATTAGAACATAGCTATCTATAAATTTTTCAGTACTTTAAATAGTTTTTCTAGTTTAACTAGGTTCAAAACATTTATTTACATTTTAATCTAAAATTTTAAATTAATTACCTGCTTTCGCTTTATTTTGTGTAATCTCTCAGTCTCAGAACTGACTTAGTAAAATTAATCTTTATAGTTTAAATTCACTTTTGAATATTTTTAAATTGTTTGTTTACTTTTAATTCTCTTATCATAAATCTTCCTTTAACTTTTAATTTCTTAATTGTAATTTAATAGCAATTAAAAAGGCTCTGGATGTCACACCATGAAATGTATTTTCTATGTAATTAAATTAGTTTTTGTATCAAAAAAGATGTGCTTTTCCTGACTTTGTCAGGTTTTTGCTTAATGTTCGACCAATGGACTGATGGCGCCATCTACCGGCGTGTCAGCCAACTATATGCTGATTGAAATTGTATGTTTTTGTTTATTTTGTGTAACTGCAATTCCTTTTGTGTAACCCTGTATTTCTTTATGTTATTGTTCTAACCCTAAAAATTCTTTTATTTTTAATTTAAACTTTTATTTTTGGGCATCGTCAACGGACTCCTAATTGTACCTATAAGCTTTAGCTTTTTTCGATCTCTTGCTTTAATTGTTCTCAAGCAAGAGATGTTTTTCCTAAATTCTTAATTGTTTTATCTTTTTTATTAACATTCTTTAAATTTAAGCAACTTCATTTTTTGCAAATTTTCTAATTAACTTAAGATGTGGAGGTATTGTGGTTCTTAAAACCACCTAGGAACTCCGTAACAGGTACGCCCGTTCCCCCATCAACACCTTTTATAAATAATACTAATTGAGTAGTATCATTTATATCAATGCTTTCAACTATAGCTATGGAGCAAAATTTAAACTGGAAAATCTTTGATTCTAATTGTGATGCCGAATTTCTATCGATGGCTTCTATTCTAGAAGTCACCATTTTTCGAGATTAGCTTACAGTCTCAAAATTATTTTTCTTGTCTGAACATAAAACATCACAAACTTGGAGCATGCATTGTTTAGCAAACAATGCATCTGCATATGCTACAATGAAATTTGCACGTGTAGCTGCTTCTTGGATACTGTTTACCTTCTTGAAAAAAAATTTTATAAAGAATTTTTATAAAGAAAAACATTTTTATCTCCTGATTTTTATAAAGACTTTCTGCATTTCGTTTTCTTTCATATTCGAACATTGCTTCGTAATTGGAATTCTTATGCTTAGATGTGAAATGACGGGAAATGTTATGTTCTTTGAAGACTGCTACAGCTTCATTGCAGATGAGGCGCACTGGTTTATCTTTTACGACTGTAAAAACATATTTCCAAGTCCCTTCTAAATCAACTTTATGTTTTTTATTAGCCATTTTGGGGTTGAAATATTTTACGAATAACCGAAACAAGCAACCCCCTAGCTATGCTATACTTTTAATAATTTCACCACTGTTCACAATGATGCTATATGCCCACAATCTTTCCATACGCAAACAATAATATTAGAACTCGTGCCAAAAGAAAAAGCCGCTGGCTGCAGCTTAAAATGCGCAGTCTGCCACATGTGAGGTCTAATTCACCTATATTGGATTCCCATATACCTGCTGCCTGTGAAAGAAATAACGCTTGTTGGCGCCAATCTACAGCTATAACTAGCAAAGAACTTCCGCTTTAACACTTCACCGACTGAAAGCTATCTATGCTTGCTATTTCCGTCGATTTATGTTTTGTAAAACTAAAATAGAGAAAGTAAAAAGATCATCAGTCCTTTGAAAAAAAGGAAGAAAAAAATATATTTAATCAAAATAGAAAAGGAGATGGATATATAATATATAAATATATATTTCTTTTAATTTGCCTCGGACCGGCAAATTAAAATTCTATCCGCGCGATTCTATCCAAATTAAAATTCTATATACCTTCTGGCGGGCCGCAATTGGCCCGCGGGCCTTAGTTTGCCCATTCCTGCTCTATACCTAAGGGTCCTACCAAAAAATGAACAAAACAAAAGAATTTTCGACCTATCCACCTTATATTACTTTAGAGTCAAAGTTGAACCACTCAGAAGAAAATCAGGACCCAGCCAATGGTATAAATGTCAAGAATTCTATCATCATAGCAAATTCTGCACAAGAGACCCTCGATGCCTCAAATGTGCTGGACCTCATGCCATCAAAAGGCCAGATGAAGCTCCCAAATGAGTCCTTTGCTCTGGAGAGCATACTGCAAATTTCTCGGGTTGTCCTAAAAACCCTGCTAATTTCACTCCTGCTTCTTCCCCGAAGGTCAACGCTTGGACGGAGAGACTTAAAATACAAGCTCAACAAATGAAGCCTAAGAACTCCAACCAATTGTCTCTTTCCGCTCAACAGAAGGCTTCTCCAACTCTTCCTCCTTCTTCAGATGACTTTCCAACTCTTCCTACCCAGATCTCTCACTATACTACTTCTTCCAATTCTCTGCAGGCTTCTATGGAAACGCCTCCAATTCCGCTCATTCTGTAACAATTAGTTGGGGACTTTCAAATCTTTCTGTTTTAATAACTGCTCTTCAAAATCAACCAGTCAATAACATTCAATAGACCGACCAATAATTCTAATGTGTGACTGGGAACTCCAATAGACTTAAAGGAAAAATTAATGAACTACAAAATTTTATATCTTCAAATTCCTTCAAAATTCCAAATTATATCATATATCTCTTCGATTGTCTTACCCACAGAGGAGGAGGCACGGCTATCTGCATTCATAAAAATATTAATCATCATCAAATTCATTTTACTACAACCAGCTTTGAAAACTCTGATATCGTTATTAATCTCAAGAATAACCTAAAAATTACTGTTGCTAGCATTTATCGCCCTCCAATTGGTAGATTCCTCACACAAGAACTTGATACAATAGCGAACTCTAATCAACAAGTACTTCTACTTGGTGACTTCAATTCCAAGCATCCTGCATGGAATAATGGACGCAGCAACATAAATGGTTCTATTCTCTTCGATTGGACAAATCTTAATGAATTGAATGTTATTGCTCCTAATGATCCCACATATTTCTGCCTTCACAATCCCTGCAATAGTACTCTTGACATCGCATTTATTAAACATTTAAACGCCGGGCCTGCTTCTTCTATCAACGATCTTTCCAGTGATCATAACCCTGTGCTAGTTGAAGTCTCTCATAATTCATTCATGCCCTTCCTCAATAGCATAATCACAAGTACCAATTGGAATATTTTTATTAAAATTCTCTCTCAAAGCATTCCTAGTAATCCAGCCATCTCCAATATTCAAGATATTGGCAAAATAATTGATAAATTCAACTATGCTGTTACTTCTGCTATCAACCTTGCTAACAAATCTAAAGAACTCAGTACTCCACACCAAAAACTTCCTACTGAAATCATATCTAAAATTGCAGAAAAAAAACAGAATTAGAAAATTATGGCAAGATACCAGGTTTCCTCCGTTCAAGCAAGCCCTCAACAAGTTTCAAAAAGAAATAAAGCAAATGATTCCCAAATTAAAAAATGACAGAGGGAATGAATTTTTAATAGGCCTAAATACAGAAGATAATTCTCTCTTCAAAATTAACAAACATTTTACCAAAAAATATCCCAAAATTCCTCCACTGATTGGATCCTCGGGTCTTATATTCTCATCTTCTAATAAAGCGAACTCTTTTGCTAAAAACCTTGAACTCTTCTTTCAAGAAAACACTGTACCTTACGATGACTCACAAATTGAGCATGTTGAAGATATAGTAACTTCCTTTCTAGCTGATCATCAAAATTATGAAAACAATATTTTTTTTTCTCCATCTGACATAATTAACTTAATCAAGAATCTCAACATTCGGAAATCTTCTGGACCTGACAACATTCCAAATAAAGCCTTAATGTGTCTCCCCATTAGTGCCATTATTCATCTTGCAAAAATCTACAACAGCTGTACTAAATATCACTACTTTCCTCCTATCTGGAAAAAAGCAAATATCATCATGCTCCCTAAACCTGGCCAAGATAGGAAATTTCCTCAAAATTATCGCTCCATCAGTCTCCTTAGCTGTGTAGGAAAACTTTACGAAAAACTCTAAGTGAAACATATTACTTCTTTTTGCGATAAAAATTCCATAATTCCAGCAGAACAATTTGGATTACGTCAACATTACTCAACTTGTCATCAACTTCTACGTGTCACCAATATCATCACTGAAGGATATAACTAGAAATTTTTTACAGGAGGTGTCTTTCTAGATGTCTAAAAAGCTTTCGATCGACTGTGGCACGATGGTCTGATCTACAAAATGATCAAACTTCAATTTCCAACTTGGATCACACTTATCATTACAAATTATCTTAAAAATAGAACCTTTCAAGTTCGAATTCATAATGAATTCTACACAATCGGTCGTATTAGTGCTGGTACACCTCAAGAAAGCGTGCTCAGTCCTATTCTCTACATTATCTTTACCTACGACTTTCCTCAATGCACTAACATTTCCACTTGCCTATTTTCTGACGATTCTGCTGCTCTTGCCCAAGGTGCCTCTATTCTTTATGTCATCAAATCGGCTTAATTATAGACAATAAACTTACGTTTCGAGCTCATATTAAAAAAAATCAAAGAAAAGTGTTGGAAAAAAATTTATCTCACTCTACTATTCATTAATAAATTTTCTAAATTAACTTTGTCAAACAAACTTCTTCTCTACAAACAAGTTCTTAGGCCTATCCTTACCTATTTTGCCACAATCTGGGGTCTAGCTGCACAATCTAACAAGAAATCTGTACAAATTATTCAAAACAAACTTCGTATCATCACTGGTGCACCCTGGTTTGTCCGCAACTCTACAATTCATCAAGATTTAAAAATTGCTTCTTTTGACAACTATATTACAAAACTTTCTAGAAATTTCTTCAATACCATTGCTACTCACGAAAACCCTGTCATCAAGGCACAAACTATATTTACGCAATTGAATGAAAATACAAGTATCCTTTCTCTACTTCTAAATGAAATCGAAGCCTCAAACCACCATAATTTCCTGCTCCCTTATCGTTTTTTAGATATTTTACTTCAACGCATATTCTTTCCTGCTCTGTAAGTTTTATTACCTAAACAAACTGACAGTAACAGTTCGTTCTTCTCCAACGTACTTTCTCCCCTTTGACCTTGGTTTCTTTTGACCGTTATAATTTATTTCACTCTAATCCAATTTGTTTTGTGTTTTTTCTCCCTATCTCTTTTTGAGTTCTTCGGCCATTGCAGATGATTTTTTTATATATATATACACACTCCCTTACTGTTTGATTTATATTTTTCTGCTTTTTTCTCCATTGATCTGTGCTCCTTACTGATCATAAATTTCTTGTAACGTTTTCATCACCGATGATTTACATTTTTCTTACTTTCTTCTTTTCTTCTCTCAATTCATACAATTACTATTATCTATTTATCATGACTTTTCTTTCCTACTGCCATCACATACCATTGAGTAGATGAACGCGTCGCGTTCAGGCACTCGACATCTTTATTCAACTTGGTAGTAGATATGGAAACTCTCTTTAATGCAAATATTTTGATTCCTATCATTTAAAAGATTTTTGAGCAGTTCGAAAAATATTTTTAAATGATCTAAATAAAAGAATTGGAACATATTCCAGAAGAATTCGAATATATATATATATATATATGCTTAATTACAAAATAATTCATTTCTTATGTTTGGGCAACAAATAGTTCCGCTCCTCTAGGGCGCAATCTTGCTACTTTTATGTTTTCAGTTTGGCAACACTATTGTACGTAAGATAAAAGATTGCTTTTAGTTATAACGTTGTTTGTTGATTAGTGCTAGTGGAGTTCGTTATTTGACGAATTTTATGTTTTTTGTTTAGCCATTTCAAATTGTAACTTATATTATTACGTTCCTAATGGCTTCTTTAAAAGCATTTCTACCTGCTCCATCACAAGTCTTTAATGATCGAGATAATAAATCAATTAGTTGGAAAAAAACAGAATCGGCAAGCAGGCAATTAGTATCTCATCGTGCACCACCTTATGGAGCAAGAAAAGGATGGGTACCGCGTTCTATAGATGATTTTGGAGATGGTGGAGCTTTCCCAGAAATTCCAGTTGCCCAATATCCTTTAGAATTGGGCAAAAAAAAGGAAAAAACAAATGCCAATAATCTACCTGTTCAGTTAGATGCTCAAGGCAAAATAAAGTATGATGTTATTGCTCGACATGGCCATAATAAAGATCGAGTTGTTTTTCATAAAATTCAAGATTTGTTACCTTCTGAAATAACAAATGAAGAGGATCCAACCCTTCAAAAACCCAGCGAAGAAGAAGTTAAAGATACAACTGAAGTTACTCGACTAGCTTTAGAAAAACTGACTCACACTAAAATATCAGCTGCTATGCCAGTTCGAGCTGCAGAAAAGAAAGGCCCTACTCAGTATATTAGATATACACCATCTCAACAAGGTTTTGCATACAATTCAGGTGCTAAACAGCGAATTATAAGAATGGTTGAAGTTCAAAAAGATCCTATGGAGCCTCCACACTTCAAGATTAATAAGAAGATTCCTCGAGGTCCACCCTCTCCACCTGCTCCTGTATTGCATTCCCCGACACGTAAAGTGACTGTGAAAGAGCAGCAAGAATGGAGGATACCTCCTTGTATTTCTAATTGGAAAAATGCAAAGGGTTATACTATTCCATTAGACAAAAGACTTGCTGCAGATGGTCGTGGTCTTCAGCAAACTCATGTCAATGAAAATTTTGCCAAGTTGGCTGAAGCACTTTATGTAGCTGATAGAAAAGCAAGAGAAGCTGTAGAGATGAGATCTCAGTTTGAGAAAAAATTAGCTCAAAAGGAGAAAGAGAAAAAAGAGGAACATTTGCGTAAACTTGCTCAGCAAGCAAGAGAACAGCGTGCTGGATTGCGAACTCAGCCATTAGCAGAAAAAGATGATGAAGTAAGGGAACGTGAAGCACTTCGCTATGAGCGGCATAAGGAAAGGCAGCGTGATCGTAATATTTCCCGTGCAGCTCCAGACAAAAGAAACAAGTTGGAAAAACAAAGGGAGAGAGATATTAGTGAACAAATTGCACTTGGTTTGCCAAATACCAGAGCATCTAATGAGTTGCAGTTTGATCAACGTTTGTTTAATTCTACAAAAGGAATGGACAGTGGTTTTGGAGAAGAAGACGATTATGCTGTATATGACAAACCATGGCGCTCGCAGCAAGCTGTGAGTAGCAATATTTACCGACCAAAAAGTAATGCCGATAAAGATATTTATGGTGAAGATTTTGATAAACTCATCAAGACATCTAGATTTGTTCCTGATAAAGAGTTTGCTGGTACTGATCGATCTGGAAGGCGTGATGGTCCTGTTCAATTTGAGAAGCAAGAAGAAGAAGATCCTTTTGGTTTAGACAAGTTTTTAACAGAAGCAAAAAAAGTCAGTAAACGACCTGGTAATGATTATGATAGAGAAAGAAGTAAGAGAAGGAAAGACTAAGCACTTTGTAAATAACTAGGTATTGTCTTTTTATTATTATTGTCTTTTTTATAAAGTTGTTATTGTTGATAATGCATATTAATAATATTTTGTTATATAAAATATATATTTTGATAATGTATATAGTTATTTAAAATTATTTTTTATTATGTAGGTAAAATATGTGTTAAGAGTCTTTCAGCTAAGCATTTTATTGCTAAAAAGTTAACTAAAAGTGATATATAATATGCCTATATACAATTTAATTTGTATAAGTAACTAATTTTTTAGTTCTTAATATGTTAGTTATCATTTCTTGTTTGCTGTTTCTTTGACTTCATTTGTTCCAATGGTAAAAAAAAATGCATTAATTCTTTTTCTGGGAGGATTTATTGGTATTTGCATTTGTAAATATTTTTCTTCTCTTTATATAAATAATAGTTATGGAACTACTCTGTTAAACACTGCAGAACCTTTTCATAGTTATAAATGATTAAGAATTTAAAAAGAAATGTTCAAAATCCACAATGGGTTTTTTCCCAGTTTCTTTCTTGACAGTTTTTCTCCAAGTTTGGTGTAATTACCCGTCACTCTCTCTAAAAAGATGTGAAATGGATGAAAGTAGAATTTTGGGAATAGAGATAAATCAAAGAATGGTGCTAAACTAAGAAAGATTCAAGATGGTTGACAGTCCCTAGATTCAAAATGGTTCGTGGTGAATTGATTGCTAACTATGGGATAATGAAATGGAAGATATTTTGGAAATAAATAGGTTTCTTTAGCTGGTGCTAAAGAAAGTAAATGACAGACATGAACCAATGAGAATGCTATTTTAAGTGTCAATTTAATCAATTAAGCAAATTATTTAATTAACAAAAAATTATATTAAACAAAGGTAATTAAAAATTGCTAAATAAAACAGAAGCAACTAATAAATATAGTTTAGAAGTTATTACTTGAATTGTAAATGACAGTTTCTTCAGGTAACGAAAAATAAAAAGCAACTTTCTTCTGTAATGATAAAATAGAAATGAACCAAAATAACCAATTTTGACTTAATTCTTACCACCAACCAGTTAATCTAGTGTGTAAACCAGTGGTGGACAGTAAGGTTGCTATAAAAGAAATCTGGGTTCTGTCCTATATGTCATTAGAACTGTGTATTGCCTATTTCTTTATAAAAATTCTCCCATCTGTGCATTTTAGTGAAAATGATATCCATATATTTGACATTATTTTTAAAGTTACCGATCTATGGCTCTTTATATTAACTTCTGAAGTTAACCTAAAAATGAGATTTGCAAATGATAACTTTTTTAAAAAGGAAATATAATTTTTGGTTATCATAGATAATTATTAACTTGTTTACCAATTTTAACACTCCAGACTACTCTTTGGATTTGTTTTTAATTCACCTATTTTCTATTATTTTATTTGTGCTTTGAGTGACGTGATGTTTTGTGGGAATTTTTTTTTTCCCCCCTTTAATCTGTAACCACATAAAACCAATTATTGGAAAGTAAGTAACAACCATTTCCTGAAGTTTTTATTCCTTTTATTATTTTGTTATCTTTTTATAGATATTTTATTTATTTTTTTTTCATGTTGATTGATTTTTTTCCCAATCTTTTTTAATTTGTAAGAAAATTGTGATAAATATAATAAATTTAAAAAAATACATAAGTTTGAAAATATCAGTGGCAATTAAATACTGAATATACATGATGCACATAAAACTAATAGTTTAACATCCATGTGTTGTAATAAATTATTTATGTATTCAATAAATTTTCTTAATATTCATTATTATTTTATAGAAGACTTAACTGATATATTAAAAATTATTTTTGAAACTATATCTAAAAGTAAATTTTTTGTTTTCTCTTTTATTGTAATTCTAGCATAAATAAATTATGTAATTGTTTTCTGGAAATTTTATTGATTTTATTTATTGTTTTTACTATTAATTAAAAAAAATTACTAAATTTAAAAAAAAATTTACTAAGGTGTTTCCAAAAAATGTCAAATTATGTAAATTTATAAATGAACTCTTTTTTTAAAATTTCATTTATTTTGTAGTCTTATACAAAATGTATTTTACAAGGAATTTAACTTATCAAAATCGGACCAATTCATTTCCTGTTATGCAGATAAGATTTTTTTCTGAAGATTCTTTTGTTCCAGTGATTATGATGTCCAATTTGTGATTAAAAAAACCCTGAAATTAAGATAAATTTGTCTTGCATGTTGTGTTTTTTATCGTAAAAATTTTGATTGAAATATTAGCTGTTATTTATTGATGCATATGTTAATATTTTAATCTGGAATTCAGAAATTGTTATTTTTTTTGTTGTTAGTTATAATAATATACATTTGTATTAAGTTATAAATATTCATGAACATTTTTTCTTCTTGTTTCGTTCAAACATATCTGAAGAAACATTGCATTGTTAAATTGATAGGACAGAATGCTTAACTAGCATTGTAAAATTTTAAATTTACCAGCCGAGTCAAAAACATCCATCTCAAGGTATATGTAATAATAGATGCAAAATTAAGCACTGATGATGTGCTATCCAAAATATTAAAGATTCTACAGGTATTCAAGTAAGAAAGTAATTCAAAAATTGTGAAAAACCATTTGCTGTGTTGTGATATTTATTTAATTAGATTAAGGAGTTACCATCAGTATTTTCTTTCTATTTCTATGCAATTCCGCTATCAGTTCTCATACTGAATAGGTACCACTTTTTGTGTATAAGGAAAGGAATTATACGATGGGTGTGCTACACCCTAGTGTGGTAATGAATACATAAAAGTTAATTTGAAAAAAGGGAACAAATTTAGAATTAAGAGTTAAAGGTAATTTAAAAAGGTAGATTGAAAGGTGTTTTTTGCTGTGTTTTTACCATTTTAGTCATTTTTTTATTGCATATTCTTTAAATGCAAAATAGTTGCTATGTATGCCAATACTTTCATTTTATTCAATATCCTTTTAAGAAATTAATAGAAGTACCCCTAAAATTTTCTCTAGCTTATTCTGTAAAGATGTGTCGAAGTTATATCGTAATCCTCAATATATTGTGATAATTTTTTTAAATATTAATAACTATTAATTTTTGCAGGATTTTATATCATTCTTTATAAAATAGTGTTACAAAATAAAAAATAAAAAATTTTTTGATTAATATTTAATTGCATTTTTGCCCTGTCATTTTTCCCCTGATTAAAAAAAATAATAATAATAATAAATGAATAAATTAATTAATGATTAAGTTCATTCTTAGGGCTTACTAAATTTGAGGTTTATAAGTTGACATCTATACCTTTAAAAGATCTAATAATTTAATTAATTATTAATAGTTGTTAATACTCAAATGAATTGTATGTAATTCTTTCGATGTAAGTTAAATTTTTGTTTTAGAAAATAAATTAATGTAAGTGTTTCAAGTGCTTAATATATTGAAATATTTATTGGTGATTATGATTAGCTTACAGTTTAATCTTTGTTTTCTCAATTAAATGTTCAAAAAAACTAAATTTTAATGCTGTATAGATGTAAAATTAACATTCTCTTCTCATACTTTAATGTTTAGTTATATACAAGTCGTTGTAAATCCTATCTTTTAAATAATATAGATAAAGAACTTAAAACCATTGCAATAAATTATAAAAAAGGAAACTAGGAAAATTATATTGAGAAATTAATTTCAATTACAACTATCTGATTTGTTATCTATATAAATAAAAGCTAATGTTTGTATGAGCAGTATCATATAGTACACACATACAAATATTACCTTTTATTTATACAGATATATATAAAACTACTAATATATAAAACCTCTTCGACCATTTTCACTGAAAATTTTACAGTTTGTTCTTATTAGTGCCAGGAATGTTTAAACCACATTCACACCAGGATGTTGAGTGGCAATGCGTGAAGCATCAACGAAAACAAGTTTTGTGCATCATGCACTGAGGCATCTTGCATTGATTGATGTTTCAAGTCTTGCCTATCAACGTCTTGGTATGAAGGCAGCTTAAGAGAGTAATTTGAGGAGGTCCAGTAGACAGTGCTGCTGTTTTTACAACATAAATTTAAAATTGGATTTTTTTGTTACTGCTGTTTATAAAAAGCTGTTTGCTATGTGACATTGAGATAAAAAGTTAATGAATGAAATACTACAAAATTGCATTCCTGTGTGCAATCAAATAATTTAACAAGCTTAAGATGGTGGGGGGAGGGAATTATATATATAAAAAATGAAACAAGTGAAAAAAGACCCATTGTGATGCATAATTTAATTCAGGTCATTTTTATTGAACAAATTAATTGATATGGAACTCAATTGTATTTATTCAATTCATATTTATACTGGGGTCATAGCGAAACATTGCCAGGTCTCCTAATATATACATACGAAATTATATTAATTGCAGTGAAGAATTAATTACCCGAAATCAGAATTATCTATGTTTTAATTGTAATAAAATGATTTTCATTTTTAATATTATTATAAAAAAGGAAAATTATAAGAAAAATAAATGTTTACTAAACTTATTATTAATGAATTTTACATAATACAAAAAATTTTGCTTAATCTGATTGAAGATAATGTTCAAATATAATTTTCAGATGGAAAAAAAGTTATTTGTGTATTTGAAATGAAAACATGTATATAGAGTGATATGTGCAATAAATATGTATTTGGGACTTGAAGAAACTTAAATCTGTAATTTTGATTTTCTAATAAAATAATGATTACCGTACAATTTAATCTTTTTTTTTTTCTCAATTATTAACAAATGTTTTAATTGCTTCTTTTACCTTTACAGATTTGTTACTGCACCCTTGTACAAATTGGGAACTATTGTCATTTAGTTTTTAATTTTGATGCATTCTTCTCAAGTATAATGTTTTTCCATGTTTTCTATAAAATTTTACTCTACATAGTGTATCCTTAATATTTCATTGATTATGCTTATTTGTATGGTATGTAGATGCTGTAAATTTTTTTAAAAATTACATGAAAGAAGTTTTTTTAAAAAACTTAAAACTTTTTTTTAATTTTTTACTTTGAACATTCTTTGTTAAGAACGTTAAATAAAAAATTAATCTTAAAAATAAGTTGTTGTATATCTATTGTTATTTTTTGTAAAATTTGCTGAAAATAAAATGGGGTTTTTAGTAATTTTCATCTAATTGATAAGTGAACAGCAAATTACCCAAACATAATTAATTTGTTATATGCATGATCAATGAAGTATGAAATACATAAATGCATATTTCTCATTAAAAGAATGCTATCCATCACTTTCATTGTTCATTTAAAGCTTCATAAATGCTCTTTTTGTGGCTTGCATTCCTCAAGTGGAGTATTTAATTTCTTCAACAAACATCTGTGCTGGTTGGATTTGAAACTAGTAATGAAGAGTTTGGCAGTATGACATTCATTAATAAGTGTAAACATCTTAGTTTTAATGTGTTGGCTAAAAGTGCCTTACTTTATCATTAAATATACTTTAAAAATTTAAATTTGCTACCTCTATTTATATAATCTAAAATTACATCTTTTTATCTATTCAACATATGAAAGTCAGTAGGGAATGTGAAACGATTTTGAACTTGTCACTAACATCCAAATGTTAAATCACAACTGCCCCTTTTTTTTTCATGTAAACACTTTTTTAATGAATAAAATTATTTTAGATTTTTTTTTTTTTTTTGTCCTTTTCTTATTAAATATTTCAATCGTCTATATAGTTTCTGAATCTATAAACTACTACTATATATGAACTATATTTTGCTTATTTTTAATTTAATTTAATTTTGCATTAAAAAAATTCTTTAAGCTCAAATATCGCATAGTAGAGAAGAAAATTGAGTATTTTATTTGTGTTCGTGTCTTTAAGTTATGTGCAAGGACATCAAGAGGAAGATATTTACATGGTGACCTAAAAAACAAGTTTTTGAAAGGTACAGGGATAAAATTCTAAACTTCCTTCTTTATATAATTTTTTTTTTTTTTTTTTTTTTTTTTGAATAAACGTGTTAAATGTAACTAGATACAATATTTTGATTTGCATACATATTTATTCACAATATTCTACTTATTTTATAGTTATTTGACTCACACCTGATGTATTAGTAAATTCATTATTTGTCATTCCTTGCAGAAAATTTTATGAATAAGGTCCTTATTAATAAATGTTTCCAATCTAAAAGGATTTGTAATATATTCTAAATTTTACATCTGCAGATTTATGTATTTAAAATATAGATTTGTTTGTCTATTCAAAAATAGATTTTTTTATATCAAACAGGGAATGAATCTTACGTGTAACATTTTCATGGAGTGAAAAACTCAAATATTTAAGGTCTATTTATAGAAATGTGTTGCTTGTATATTAAATGTCTTTTGAATTTCAATTAGTACAGTGCAAGTTGCTTTACAATGTGTTGAAGAATATTTATGTTAAATCTCATACATAAATAATTAGATTTATTACCAATTGTTATATCTGGTTGGATTTGTTTACTCTTATTTTTACATAATCTACTGTATTTAAGGAATTTAGAAGAGATGTTTCTCTCCAATCTTGTTTATTTTTTGTGAAAATGTATTTTTACAGATGCTTTAGGTGTTAAATTTCAAGATTTATGTATATTTTAAATAAAAAAAATATATTTAATTTCTTATATTTCTTTAATATATCTTATTCTGACATATAATATTTTTGTTTTAATTTTTTTGTGACATTTGAATTATTGAATGTTTATTTCATGGTAATCCTTTACAGTATTTAATTTTTACAAACAATAAAAAAAGTAGTAATATTTTATGTATTGACATTATAATTTTTTATTTACACAATGTTATATCAGATGTATTTTCTTGTGTATATAAGCATAGTGTAAAATAAAGTCATTGAAAAATAAACTGTTAAAATTTTGTGTTTCTGTTTTGTTTAATCGTATCAACTAATTGCATTTCTGTGCTAAACTTGAGTAACAACTGTTTCTCTCTTTTGCCCTGAAACAAAACAAAAAACACATTGGAGTCATGTAATTCAGTATATGGTGTCAGTATTTGCTTTCTTTATCCTTGTACAAATTTAAAAAAAAAAAAAAAAAAATATGCTATTGAAAGAGTGCCATTGGTATAAAAACTGTAGAATACCAAATGATTTTCATTTCTTGAAAGATCTCATTTTCACTTTGAAATAAAATTATCTTTGCTTTTACCAGAAAATTTTATTTTATGTAATTCATAACTCAAGAAATTAAAAAAAAAAGTGAAGTAAAAGCGGTCAAGGGCATGAAAAAACCCCACTCCCCAAAACAATACCCATAATTTTATGAGTAATAAGTCTCTTCATAAGAATATGACCGCCCATACATGTAATGGTTACTTGTTACAATTTCTCCAAATTCAAAAGTTGTTGAACTAAGAATGCTCGTTTCTCAAAGTAGCTTCTGTTTCACTTGTTGAATATTCTTTGTAGGTTATAATCATTTTGAATGGCGCCCCTCCAAAGCAACCCCAAATGGGATTTCAATTCATGATATAAGTGATATCTGCACTTTGTAGAAGTTCCTCAATATTACGAGGGCTATGTACGAAATGGCGCAGGGCAACAAAGTTTGCTCTAATGACACCTCGAAACAGACGCATACACTCAAGAGCCAAAACATTATGACCACCCCTACATTTTGCAATGAACTCGCCTGGATGACGTGGAAGGCACGTGATCAGGTGGAAGTGGTATTTAACTGCTGCTGGAGAGTATGAAGAATCATTCTTTCACTTCTGTGTGTGATGGGAAAGGCAGCGGATTGTAATGGCTCGGAACAAGTATTTCCGAAACTGCACGACTCGTGGGTTGTTCGCGATCTACAGTTGTTAGTACTTATGCAAAGTGGATGAATGACGTTGAAACCAGTAGTAGACGACATGGTGTTGGAAGTCCACACGTTATCAAAGAAAAAGGTCGTCGGAGACTGTCTCGCATGGTGAAGCAAAACCGGAGCCAGACAGTGGCTCAGCTGACAGCCCAATACAATGCAGGCCAAGTAGAATAGTATCGGAGCACACAGTTCAGCGGACACTTTTGGATATGGGGCTACGCAGAAAACGTCCCACTCGTGTGCCTTTGCTGACCAAGCGTCATCGCCGCCTGCGCTGGGCCCGGGAACATCGTGACTGGTCCATGGATCAGTGGGAGAGAGTTGCCTGATCAGATGAATCACGGTTTGTTATTCATCACGCTGATGGCCGTGTCAGGATACGCCGTCTTCCAGGCGAACAGTTGCTCCCTCAATGTACAGTAGGTCATACACAGGCCGGTGGTGGCGGTATTATGCTTTGGTGGGCGTCTCTGGGACCCATGGTTGTGATACAGCAGACCAGGAATGCTACAGGGTATCTGAACATCATTGCGGACCAGTTGCACCCTTACATGGCCTCTGTTTTTTTCCAGCTGGAAATGGAATGTTTCAACAGGACAACGCCCCTTGTCACAAGGCTAAAATTGTGTTGGAGTGGTTCCAGGAACATGATGCTGAATTCCAGTTAATGTCCTGGCCTCCTAACTCACCGGATCCCAATCCGATAGAACACATTTGGGATGTCCTGGGACGGCAGCTCAGAGTTAAAAGACCGCCAATTCGCAATATCTCGGATTTGCGTGACCGTTGCTTAAACATCTGGTACAATCTGTCTCCGGCCATCTACCAACGACTTATGGCATCCATGCCAAGGCGGGTTGAAGCTGTATTGCGCGCCAAAGGTGGGCAAACTCGTTATTGACAGGTGGTCATAATGTTTTGGCTCTTGAGTGTATATGAAAATATTCCGAAAAGTCTTCTCAGTAAGTAATGTCTTCTCTTCATTGAAGGACGGTAGGCTGTTTGTGGTATAGTACATAAGTGGAAGTGTGGCATATGTATATACACAAGGATAAATCGTGTCTATATGTAGGGGAAGGATCACTTGTTGACATTAGCGATCTCCTGTAAAAATTATTTTCATAGAAAATTTGTAACTCAGTCTACCCATCTGTAAAAATAAATTTCCATTCAATAGGCTTCTCTACTTATATCAAGATTGTAAAGCTTATTCGGAGACTTGGGGCAGCCTAATATCTTTGGTGCAACTTTTTTCATTCTGCTAATAATTGTGGCTCTAAGGGCTCTCTACATGTAGGGATAATCATTATGAACAAAGATTGTCCTCTAAAAGCAAAAAATTGAAACTGCTGCAGCAAAGGACATATAGCCTCTTGGAGAAACTTCTCAAAATCAATAGACTTTCTAAACATATTAGCCATAACACTAATAGAAATTCTTTCAATTATATGTCAAACACGATGCATCATGCAGGGGTGGAAATTCTGTGTTAAAATTCAGCCCTCAATCGAAGACGGCAAATTTTGCATTTCTTCACCAAAAATGAGATTTCTTTTCATTTTGATTTAGTAACCCCGAAAACAGCCAAATATAATTGAACTTATCTTCTAAGATCCTTATTAGAGGAGGTAAGAATTAACCAATGTTATAAGAGTTCTGTTTCGCTGGCGATAGGATTTATTGGATAGCCAACAACACTTGTCATGGGAGAAAAAATTTTAGAACGATTCGAGTCTATCGTGGCGTCATCTATTGTTCTCTATAGGAACAAATAAGATAATATAATTTGTTTGTGAACATATACTACTAAATGTTTCCATAAGTACTATTTCAAATAAATGTATTAAATTTAAATTAATTTCTAATTTTATTAATATTTTGCATTTGTAAATTATTCATCATCATGCATAATTTATTTTAAAAATTGCTGAATTTTTTTCTGCAACTAATACATTTTATTTGTCCTTTTTTTTTTTTTTTTTTTTTTACCTATTATCTTGTAAAATATCAAAATTTTATTTTTAATAATAATTCAAAAATCAGCTGTAATCTGTCGTTTGAAGGATTAAGGCAATTTTTTATTTTTCATTTATTGCTAGAACTGAATTTCGTAAGCGCATTTTTTCAAAAATTGGATACATATAATTTTAGATTTAATTTTTAAACTAGAAAACACTACTTTTGCTTATACAACTAGAAATAAGTAATAATACTTACAGTAAACACATAAGCATTTTTTTTTTCTTTACTCAAAATTACTTATTACTTACTAGTTACTATATTACTTACTTACTTACTATACTTTTTTTCTTACTCTCTATTTTTTTTTTTTTTTTTTTTTCTTTTCGAAACTAGTATATCATTTGATACTTTTAAATTTTAAATGAATCTTTTATTTCTTACTACCATTTATTTAAAATAATTCGTATTTCAATTAAATAACATATTTGATGTAAAAATAGCATGCCAAAACAAAATTCAGAGAAAAATTTAATACATAATATTAAAATTATGTGTAAGCGGCATTTTTTGTAACTAGTACTAAGCATCATGAAATAATTTGTCATCAAATACTTGTACTTAAAACATTATATAATTATAAACTATTTAAAACCGTACTTTCATTTATAAAAGAATACCTTTATAAACAAAAAAAATTGTAATTATTCAGATTTTTTTTTTTTTTTTTTTCAATTCTTCTAGCCTTCCCCCATTATTTAAGAAACGCTACAACTTTACAATTTATTTAAAAATTTTGGTATAATTGTCTACCTCATCATTTTAATTATAATTTTTGGTAAGTTAATAGCAAATGCACCAAACAGAAAGACTCATATAGGAGGTGTGACACATCTTTACATCATATTTCGTAATATATTTTCTTATCATCAATATTTTCTTTTCTATTCATCGGTTTGTTCTCCGACAGTCAAGAAATTTTGAATTTGTAAGATTGTAAAAAATTTAAATAGATGCTTTAAAATTATTTTTAATCTTTGTCAAGCTTGTGAATTTTGTTAGTGTACTAAATGCACTGTATAGCTAAATCTATCTGTAATGTGGCGCCATCTGTGAAATAATAACTTGTCTTTTAAAATTGCTGCCACATTATATAGACTTTTATGAAAGATGAAATATAAACGAAAAGTTTTGAAATTCACGAGCCAAAATTGTTTTCTTTTGTATACAGTTTTCTTATTAAATGTTGTTGTTACCTATGTCTTTATAGGAACTCAATTCGTGAAAATTTAGCCCAATCATCGTAAAAATCAAAAGGGTCAAACATTCTTAATAAAATCAGCCAACGTTAAATGTTCTAAGGATAAAAATTTAAAAAACTAGAAGCATCCTAATAAAAGTCCGTGTGATGACTCTTCAGTAAAGAATACACAAACCACCTTTCTGCTGTAAATTGGAGTCCAGTAATTGAGGTGTTGTTTCTTAATCACCAAGCAATAGTTTATATGACCTTGAGTTTTTTCAGCTGCAAAGAGTTCCTCTTGAATTTTTCAGAATTCTATTTAAAGAATAAAAATAATAAGAAATTATAGATTGCAAATCATGAGCTTGTACACTAATTACTAAATGTGAATTTCTATCGGATAATAAAATCTAATGTCGGAGATGAATATGAGGGGATGGAATCTTCCGTAAAAGAGCCTGAGATAAGGAGGGGGCGAGAGTTCGATTTGCAACTTGGCGCAAAGGGAAGTTCGACCGAGAGTTTTGGGTCAGTGTCAGAGATAGGCCAGAAAGTCTTTTGTTTGGACTTCCCGAACTAAAAGGAGGAGGAAATCCATCTTGATAGATGCTGCTTTTGAGCCCTATTGGGAGAAGTATATCTACTCAGTCCTAGTGCGCAGTTAATGTGCAGGACGGCTGAGATTCGAATCACCTGCTAACTTTCTTGTCACTGTTTTCAAAAACAAAGAGACTCAACGGCGATTGCAACAATGTGTGTAAAACTGCTTCGCATCGATAGTCATGCTGCTATCATGCCTTTCTTAGAGACGTAAATACGGGGCAGTTACCTCTAAAAGGCAACCAACTCTGGCTCCATTTCGAATCCCGGGGTACCATGGATGTTTGTAGTGTTTCGGAATCCACTCCAAATCGCAGAGCCCAATAAAAGACTTCTTCTCACCCACATCATTCCCAAACTGTAAAGGGGCCACTCAGCTCTAGGCACAGTGATGTGGTGTGGTGTAATTGTTGAGACAACTGAAATTGTGTTGCTTTTTGAAGGCTTAAATGAGAGACAAGTTGCTGTGGATGAAGAGGCCTCAGCACATTTAAGTCGTCGCTTTTGATGGGAAAACACGCATGAAATCGATTCGTATGGAGCGTTAAATTTCATTTTCCAGTTTGAAATGTTAATCACTTCAAAACTACACTTCATTTAGAAAATCCAAATTGATCATTGCATAAGGGAAAATTCCAGTGTGAGGGACCCACGGAACGAGAGGAGGGTTCATTGAAAAGCTCTAATGGAATATAACAATAAACGCCACATGTTTTCACTGTTTCATAATTTCACCCTTACAAACTTCGTCTATAACGATGCTACTAAATGCATGATTTAACGGCTTCCTATTTTTACACGTCTATAACGATGCTATTGAATCCATGTTTTCAGGCGCGTTTTTTATCCTACATATTTACATTTACAAACAGAGGTGGGGAGCTGTAGATGGGAACAAATAGTTATAGAGTAGAGCATTTTTAAAGAAATCGGGATCTGTTTAAAAATCCTACTCCCGATCCTTTTATAAAATTTTTTATTTTTCCAAACATTCTAAGTCATTTGAAGCCATTCTGCTATAATGAGGAAAACTTAGGATTTACTGTATTACAAATAGAGCTTGTGCTTAAACGGGCTAGGAAATAATGTTAAAGTGCTAATGCAGAGAAAAAGAGGCAAATAACGTGTTAAAGAGGCAATTCAATTAATCATTCAACCAGTAGCAAAGACTGCGTTGAAAGACTTTTCTCAGATATGATATTTTTAGTACTATCAGTTATATGATATTTTTTTATACATATGATGATTATTATATGATATATTTTTGTACGTAAATTCAGGGTACTCGAATGTCTTTTAAGCATGTGCAAATAGGACACCTTTACAGTTGTATAAACTACTTTGTTTTTAAAAAATATGTTTTTACAGATAATATGAATTCAATAAAAATGATTGAATTTATTTAGCAAATAATTTTAAATGCTTTAGTACTGATCACAGCTCATAAAACTTTGGAAAAAGAGTCGGAGTCGGTATAAAAAAATCCGATCTAAGAGTCAGAAAGTTTTTGGCCGACTCCCCAATCCTACTTACAAACTTTGTTTATAATGATGCTATTAAATCCATGTTTTCATGCATTTGTCCTATATTTATAACTTTTAGTTTTACTTACGACTTTTGCCTTTACATTGTTTACTTTTTTAACACTTTTTTTTTCCAAACGCCGTCTGTAACGATACTACTTAAACCATGTTTTCATCGACGTATTCGAGTCCTATATTTTTACCACTATAAACGGCGTTTAACACTAAATTCATAACATTACACTGATTTTTCATATTTTCAGCTTGCTTCTGATCGACTTGAAATCGTATCGGAGCAGAATTTCGCGATAAGGCATTCAGTTGTGATGCGAGCGGCGATAGCGTGGAGCTCTCCTATATCTAATCAGTGTCTTTAACCTCTTCCGGACCTGACCATTACTCACTCGAGGTGTTGTCACTTTCGGCGACCTGCGCTGCTGACCCCAGGTCCGTGTTTATACTTATGGGCCGGCACCGAATACGAAAAGTAAATACTGAACTGATAAGCCGAACTTCACGTTCGAGGATGGCACGCGATACTGTGTTTTGCCGAGAAATTTCCGACACAGCAACGCAGACGGATACTCTTTGGCATCTCAGAGTTGCGCAAGCACCCATTTATTTGCAGTGTTGGCATTGTTTCTGAAAAAGCACACTCGCTTCCCATTTTCTTGAAACTGGAAAAAAGAAAAATATCTTAAAGTTTGCCATGGGACATTTCGGTTCGAAACATTGCTTTCCGGGGGACCTTCAAGGGTGACTGTCGAGTTCTGGTCCGAAATAATCCCATTCAGAGTGTGCAAAATAGGAAATCCTTCTTCATTTACATGCACTTGCTGTATTCACGATCCACATTAAACCGCTTCTCACAGCCCTTGCATGAAACAATCATCGCCAATTGCAATTAATTTTATTTTTTTTAAATATAAATACAATGGACTTCATCTTCAATTTACATGAACGAAATTTCTCAGATGCACAATCCAACAGGACCTCTCTGCGTTGGCTGAATCCTCCCTCGCGTCTGCTAACACACCTCGTTTCCCCCCCCTCGTTTCCGGTGCAGAGATGAGAAGAATGATCTTCCCTCCAACTCCACACTTCTTCATCAGTGTGGCAGCCAGGTGGCCAATTGGCTAGCGCTCTGGCCTTTGGAACCACAGCCTCCAGGTTTGAATCCTGGCGGTGGCATGGATGTTTGTGAGGGGTTCGGAATCCACTTTAAACTGTAGGTCCTGATCTAATGAGCCCAAAGTGTGCACAAAATTACCATAGAGCGACAAACTAAATCTACTCTCGACTGCGAAACTCAAACAAACGTGGTATACTTTACAGGTATCTGTCCCGCATTGAGTGTCTATGGGAGAAAATTCGAAAAACTACCGCTCTTCCTAACGATACGAGCCGCTTCAGAGTGACAACAGATTCTAATCCTAGCCCTTGCACTCTGCTTGAAATGGATAGCAGAGAGAAAAAAGAAGCTGCCGCCTGCACTGATTTAGAAGATTTCAACAAAAACTGACTCCGTGGATGATCACGAGAAAAGAAAAATCGAAGAAAGAATGCAAGCCAAATAATTTTGGGAATCACAAGGCAGGCAGGAACCGAGGGCCGATTGCGAACTGCAGATAAAAGTCGGAATTGGTGTTCTGAAGTGAGATTTTTTTTTTTTTTTTTTTAAAGGAAATTACACATAGTGAAAAATAGAAGCATTAAATATTTTTATTATATTGTAATTTTTAAGAAGGGGAAAAAATCCTCTGCCAGCCCTTTAAAAATTTCGTATGTCCAACCTTCATAGTTTCTGTGAAAAGAGTGCATAAAGAGGTGGGATTTAACATGACGTGCCCTTAAGATGACAATTCGGAGACAAATAATGTTTTGCGTTGTAGTTCGTACTTAGTACTGTGGGGATACATGAATCTATTTCTTGTATTAATTAAGCAAAAAAAGTGCGTTTTTGACTTTACGTAAGCAATCGTCACTAAAAGTGCATGCAAAAATACATCCCATTTGCTTTCATACTTGCAGACCCATGCCCATTATGCATGCATTGAACTAAAAGAACGACGCAGTTCTGGAGTACAGTTGAGCGACAGCCCATCGAGTCATTGCGAAGTAAAAAAAAACATTTTTTAGTAAAAATGCCAATACTTCCCCTCTCAATGAATCTGTTTAAAGCCTCGGAGCTCACCCCATATATAACACCATTCCAAACATAATTTCATTCGATTCTGAAAATGATAATAGCATTTATGACTGATAGGATCACTTCGGCAGTGTTGCAAACAATAAAGACTTTTGAAAAATTTGATTGGAAGTCTTTAATGTGTGAATTGAATATCTTGAATGACTCGTACTGAAAGAGGTGTATCTCTACTGTTAATGACTCTAGATTTGGTTTGTCTTGCCTCTTTATGGTCATCTTGTGCACACAAGGGCTAAACAGACCGGACCTATAGTTCAAAGTGGATTCCGAACCCCTCACAAACATCCATGCCCTCCGAGAGAATTCGAACCTGCAGCCTGTGATACCAAAGGCCAGAGCCCTAGCTAATTGGTCATCAGGTCGCAAAGACTCTAGAAACGCACTCAAAACTGTCATCGAAAAGCCAAAAATCTGATGTTTCAAATAAAACAATAACAAATTTCTATTTTCGTTTCGCAAAAGTCGCGAATGAGTCGGTCACCTTGAGTTGGTTCGATTTCAAAAAGAAGTGCCGCGACGCGCACGCGAGGGTCGCCCGCGAAACGCCGCCTTCTCGCCGCTGTTATCGGCAGCGGCGCTTCACTGCGACCCTCGAGTGCTCCTTTGTTGCATAACGCCCTTTATCGTCCTGCTATCGTTTTCGGTATTGGGAAAAAAGAAGAATTTCCAGTTTTATTTATTTATTTTTTTATCGGTGCCTCGTGCGTGTGTTGCTCCTGGAAGACATTCCGTCGGCCCGTAAGTTGGCTTTTTTTTTTTATTAACTTTGTTCCATTGGAATAACTTGTGAAGTCTCATTCGGATTTAAGTAACAATAATGGCAGGGAGAACTCTTTCGTAGCGAAAAGAAATAAGAAAATTGGTTCTTTCTTTGTTTTCTTTACAAACATAAAAAAATTAAAATATTTTAATCTATGTCTTTCTGTTTACGGGTTAAAAAAAAAAAAAAAAAAACAAACAAACTTCTAACATGTGTAAACAAAAATAATCTCGATTATCCAAGAAAAACATGTTTACCTTAGTTCGATGCTATTCATGTAATTAAAATTTTCACCCTGTTATAGATGTCATAAAAATGCTACAAAATACAGTCACAAAACAACCGATTCAAATTTATACAATGCAAAAGTTGAAATTCCTTATTATTTTGTGTGTTCAGCAAAGAATAAATGTATTGCTAACTGTATCGATTGAAACATTGAACATCAAATTTCAAAAACCAACTTTATCAATCGATGATCAACATGAAATTGCCATCATCGACTGAATGTTCAACACTCACTCTCAAGCATTCATTTTATCGACTGGAATGTTTACTTTAAATTTCTGGTAGGAACTTGATCGATTGAAATAGCTGACATTAAATGTAAACTATTTTTATCAATTGAAATACTAAATATTAAATTTCTGAAATTAATTTTACCAGTTAAAATACTGTACACTAAATTGCTTACGTTAAAATAGGTCATTTGATCTCATTAAATAAGGCGTTATCCCAATATTCAGTTAAAATAGCAACGAAATACCAGTAAGATATGCAATATAGTGGATATTCCTGTAAATTCTTAAAAATAATGTGAATGATTAGAAAGGAAAAAGAAAAAAAACGAGGAGCCCTATTTGTTATTTAACATAGTTATGTATTTTTGACGTGGTACTTATACAGTAGATCTTATCAATCCTATTATTCTAATCCAGTACAAATATCGCCTTTAATTTTTCATTATGTTCATAATTAAAATATTTTTGGGTTTTGGCTTTCGTTACCGTTGATTTAAACTCAAAACTCTTTTTGACTTTTAACTAAATTATAGTAATCGACTCTGCCACAGGTTTCGAATTCGAGTCCCGGCGATGCGGTGGACGTTTCGGAAGTGGTTCGGAATCCATTTTAAACCATAAGTCCCGATCTAATAGGATCGTAGAGAGTTGGGTGTAGGGCTGACAACCCTACCCCGTAAAAAAGATAACATCTTCTGTCTCGAAATTTGTCAGTAGGCAGAACGACCTAGGCCCACCATGGGGCTGCTGACCGATGATGATGATATAGTAATCGAATTTTTACCTTTTCAAATCTTAATTTATAATCGCTTCTATATTATTAAAATTAATTCAATTAAAATTTAATTTAATTTAATTTAATTAATTTTATTAAAATTAATTAGTATAATAATTAAAAATAATTTGATATTTTGAATAAGCAAGAGTTATAAAAGTATCCTAAATTCAATTTTTTATTTTTTATTTTTTATTTCTCCCCTTTTAAAAATTCTTTCGACCTTCTACTTATAAGTAATTGAAATGCATTCTTATAATTTTCTTCCTAATTATGACTAAAATAAGTATTATCTGTACAGAAACTGAAACAACCTCAATTAAAATATGTTATTTTCGGTATTTCTGTTTCATTTTCATTTATAACTTGAATACTCGATTTTATTCAATTCCTTCTATTAGTTCACACTCTCCCTATATATATCTTGTTCAAATTTTCAATCGTTCATAAAATACTTTCCATTCCTCCACTCAAGTTCAAACATATTTTTTTTTAACTTGTAGTGGATGACACTGGATGTGAATGCAGTTTTTTCAAATATTAATTCAGTAATTAAATTTAATTGATTCATTTTAATTTTTTTTTAGATTTAAGTTGCATATATCTACCGATAGGTGGCACCAGATAAACTTAAAAAAATGAATGAAAATTATTTATAAAGGACTTTCTGCAATTTAGTGAAAAAAAAGTAGGAATTGACTTTAAAAAAAATTTTTTTTTTATGTTACTTGTTTCTATTTATAAATCCATTCAAGTTGGTTTGGAGAATTCGCAGTCTCTGGTCATTTATATTCCTCTTGAGTTCTTCTATTTAATTTGCTTAGCAATTAAGCATTATTTAATTTTACTCAAATACATTTTATATAGTTTCTTCAATTATTTATTTATTCGGAAATTTCGGCTGGGCCCATTCTTTCTCGTGAATAAGTGAAAACTACGTTTTTAATCATGAAGAATGTCTTCATCGAAAACTGTCGGCATAAAGCATGAAACCAAAAGTAAACAAAAAAAAAAATGTAGATGCAGTAGTGCATTATACATTTAAATATTAATTACGATATGTTATTATGCTATGGCTAATTTGAATATAAGGTAGTTTTTTTATATATATGTATAAATCTCTTTGGCAACTATCGGTTGGAAAAAATGAATGTTCTGGTACCATCCGCAGCACCGTGTAATCCTCGAGAGCCATGTTCGGTCAGTAAAAGCTCGTCTAATCCGTAAATGTCATCCGAGGGGTAGTTCAACAGCAGCCTATGATCTGCGCTACACATTTTTACGATTTTTTTTTTTTTTTACTTTATAATCTGGGGGTTATAATCCGTAGTTTATAATTGTTTTGGAATTATATAGAGTGGATATTTGAAATCACTTTTCAATGATTCAATCTTGAATAAGGAATTCTGAATTTTTAATGCCTTATTATTTTTTAATTAGATTTGTCTTGATTGATTAGGAAGAAGTGCCTTTATTATTATTATATATTATAATTCAGTTCAAATCCTTTAAGACTTTTATAAGGAAATTCCTACGCAATTTTAATCTTATGTTGTTCCTGATTGGCTAGATGAAATGATATCTTTTGATTCGTTTACATCGTTATTATTCGTTATCTTTTATTGCATCCTAAACTTTAAATACGAACTTAAATCTTCTTTCACTTCACTTCTTATATATATTAACATCGGTGGACCTCATTTACAACTTATGTTCGAGCAGAGTCTTCTGGAAGGAGTTTTAGGGATAACAGGAAGAAACTGTCGAATGGAAGAACACCTGAGGAACTTCCACCAGACAGATTCACTTTGATGCGAATTGGTTTTACACATATTATCAAATCTTCGTCGAGTCTGCTCGTTTGTGAAAGCAGTGACACTAGAATGCCACCAGCGGATTCGAACCTCGACCCTTCTGCATGCTAGCTGCCACTGGGCCATGAATCGGGCTTCTCGGGCTCGGTTGTGCATATTTTTTTAAAATATCAGTGGGTCTCGTGTTCCATATGTGCCCGACACCACAACCGCGAGCAGCCCAGTAGCCACCCTTAAAAGTCCCTGAGGGAGGACATTTAATAGTAAAATACCCCCAAAGAGTTCCCCATTCAAAGCCTTTGTGGGGGGAACTTTTGAGGGATAACTCTCTTACATTTGCGTGCTGTATGAGAGAAATCCCGCCTATGACCCCTAACAAGCAATCGATTGGTTCATTTCCGTCTCTTATTTTATCTTTAAACACAATTGGCTGTCGAATTATACATTCTTACAAAATTATTAGTCAATTCGTGGATATATTGCTTTTTGGATAATACGGTTGCGAATCCAGACGTGCTGTAATTTTTAATTAATAAAAACTAATTTATGTATATATGTTTTTTTAATGTGTCCCGCCAAGGCCGTTTGGTATGAGAAAAAGGATTGTGCTTTGTAATTTGTTCCTTATACAAAAGAACTGAAAGTCGGACGGATTTTAGAAGAGCGGCTTCACGGGGAAAGAAATGTCATTTAAGAGGAATTTTAATTGTAATAGGAATTCTAATTTGTCCTGAAATCTTACAACAAGTGGCGTACGTAGGTTAGTCACATAATGAAATCAAACCTAATAACTATGCAAAATGATATTTATGTAGCTATAACTTTTCACTGACAATTATGTGCAGTTGTGGATCCAGTTTGCGGAAAGTATCAGCAGCGATTTCAAATACTCATCCATTAATATGGATCTGTAAACATTTTTAATACATTTCATTTTGGAGAATGTTTCTTCATGCAGAGGAGTAGTTTCGAAAGCGGAAAATATTCAAGAGCAAATGTATGCGGCAGACCAGACTGTGCACGTGGAAGACTCTTATGAAATTCCAGCAACGATGACTTTAAAAATATAGCTACACCTGCAACTCAATAATTTCCATTTTAAGTTCTGGGCCAAGGGATTCTGTGTCAGTTTTATAAGTATATTTTGAAAAATCTTGGCATCGTTCGCAATTGCATCGAAATCTGAAAAACGGGAATTAAAAGCTCGCCAAAGATTCAATTGCAAAATCTACCGGAAATGAGATCTTAGTTGGCTGATTGAAAGTTTGACATGAATTAAAATGCATGAAACAATTTTTTTTTTTTTCCCATTCGGGTTGAAACAAAACAAATTTTCGTCGAAAAGACTTAGTACGGGTGTATAAATCAGGCAGAAGGTGGACGATCATTGTAGTTTTAATTGTTTCGTTGCAAATTATGCGCATTCCCTCGTTACTTGACCCAATCACGAAATATTGATATCCGTCATTGCTGTTTAAGAGTTCAGCATTCACTATTTCTCATTTCTTACCCATGTTTATATTAATCCACACAAAAGGTATGCATCTTCAATGAACTGTTTTAGAACTGCCCAACTCCTGGTTGTCTCCTGTATTATATCACGCGTCATCGGAACATATTCGAAAACACTCAAAAGTACTCTAATCTTCCACACAAGCTGTCACGCAGCAGAGCTTTTCTAAACAGGCTCTAGTTCTGCTACTCGCTACGAAATGGCGCTATTCACTTCGATTCATCAAGCATAGTTGACGTTTTGGCGTCTTTCCGCCTCTGCGCAGAAGATGACGTCGCACGTCGTGTAGCTCAAGATGGCATCTCCTCCACAATGACACATCCTTGATACTTGCCCGTAAAGGCTCCTTCCCACCGAGGCGACGAAGCGGCATGCGGCAGGCGAAACCCCTTCACAGCGAAACGTCAGAAATAGCATTACGCCTAGTGAAGTTCCGCTTCGAGTTGAAAGTGGGTCAACTCGAAGCGGTGGATTTCAAACCGGTTTCAGGCGAACGTGGTGAGGCTAGTGATGGGTCAACTGTTGTCGCTTAAACGCTTCTCGCCTCGGTAGGCACGAGCCTTTAGTACCCACCGAAATAGCAAACCGAAAGGAGCCCTTGGACTCGCCCTCTGATTTTCCGAAACGAAAATTTGCTCCTAATCCACGATGAGCTGGCGAGGTCTTAACCCTTAGTATTTAGAGGAGGAGTCATTGTGGTTCTTAGATTAAAAGGTTTGGAGACTCCTGGTATAGATTCTGAGAAAGAGTCACTTACAATAGAGTATAGATAAGGTTAAAAAGCTTCAGAATCGTCTAGAGTTTATTTATATTAAGATTTGGAAATGAATTATGAATCACGAAATTGCATTTCATAATATAAACAATGTTTAGAAACGAATTCAATTCAATGTCGATGAACGATTGCATGTAGTTCAAGTGCTGTTGCTTTTTCTGATAATTTTTCAACACATTGTTGTTGTTGTTTATTTGCTCTCTGAAAAAAAAACTTGTTGAGAGCGTTGGGAAAGGGAAGTTTGTATAACTGAAACTCCAGTGATAAAGATGAGATAAATCCAAGTAGATTTCGAGTATTTTATTTCAAATGCTTGCTTGCTACGCTTGCGATCTGACAAAACAATAATAGCAATGCTGTGATACGATTGTTTTTCATTTACTAAAGGAATGGCGGAGAATAGATATATTTAAAAAATGTGTGCTGTTCTTTTTATACATCGACGGTCAGGTGGCTCCGATTTTCTTTAGTACTGCACGCAAGAAGAATTAAACTATTTGCAATATATTCTTCAGAACAGAAATATATCCAGTTATTTAATTTTATTGTTTTAAAGATAATAATAATCTCCTTAAGTCATTGAGTCAATTTCCTTAAGTAGTTTATCATTAAATTCGGTATAATAATAATAACCATCATAGAACTCTGGCAGATAACACATTGTATAAAACCTGAAAGATCGATTATTTACCCATAAATTAAAGAACTTTCTATTCATGAACTTCAAAGGATACTGAAAATAAACAAGGTAAACTTTTTCTTTCTTTCTTTTTTTTTTTTTTTTTTTTTTTTTTTTAATTAAAAAGTTTTTTTTTTTTTTTTAAACAAATTTTTTTGCGAACAATGATATTTGCTCAACTAAGGCGATGATTCAAATTTGGGATACATTTACATTTCGTTCCTTTAATTTTTTTTTGAAGATTTATGACATATTAATATAAGTTTTTATTCCCCCTTACTGATGAACTTCAACTAACGAATTAAAATAATAAACATCTAAGCATAAATAAATTAAAATGATAAACGTATATATTTCGATAAAATTTCTTGTTATGAATAAAAAGTATTAGGAAAAAAAAGGTTAATTAAGTATTAGGTAATTAAGTATTAGGTAGTTAAAAGGATTGTTTTTATTGTGTCTGTATAAATAAGGAGCAAGCTTAATAAATATATTTTAATTTATTTTGGACCAAATGCAAAAAAGCCTTTTTAAGTAAGCAATAGATGGCAGCACAAGGTTTTCTTTTTCGCCTATACCAGGAATGGGCAAACTACGGCCCGCGGGCCAACTCCATCCCTCCGGAAAATTCTATGCGGCCCTCGGATAGAATTTTAATTCGCCTGTCCGAGATAAATTAAAAGAAATATATATTTATATATTATATATCCATATCATTTTCTACCTTGATTAAATATTTTTTTTTTTTCCTTCCTTTTTTTCAAAATACTGATGATCGTTTTACTTTTTCTATTTTTGTTCTACAAAACATAACTTCATCTTATATATGTGAGCAAGTGTTTTCAACTATGAACCTTAGAAAGAATTATTTCAGAATTAGACTGACAGATGAGCATTTAGCCTCGTTCCTTAGAATCAGTACATCTCACTTCGAACCTCAATATAAGGATCATTTAAAAATGAAATCGCAATTTCATTCCTCTCATTAACATATTTAAATTGTAGTACATTGTATTGTAACATTGTTTTTAAAATTTTAGAACAATTTCTCTTGGCCCGCCAAACTTTTTTTCTCGATTTTTGGTCCGCGACCGAAAAAGTTTGCTCATCCCTGGCCTAAACAGTTCGAACTTTCTAAAGAAATAAACTCAGGAAAATAAAATTAAAGCTGTATAAGATTGATAAAGTCATGCACTTAATGTTTCGTTCATTTTGCATCTGCAAGATTTCGGCCTGAATTTCATTACCAAGAGCAAGGTATCGCCATCATTCATAATAAAGTAAAGAACTCATGAAAAAAACACTTTGAATTACAATTGACTGTTCTGTTCTGAAGTCTTAAAATGAATCTTCGATATAGCTGTGCTTTTTTTTTACTTGAAAATTGACAAATGACTATTTTTTAAATACTATTTTAAGTTAACTTTTTATCATCCTTTAATAAAATTTTAATTGTTCTGTTTTATGTTTCAATGCCATCTATTCATTGCAAAGAGTGTGTTTTGTTTTCATTGAATTTAATTCAAAATGTTTTAGAAAACCTCAATAGCATCATAAATGTCAAAGAAATAATAAAATTATGGATGCAAATTTAAACTGATGGAGGTAACAAAAAATTGCATTCTTTAATATATTTATTTTCCAAAATGTAAAACTAAATTTTCTTTTTTAAATGCAAAAAAGTGATATTAAATCACAGCTGAAAATACACAATCCAGTCACATTAACGTGATCCCCTGTCAAAAGCCAGTATTTTTATACAAAGATGCGTTTCTGCATTACGCCAACGATTGAAATGCTTTCCGATGCCCTAGGACATCCTTTACATACACTCCACTGCAATGTGCTGCCACCTGCCTTTTGTGATGGGTTATTTCACGTTGACGTCGAGAGTTATTTTGGAGCATGTATTAATTGAATTCTTATTAATAAAGTAAATTGTTTTAATTATTTGTTTTATTAATTTGTAAATTATTCATTTGATTCACTATCGTTTTCCTTCTTGTCGTTTTTTTTTTTTTTTAAGGAATTTGCATTTTATTAGTTTTATTTTTAATAGACATATACATTTTACTAGGATCTGCTTGACTTTACATGTTGATTTTTTTTCGTAAGGCCAAACTGTTGTGTGATCTTCCGTTTCAGCTGAATTGAAGAAATAGATTTTGGATATGTATATTTGAAATATATTTGTCCTTAAAACATATTCGCAGTTTTTAACCGGGATATTTCAAATTGGCGTGCACATAAGTGACGGCCTACGTGAGACCCGTTCACAACATGGAGATTATAAAAAAGGCGTTGTTTACTGTAACCGACCTATAGGTACAATGCAATTTAAACTCAACTTTCTTCGTTGGTTTTCTGAAATACTGATAGAACCCATCATTTCCTCTCCTTAATTCCGTCCTTATTAATTAAATAAAAACCTTGACCGATAGATGGCGCCATGTAAGCTCTTGTTAAAAAAAAAAGGCTGATTCATTTTCTAGGTTTTTATATTTTCCAAATTAATTTCTTTCTTTCTAAAAAACTTTTCATCTAATAAGTGCAGAAAGCTTTCATTTTCGTAGCATCGAAAGTAAAACTTTAAAATATTAAACACGAAATGAATCTTTTCATATGGCCTGAATTAAAAGACAAAAAGTGAATTCTATACTATATATATTTACATTAAAATCATTCCTTTAAAAAAAAATGCTTTCCAAAACAATGTTTTTATTTTCAGGCGTCATCTGTGTTTGTTCCTCAACGCGTCTCTTCCGAACCTACATTCTTATACCGAAAAAAAAAATTTGTTTCAGTAAGCTGTACCACCCCTCAAAGTTTATTCTACGATCGCTGAATCACCCTGTTTATTGCTTATTTAAAATGTCAGACTTTTTTTCTTAATATAAATTTATAAAAATTAAAAATATTTTATTTTCTGTAACCGAACAGCACCTGGTTATATGTGTGTGTTATATAATGTGTATTGTATGGTGTCATTCAAATTCAACTTCCATTGTTTGCTTTTCCGAGGTATTGATATGAAACCCTCGGTGTCTTTCGTCGGTGTGAGCAGTTTGTTCTATTATCTTTTCCCGCTCATTTACAAAACAGATATTTTATCGACGCGATTTCGGCTTTTCCCACTTTTAGAAAGCATTTCTCCGATTTCTTTTGAAGATAAACCGATTGAAGTACACATAGAGAAGGAAAAAAGGAGACGCGTCGAGTCGTCAGCGTCCTTTGACACATGTGCCGATCTCGAACGAAAGCGGCGTCTTCAAAGGCACATGCTGACCTCGGCGCTCCGCCATGTCCTTTGGCGATATCGAAATTATATCTCCAGCGCCCGCGTCGATATCCAAAAGAGAAGAACCCTAATTTGAGTGTTGGCGTACATTTAACTTTTCGCTCTATCCTGGGTTTATGATTCCGGTTTGAGGAAATTCAATAGTCCTGTGTTGTACTGGACCGCCCGCTGATTTATTTATGTTTTCATTAGAATATCTGTTTCGATTTCTTTTTAAAAATTATTATTTCCCTTGGTTTTTCTCTCTCTCTCTTTTCTTTCTTTTGAATGAGAGTTATAAGAAAAACATGTTAAAATAAAATCTTCATGAAATGCATTTAAGTCTAATATTTTTTGGCATTATACGTATATAAACATGTTTTTATCTGGGTTTTCAATAAATTGACTTAAAATTTACGGTTTTCCATATTAATAGCGCTTTGAAAAGAGGCACAGGAGGATTTGATATAGGGTTTTACTCTGGTTACTTTTTATTTTCAGTTGCTTTCAATACGGGATGTCCCAAGAGAAATTAATTAAATGCCTTCATTCATTTTCCATGTAGGATCTCTTGGTTGTTCATAGCATCTGTTGGCAAGCATCTGAGCGGGTATCGAGTTCTATGTGGATGCATTCACAATTTAACTCTAATGGATATTTTTTTTTTTTTCACTTATGAAGTTATGTGAAAGATTATATAGCAATGTATCTCAGGCTCCCGCCCATTTCAAAACTCCACATAAGCCGGGCAATACGAGTCAGGACATCCTGTTTACAATCAAGGGAACTTATGTCGAAATTTATTTGAGACATTTTCAGGGAGTGGAGACATTTATATATATATATATATATATATAAATGTAGTCAATTTAAGTCAATTGTAGTCAATTTAAGTATAAGGGTCTTGCATCGACAGTCAGGTAACCCGGTGAGGGGTTTCCAAGTTTTCTGCTATGTGGAAGTGATCCCTGAAAATGTCCTCCAGGTGCACAGTGTCCTTCCTTCATCGTTCGCCGGGTGAGCTATTCAAAGTCGGCACAAATTTTTAAAAAATCAACAATTTGAAGACAAACAAGAATGATACCCAACAAATACCTATAATACAAATAATGAAGATTATAGTATTTACCAACTTATGACGCAACCAGTCCGAGACCTACGTGTTACATGGGATAATACGTCAGTCAGGTGGCCTCGTCTTCAAAATGATTCAAGTTAAATTCCCTCAGTACCTTATCCATATAATATACAACTTTCTCCAAAACAGATCATTCAGTGTCAGTATCGAAGGGGTCTTTTCTCGTATTGGTCAAATTAAAGCTGGCACCCGTCAAGGTAGCGTACTCAGCCCAATTCTTTACAACATCTTTACGTTCGACTTTCCCCAAATTCAAAATGTGAGTACTTGCCTCTTCGCTGATGACTCAGCAGCCCTGGTTCAGGGAACTACTGTCAGATTCGTGACAAGAACTCTTCAAAATTTCCTTGACTCCCTGGAAGAGTGGCTTACACTATGGAGAATCTCTGTCAATACAGACAAAAGTAAAGCCATCATTTTCAGAAAAGGTCATGCTAGATCTCCATATGAAGATATTTTCCTGTTTGATGATCCGATAGAATGGGTCAATCAAGTCAAATATCTTGACCTAATTCTCGACAGCAAATTAACATTTCAGAAACATCTTCACACTGTAAAGACAAAATGTTGGAAGAAATTACATCTTAGTTTGCCGTTAATAGGAAAATATTCTACTTTATCTTTAAAAAACAAAATTCTTTTATACAAACAAGTCCGTAGACCAATCCTGACTTATGCAGCACTCATCTGGGGCCTTGCTGCAAAAACAAACAGAAACAAAATCCAAGTTATCCAAAATAAAATTCTCAGAATAATTACGGGAGCTCCCTGGTTCATTCGAAATGACGTGCTGCATCATGACCTACAAATAGAATCAATAGACGATCATATTGAGAAGCTTTCAAGAAAGTTGTTTCTAAATATCAAGAACCATAAAAATAATTTAATTAAAGCTCAATTATTCTTCGCCCACAACGAAGGTAAATACCATTATCCATATTACACAACAGGATGGAATCACGACCTCAAGCCTCCCTAATTTCTTCTATGATCCATCTTCAATACTACTCTTCAGTTCTAAGAAATCTCCTATCGTCCTCTCTTCTGCCTTGGCAGTGTGTACTGCGGAACTATGTTAAAAAGACAAAAGAACAAAAACATTCCATTTCTGAAAACTTCAAACTCTACCCTGCAGTAACAAACTTTACTTCCGATCTTCAGTTTCAAATGTTGTTCGTATGTTTTCTGTCTACTTAAAGTTTTTATTTTTGTGATTGTATATTTGTATATTTATAATTCATATTTATTTTCATTATATATGTGTTTATATGTCTGTCTGCTATGTATTTACGTATTATATGCTTCTATTGGGCATTTATGTATTTTGATATTGCTTAATTGTCATCTCCTAGTTTGCTCGCCCCCCCTTTTATATATATATATATATATATATATATATTTAACTTCTTTCCCTCCTATTAACTGTTTGCTTTAAATTTTTTAATTCCTGCTAATTCTGTGATACTTTGTTTTTATTATATTTGAATTCTGAGCAGATGTGCACTACGTGCACAGGTACTCGACTCTCCTATCCAATCTAGTAGTACGTCAGTCAGATTAGCAACCATGAAATATTCCTTTCACAGTTGCCGAATGGGGCACCGCACTATTCACGATATCATGCAACATTTCTGATCGTATCGATTCACGATATCATGCAACATTTCTGGTCATATCGATTCACACTTTCAGAAAGCATACTTTCATGCAGGCAACTAGGGATTTTCTATGTACAAATTTTTAACAACGAGAAATCCCCAAAACCGAAAGTCAAAAGGTGAAGGATGGGGAGATACAGATGGCCCTACTCAATAGGGATCGATTGAGGACATGGTTCTTTCCGAATGTTGAGTGTAGCGAATCGCTTACATGAATCGCGCAGGAACATGTAAGGTTGTGCGACCCAAGCGTGTGTTGAAATGGTCTTCCGGAAAACAAGAATGTGTAAGAACTATCGCAAGAATGCTATTGTCAATTATAACTACTCTTCATACAACTCTAGATAACTAGTATCTTGACAGCGTCATCTGCTGTGGAAAAAAAGTGAACTATTTCAGAATGATTTTTTTAAATGAATTTTTGAATGATTTTCTTCTTTTTCATGCACACTTTATCTTTGTAAAGAAGTTGTCGAATTACTATTATTTATTTTTTTAAAGTTTGTCCCAACTTTTAAATTACCCTATTATAAGGAATATCGAGCTTATTAATAAATAAAAAAAATACATTAAACTACTTTAAGTATAACTATCAACTCTATATATTAGGCTTTTTATTTACAATTTATACATTACAAAAAAAAAAAGAAAGATGTGTGTGAATTCTTGCTCCAGATGTTTTGAATGAACTACCGAGGACACTCCCAAAATAATAATAATAAATAAAATAATTAAATAAAAATAAATTATTTTCCCTGGTTCTATTTTCTTACTGAGTGAGTTCTTTAAAAAATATTATGCTTTCAATCTACATTAAAACTCTGTGAAGACTTCTTCGGTCAATAGAATCCGATGAGGTAAAAGTATTCCATTCCGTAAACTAAATGTGTTTAAAAAAAGTCTGTGGCTTCTTCGAGCGAAGATGCGAGGGCGATAGGATTGTCGGCCGCAGATGATCGGCCGATAATCGTCTAGACCGCGTGCGAGAGGAAGCCGCATCTCAACATGCGCCTCTGGAATAAGCCGCGGAGGAAAGCAGGCGACGACAGGGGTCACCGGAATGTGAAGATAACGTGATTCAATCGGGAATCCATCCGTCCATGGACTGAAAAATCAAACGCGCTTTGATCCGACTAAACTGTTTGACCCGTGCACTTCGCAGGAGCATGTGGGTCAAACTATTTCATTCGGACTGAACAGATGATAGTGTGTGAAAAGTCCTTCGAAACGCTCTCCCTCATGGTACTCAGCCAGTCTGTGTATTATTATTTTATTCGATTATTTATACTTTTGCTCAGCACATTGGATCTCTTATAAAATTTTATTTTCTTCGCATATATATATATAATAAAAAAATGTCTGACCAGTTTTTAAAGAAAATCGATGTCGGTATTATTTTCTTAGCCACTAACTTAAGACCCTAATTTCAACTATTCCCGAAAATAAGGAAATAGGTTGTTCGTTAAAAACTTTTTTGTTGAAGATAAGTCATTTGAACACTCAGTCATTTGTTTTGCATTGTATGCAAATTGTATTTTCTTGAATTTTAATTCATTTTTTCAGTAGTTTTGAAGCCACAAAGCAAAAGAAAACATCATTTAATTTTTTAGCATTATATATCTCATAGATAAGTAGCTTCTCCTTTTATATTATGTTGCGTGTTCTTCTTGACAGCTCTTTTAATTTAGATTCGCGTTTGTTCAAGACGATGTGCTTTCTTCAGCTCTAGCAGTGAAGATTCTCGATCCTAGCGGAATTCATTCCTATTTTTAAATATCTCCACATTCTCTACAGATCTGCTCTCTTCATTTAGAGCATTTAGAGTCCATTCTGGTCTGACTGAACAGTTTTCTTGTCTTAGGCTGCGTTGCAAATGAAACGACACACACCAGTGTGAAGTCCGACGATTTCTTTCTCCCAATTTCAAATCAACGATTTACTTTATATTTTTCTTTTTATACAGCTTCATTTTGCTCTTATCGGAAATGGCGCAATCTGCGGATCCAGAAGGCTCCAATAAAAAAAAAAGTCGACCAAAAAAATAATAAGTAATTAGTTAATTTAAAAATTTTACCAGCCTTATCTTTTTTGCGTTTTGATAAAATTCGCATTGGCAGCTCTAAATGTAACAGACACTGTCAACTGTGATCGCTTGGCTGAGGGGGTAGTTGGGTGCATCGTAACTTCTTGCAGACTGCTCCAACAGAACGAAATGCGGACACTAAGTGACGTTCAGTTGCTTCCCATCGTGATGGAATGGGCGTCATGAGCGCACATGGCGGGGGCTTTATTTTAGACATCTCCCCCTGCGATCTCTTTCTCTCTTTTTTTCGTCGCCCCGAAAAGCCGCCCGTAAACAACGAGAGCGCACGCTAGTCGACAGCACATCTCAACACCGGCTTAAGAGTAGGAAGTTGAGTTCGGCTGTCATGACAGGGCAACGGTAACAGTAAAGGCTCAAGTAGGCATAAGCGTCAGGGAAATGTTGACAGTAAGTTTCCAATGATTTCGCTGCATTAAAAATATGCTAGATAATTTTAAGAGATAGTGACAACTTAACATCAATGAAAACTAAAGGTTTCCAATAATTGTAAACATTAGCTGCATTAGTTTGAACAAAGAAAATCGCTTTATTTATCTGCAAATTTGCTTTATTTATCCTTGTTGTTCCAGTTCTTGAACAGTTATTTCAATAAAGTTACGGTGGGTTACTATTGAGTACTACAATCTGACATCATAGTACACTAGCCAGTAAGAAGTATGAGTACAGTCTATATACATATGAGTATAGTCTGTCCATGCCGGCGCTCTACGATGGGGGTTTTAGTGTGAAAACTCACATCATTTATTCGATGATGATGCCCAAATCAAACTTATTATGAAGGACTATTTTATGTAGATGTAGATTTGGATGCCATTGTAGATGAGAAGGCTGGATCTTTTAACATTTTCCGGTGGAAACCCAGCCTCGTGGCATGTCTGACTAGCACTCTAGAGGAGTTACCATCTTAAAACCGGAGGTTTACCTATCCACCGAACAACTGTAGTAACTATAGTATGGTAGGACCACTACTACTATTAAACCCCACTACATCACTGTGCCTAGAGCTAAGTTGCTCTTTACAGTTTGGGAATGATGTGGGTGAGAAGAAGTCTAATTGGGCTTGAACTTGTGGTACCGAGGTCCAGAGTAGTATGGTAGGACAGTAGGAATTTACAAAAATTAAAAAATTAAAATATTTTGTGACCCATTTCTAAACTCTATTGTTGCTTATCAGTCAGTCATTATTTTATGCTGTACCTATGGCCAGTTTGACTATAGGTACGGCATATCTGTAGCAGATTCAACTTTATCCAATGAGTGCCATGAAGGAACTCTGCTACGTTAATCCCCACCTTGCCAGCACAGTTTGAAACGAACATTCCCAAGGGTTGCTACTATTGGTTGGAAGAGAGAGAGGGGCAGGGGGTTAGCCCTTACTCCTCGAACCCGAGCACAACGGAAGGAATTTTGTTGTTGATAAGACAATTTTTGTACAACTTAACGAGAAGTTATTTGGGAAAACGAGAATTATTTAGGGAAAAAATATATACATAGTGGGTCGACAAGAAAGTAATTTCCGTTTTCTCCGCTTAAGTGCGTGGTAAACACAAAACGAGCTTTCTTGACAACCCAATGTTAATTAAATAAAAAAGAGATATTTGACAAAAAAGTTAGAAAAAAACGGAAGTTTTGTTATTGAGTATAGGCTTTAGTTATCACAAGTTCTCATCAACAATAATCTTCATTGCCGACCCATTCAATTTAAATGTTTTACCCTCTTCGCAGGATGATATTAAATACTTGTTAGTTAGTCATAATTGCTTTCAATGCACATATTAACTAGCAAGAATGCAGATAAATGCATTCACTAGCTTTTGTCGTATTTTAGTACCGGAGATTTTGACCTGAGGTCATTCGCTCCCAGATAAGAAGCACATTCTACATTATGCATTCTCCTCCCCGGAGAGCCTGCTACGCCACTGGGGCAACTCAATCCGGAGAAAAGACCAAAAGAGGGTTCCCATCACGTTCTGCGGGAAGATCTCTCAACTGCCATAAATTAGGATGGCTATCTCCGCCATACACACAGGAGGCTGAGCATCACTTCGAACCGAGATCCCTAAGTTTGGAAAAATCAACGTGCTGTCCCCAAGGCAAACATCCTCGGAGCCTTGCTCCCACTGAAGCCCCACTCACACCAGCAGCAGAGCGAGAAATGTCTGAGGCATGTGGTGGGTCGAAGCCTCGCCGCTCGACGTTTCGTGTGTTTGCGCCTTAAGGGAGAGGGGAGGAAAGTTTGAGTTCGCCTGGAATCATTTTTATTGATAAGCCTTTTAAATAATTATTTTCTTTATTTCTGATGTATTACCTGAATGTGAGCTATTCTCTATATTATTTCTGACTGATAGAGCAACAGATAAGCGGCAGATTCATAAGCGGGGTTCATTTTACTCAAATGTTAATACCACAATTTAGAGAGAATTGAGAAGGAGACACTTGGGAGTTCACACCCTCATTTCTTGCTGCAAGAAGTATTTGCCGACACATTGGTTTATCGTGTCCAAATTCGGCATGGACGCGAAAAGCTTTTCATTTGGCATCTGTTATTGGGTTTCGAACCAAGCACTGTGTTCTCAGAAATCCAACTCTCTTTACATCGAGTATTACTATAAACGCTCTTTCAGCTGGTGCGGATGAGCGATTTTACCTGATTATCGAACGTCGAAATAGTTTTAACGGGAATACATCACTCTAGATAAGGATTCAAAGGGATAATGTGTTTAGTCACATTCTGAAATACTAGTTCGAGAATCTGTAAACATCCGTCAAAGTGTTTCCACATTCCGTCAAGTACAGAATTGAATTTACTGCATTGAATCTTAATCGAATCGAATATTCTTGCACTGATAGAAAAACACAGCGCATAAAAATGAATTCACTACAATCACAGCAAAAACACGTTGCAACTCTACGACGAGAAAAAAATATACAGTTTAAAGACAAGTATCTGCTTCCGTAGTTTGCCAAAAAGTCGTTACGAAGGACGCAAATATTGAAAAGGTCTGCACATTGATAACTTCTCCTCTGTACTGGATTGAAAACCGACAGTTATGCAAAACACGGGTCGAAAATGCTTGCAGCGCCGTGTCGCTACCTGGCGGTCAAACGACCGAATCCACAAGAAAAAACTCGAATGCGAACGTCTCGATCGGTGCCGCGTTATAAGAAAGGCGCCGAACATCGAAGGCGAATTAAAAGTGCACCTACTCAATGATGAATATAATAAATTGCAAACTTGAAATGAAAACAGAGTTTCCAGTGATAGCCCTGCCCCGTGTTGCTGATTTCGTTCCCTCACGACTGAGGGGGGATGCTTCCGCCGCATCGCGATCTAATTGTCCGGATGCGGCATTTGTTTTTCCAACTCGTAAATCGCGACGTCGTTTCCTCCCACGGAAGAGAGCAGAAAAAAGAGTGCATTTCTTCCCCTCTGTCCGAGCTGATGGAGGAACGGTTATTTCAAGAGCGCATAAATTCGGATGGAACGTCCTCCTTCCGAGTTTCTCGAACAACAATGTTCTTCTGCTCTTCCCGAGAGATGCTGAAGAATCTTCGCTGCGCGCACCTATTTTTACGACGAGCCGAAATCTTTCGAATGGGAGAAGCTTCTCGTTCCGCTGAGAATCCGAGCTGTCGTTATTCAAATGCTTAAAAAAACCCTCTTATATATATGTATATATTAAAGAATTTCCGAGCATATCGTATTGCCCATTTGCTTGCTTCAAAAATCGACTTTCTGTTTAAAAAATGAGTTCTATTACTTTGGCGTCATGATTTAATTGCAATCTAATAAAATGTATAGACACAACTGAGATGGGCTGTGTATTCCCACTTCCTTTATTACTGTTATTATTTTTAAAATGACCAAAATGAAAGAATAGCTTTGATATTTCATGAAAAAAGCAAACGTTTTTAATGGGGCCCATTGATATATATAAGCAAAGGACATGCTTTATACAAAAACAATTAACAATTGATAATGCGTATGCAATTATCATGAAATGGATAACCTTATTTTTTTAAATATCACATAAGGAAAGAAATATTTTTGAACATTTCATTATTTCTTGATTCTTTAAAACTTAAATCATGTAGACGAGTTGAACATTTTTTTAATTAAAAGGGGCTTTTTTTCCTCCCCGATGATTATTAATGAACGACTATAAGTGTGCAAATGAACGATCGTGCACGGTGAGAAAGTGCGAGATATTTATAAGAGTATGCTCTGAAATGCATGCACGCCTGATCTGCCTGCATCATCTATCCGCGGGATGTCAAGACTCGAGGGCGAAAATCAAAACAATCGAGCGGTTGAGAGCCGAGGGTTGGGTCCTGTCACGATGGGGGCTGTCACCACACTGGTCTGATCTCGAGCGCGCGTGACAGGCGACGGCTGAACAGTAGCAGACGTGACCCCAGGACGTCAGTCGCCCGCTGAGCCATTTTGAACGGACAAAAGAAAGACAAAAAAAATCACGTAGAAAACTCAACGTTTTGTTTTTTATATTTATTCATTTTGAGCGCGTATGCGTGAGATGCATAGTAGGGAAGCGAGTCAGGCTAATGTTATCAGTTGATGAAAATCTTTTTATTTTTGCCCGTGTCAAGCGGAGATCCGAACTTTACATTTAATAGAATGTGTGACAAACATGGGAAGTTTGTTGAATATATCTTCTCGGAATTACAGTTCATTAATAGTAGTTCATCAATTTATGTTTATGCGATTTAAAGTTATGTTTCAATGTTATCAGATAAATATAATTTGAGTGAAAAAAGACGAATTTTGCTTCACATACATTACTTACCGAAAGAAAACCTTCGTAATTCCCATGAGTCATTGTCGAATCTGTAATGCACTTCGGTGTGGAACAGAGGGTTGATACGTGGACAAAATGCCATTATCGAATCTTTTGAAGAGCTTTGAAGAAAAGGGTGTGTGAAATTATTATGGGTCTTATTGTGATCGAGTGTGAGCAAAGCCTATGAAATGAAATAATAAAAATTCAAGTTAATCAGATCCCATCAATGGCTGCAAATTAAGAATTGAAATGTTCAAATGAGTAATGGGTGAAACTTCTGGGGGATGTTGCAGGCTTGTGAACGATTATGGAGAGATGATGAAGATTCTTCGTCTCATCTTCTGCCAAACGTTCCTCAATTGTTGTTCCATATCTGTTACCATATCCCACACATTTTCAATTAGTGTGAGATCGAGGGAAGTTTTTGGACAGGGATGGCCGTCAACAGCACGTTGGGCGTTATTTTGCTCGAAAATGAATCCAGGAATTAACGTGCCATGCGAGGTCCCAGGATAGAGGGTCATTCAATTGCCAAATGGACGGCTAGAGACGATTTGCTGTCATCCCATGCCATCCCACCAAGAATAATAGCTGAATGCAGGAGTGGTGAGTCGGCCAAAAAATTTTCCAACTCCCGAATCTATGTTGACATCCGATTTATTATTGTAATTTTATATACTATAATATTTACTAATGAGTTTAGAAGAAAATATATATTTATATATATATTTTTATATATATATTTTTAAATAATAAAGTAACTTCTATAAAATCTTTTTTCATTGTGGGTAGAAGAAAGTGTTTTTATAAGCCTTAGTGCTGAGAAAAGTCTCTCAACATTTACGGGGTTTGCTTCTAAAGCAGTCTCTGTCTTTTCTACGGTTGTAGGAGATGCAATTGTTCTTGCCTCCTTAATACTTAATTTTAACATTAATTCCTAGTATTTTTGGAAAGTAAACATTATTTGTCGGGAGTCGGAATTTTAAGCAGACTTCTTCAAAAATTCTCAACTCTGACTATACATCTCTGACCGTGTGTCTCTGCAGGAAAATCAAGCACAGAAGCGCTGATCCGACTTCCTCAACACACGAATGCGTTGGTTATCTGTTCAAAGATGAAGGGAGATTCTTCCTCAAATAGTATGCGATGACTCATTGGCAACCCTATTGATCGATCATGAGATCATTTCAGACGACTCTACTGTCGAATTGAAGATGGACAGAGGGAAAATCTGTAAGAGTATCTGAAATGTCATTATATGGCCAAATATAATCACCGGCAGTACAGAGGATCCCATAGGAAATTGGATGACAATGACGCTCCCTGGAGCCTTTTATCGGCATCGTCAAATCTTGCATTTCATTTCTGCACCTTAGTCTACCAGAACCGTCATCCCGCCGAGGGGGTTGCTTTGTAGTAATCCTTTCTAAGAACTTTTGCAAGGAATTTCAGCACCTTTGGAAGGACCTATTGCTGAATTAAAGGATCGCTACGAGCATAACGCCACACCATCAAAATGCCGTGTTGTGGCGTTTACAGCATGGCCAGTACTGTTCGATGGAGGTGGCAGCCTATTGCTCATTGTGATCAGCGAGCTTTATGCATCTTGACTATGCGACCCCATTCTAAGGGTTATAAAGTCTTTTGAGAAAGTCGCGAAGACTTTATTGGTTGTTTGCAATGAGCTGCAACGCGGACAATGAGGAAAATAAATAATTGTTACCAATTGTTACCAAAGCCAATTGCGCAATAGAAATATGACAATGTGAGTTAGTTGTCTGCATACTTAGTGTAAAGGAATTTGTATATTTTGTAGGGAAGCAAGCAATCTTCAGCAGGTGTTGAAGATTGTATTATTGCAATCGAATGCGCATAATCTTCTGGCAAAAGTTGCAATTGCGGTTATTATGTAATAATACCAAAAGAATAACTGCACTGAAGAAACGTATGCGTCCTTTAACACTGAGCTCTCGGAATGTGGGCAAGTTTACAATCTTTTCACGCCCAAGTCTTTCTTTGTGATTGCAAATAGGATTCGACAAGATCTTGAATGCAATGAATTGGAAAATAATTTTTTTATTGCCGACGCAGCTTCTAAACGAGTTTTTAAATACCGACTTGAGTTGAAAAATTGCGTCTCTATTTCGCGAACTGCATAAAAATTTGACGAAATCTTCATTGTTTAAGTTTAATCTCTGCTTACATCTGGCATGTCGGAGTCGCAGCCCGAGGACCGCGATCGGCCCCTGGGCCATTTGAATGCGATCTCACTCCATATTATTCGAAATCCATCACACGTGTTTTTCAAGTGTCCTGGGATACGCTCAGCAGTTTCAAGAAGAAAACTAATAAACCTCAATATCATTCCAGGCTGACAGCTGAACACAGCTGACTTCTCAAATTGAATGTTGGCGGCTTGGATGCGACAGTTTAAGACTCTGAAGAGAAAGTGACTTGATTTTCTAAGTAACGTTTTTTAACTATAATAACCCAACACAGCTTTGGTTTTTTTTTTATATTGCACATTTTTTACATTGCACCACATGCAAGACCTTGATACAAGTACCCTGATTTCTATTGCTTGAGGAGAAAGAATTGGGTCGAAACGAGTTTGATGTAATTGCACTTGTGAAGAATCCCCTTTGCGATTTATTCAAATGCCGTACTCTTGGTCTAAGATCAGTCACTAATGGAAGATCAAATAGGTAGCAGATTCAAGCACATTACATATACAAGCACATTAAATCAGCGTTGCCTGGCTTAAGAAAATAAAACATATTATATAACTATATATTATATCACTTTTTTTTATTGCTAACATAGATGCCAATATATATTTTGATGTGAATAATGAATCAATAGGTTGGTTATTTAATCGTACTTAAAGTTTAAAAGATATTATATATATATATATATATATATATATATTATATATATTCGAGAATACTTGGATTCAAGTTGCAATACTTATTTTTTATGAACATCATTTTAATTAATATTCCATAATTGTCTGTAAATTATATTTATTTATAAGTTAGCACCTAATATAAAAAACCTACTAAATTTTTTCCCCTCCCAACGCTAGACATTGCCACACATGACTGGCCATGGCTAAAGCAGTCCTATCTCAAATCAATCCCAGCAATTTTAAGTGACTGGCTTTGTGCTTTGTTTGTAGGCATAGCTGAAGCAAGTCGTATCGAGACTTGTGGCCTCTTGAATTCAAACGGCACATCGGACGTTGTCAAGGGTATCATGGGAATGAAAACGTCTTCTTCTTTGGCATCACAGAATATTTTACTTGAGTTTAGCATAGCCCGTTTCTCCCAACCTGCCTCTGTGAAAACTCCCCCTCCCTCATACATTCACTCCTATGGCTGTCAAATTTCGAAAATCCTTGAAATCCTTTCAGAAGTCCTTGAATAGAACTATGGTGACCTAAAGGAATTGGAAATACATTTTGGGTTGCAACATTGGCGACTCTTTCAGAGGTCTAGGAATCCAGAAAATTTTTAAAAATGCAATAACATTTTTTTCTTTATTGTTAAATAAATAATACATATATAAGGTTCATATACAATCAGTTTTCATATATATGTACCACATGAAGATTCACCATAACTGCTGGACTAGAATCCGGCACCCTGCATTCCGTTTATGTTGTTATATGTAGGGATTCTGATTCGGGAATGATCAAGAGCTCGTTGTGAAGTCTCCCTTTTAGTCTTACGTTTACTTAAACATAAGACTGAAAGCCACCATGAAATAAGACTCATATGCGCGAAATCCGAAAACAAGTTCGATCTTTGATGAACTGCTACAACGTCGGCCGTGCAGCGAAGGCGAAGGCGGAGGCGAAATGAGAGGAAACGAATCGCTGAAGGTGTGGAGGCGAATCCGCACGCGCGAGTGCGGGGCGCGACGCCCAACGGACCACTCGCTTTTGATAGCCCATGGGCGTCACTGAGCCGATGGATATCATGTAGATGTCCATTAGAACTGTAGAAGAGTCTACGGACACCCCTCGTCCATTTTCCACCCTCGCAAATTTCTTTGCAGAGATACGTTCACACATTGCGACCTACTCGTCCTTTTGGGAGGAGGGATTTTTGTTTCTTTTCTTTTTGAAAACATGAGAAGAATGGGGAAAATACGAAAGAAAAAAAATAATAACGGTCCACTACAGTCCATTTCAGATAACACACGACCATCCAGTTTTGTTTTCCTTTCAGATAATGGCAAGTTGGATTCTTCGAAGGGAAAGGAAAAATCTGGGAAGTAGAATTCGTCGGATTCCTTCATTTGCGGCCGCGCAACAAACACGCCGGCTGACGGATTGTGTACACAGAGGGGATGCTTTCGGAAGAGAAGCAGAGACCGCGATGAAAGTCGGCAGCGCCTCCGAGTCTGAATCTCGGTTTTCGATGACGTCACGGGAGGCAGGGGCGCGACAGCGGGTCAGAGCGCGACTCCGCGCCGGCGCTCAGCTTAGTTTCGTCGTGCCGTGACGCTGAACATGCCCCGCTCGGCAGGCAGGCACGCAGGAATTCTTCCTCCAATGGTGATCGGGACAGCGTGGGTTCATAAAATAGGGCGCGTCCCCCTGTTCTAAAGGAACGAAGGGCCTGATGGCCGAGTGGCTAGCGCTCGGTACCACGGCTCTGTGCTAGGGTTAGAATCCCGGCAGTGCCCTGGATATTTGTAGTGGTTCGGAATCCACTTTAAGCCGTAGGTCCCGGTCTCATAGGACCTTAGAGCGTCACAGGGCCCAATCAGACTTCTCACGCACATCCTTCCCAAACTGTATAGGGGCAACTCAGCTCTAAGCACAGTGATGTGGTGTGGTGCAGTAGTAGTAGAGTTCTAAAGGAACAAAAAGTTAAGGCAAACATCTACCGTCGTTTTTGTAGTACAGTGGGCGCTGCATCGCCGCTGGGCCTCTCATTTAGAAAACGGAAACACGTTACGAAGCTGTTCCTTTGCAAGTTCTATATTTATTTAATGAGGTGCTTACTAATGATAAATAGAAACACAAAATGTTGTTTTGCATTCATTTTGTGTGAAATAGAATAAAGTTCATACAAATGAATAGTTTATTTCTTAATTATTTTGGAGGGAAAGTAGGACACAAGAAAATTTATGAACAGAATATAAAACCCTAATATTAAAAAAAAAAAAAAAAAAAAAAAAAAAAAGGCATTCATCGATAGCTAAAAAAGAAAAAAAGCATTTAAAACATAACAAAAAAGTTAAACATTTCTTTTTTAAAATCGTTGTAGTATAGCAGATTTTTTCCTTCCTTCGCTCTAACAGCATAGAGTAGCAATGGACAACAGGTAAAATTCTCTCTGGCAGTAAACCGGGTAAAATTCGCCAAACTAGCTTCGCGCACGCTAAAGTAAAACTCACTTGAGATGTTTGCCGACGTGAGGACGATGCTTACTGATCCAAACTGGCAACTTCGATGCACGCTCTGCTATATTACCATTATGTACGCAGGTTTTATTTTAACATGGAAAAAAATCAACAGAAACGCAACCAATAGGATGGAAATAAATAATGCAGTTGTGTGGGAATTGATTTGTTTTATGAAATACTTCTCTTTTTTTATATTTCAACATAAAAAACTACCGTATATTTTTGTGTATAAGCCGAGAGTTTTTAGAACTTTTCCCTAAGCTAAATGACGGGATTGTTTTATAAACAGGTGGTTATCGAAATAAGGAAAACACCTTAGAGTTGTAAGAAAATCTTTACTAATATGCAACAGGATCGCCTTTGTCATGCAATACAGCTTGGATTCGCCTGGGAATCGAATCATACAAGTGCCGAATAGTGTTTAGAGGAATATTGAACCATTCTTCATGGAGATATTGCGAAAGTTCCGGGGGGAGATGCCGGTGAAGGATATCGTTTTCTGGTGGATCGCTCTCAGATAGACCAAAACTGTTCAACGATATTGAAGTCGGGGTACTGTGTGGGCCAAGATATATGTTTCACTTCATCCTCAGGTTCATCAAACCGTGATTGGACAGGTCTCGCTGCAGGAATAGAAGCATTATCATCCTAGAAATTCCATCTCTTGCAGGAAACAAAGTTTGCATCATAGGATGGACCTGCTCAGCAAATACTTCCCTATACTTCGTCTCAGTGATCTTGCATTTCAGGATTACGATTGGGCCAGCAGAAAACCACGACATGGCTGCCCATATCATAACAGATCCTCCTCCATGCTTGACAGTTGGAGGGAGACAATCACGATCATACGCTTGTGCAGGTATCCTCCAAACGTATACCCGTTCTTTTGAAAGGAAAAGTGTGAAAGATGATTCGTCTGACCCTGTCTTCCACTTCCAATCGACCATAATTTATGGTTGTGGCCCCACTGTAGAAGACATTTGACATTAATAGATGTGACAATACATGGTTTGGGAATTGCTGCTCGGCCGTCAATGTTCTGTGTATGTAAGTGTCTCCTAGATATAATTATTGACACTGGAGAATCCAGAGACTGATTGATCTCTGCGGTCACTTTTGCTGCAGTTGTTTTCTTTTAGGCATTGCAATCCTCTTTAACAGCTGTCGGTCTCTCCCACTCATCTTCTTCCATCGACTCTTTTGCTTTGCCGAGATTGTCTTGCCGCGCTGTCATGACTTCAGACACCGTACCTCTAGAAACGCCTAAAAGCAGGATGTTTCGGTCACAGTTACTCCAGCTAGTGGGGCTCCCACAATTCGGCCTCTTTGAAAGTCTGTGAGGTCTGTAAGACATTTTACGCTTTTGACAAAAATCTAACACGTATACAACTTTACTAAAACTACCTCATACTACCATGGTATATACTTTTTATATTAAAAAAAAAAGAACCCAATAGCTAAGATTACATTTTAATGCTTACGAAGCACTTTCTTAAATATCACTTTTATTCAAGAGTGTTTCCCTTATTTTGATAACCATCTGTACACACCCGCTCATCTTGCTCTTCCGTTAGCTGAGGTCAAACGATCATTCGCCAAATATAGCACATTATTATTTTTTTAGCTTTTAATTTTTAAGTATATGAAATAAGAAAAAAAATTTTAATGAAATGAAATGTTTTTCTGAAAAGGAGTTGTTTTATTTTCGAAATTATTTTGCTGGTTCGTTACGTCGTGACCAAAACAAAAAGTCTTATCCCCAAACGCTATCATCTATAGTATGAAATTAAGAATTCATGTTCCCTGCCATCTTTTAAACCAAAAAATAATAATAAATAAATAAAAGTTCGTATACAAGAAAATAACTGAATGGAAACAATGCGTTAGCTTGAAATAGGATTACCAGAGTTTTAACTATCATCATTGACGTCTGGCGTTTTACTTAACAGCGATTGGATTGGAAAATATTCCTCCCTTTCTATCTGCTCGGCAACATTTTCCTCCACATACGTAAACATTTCAGCTTCTACACGTGTTTTGAATTTTTTGTCAATTTTTAGCAGAAAAACGCACTTTTGGCTGACACACGGATCGATTTGTGTTCGGAAATATAGGGTAATCATTTTCTGGTACTCAGTGCAAGAAAAACGTCACACTCGAGAGAATCTTGCAACCTGACGCTATAAGTAAAGTTGCTTTTTATTACGTCATTTAAGTTATTATTTTATTTTTTGATGACCAACAGCATTTCATGGATCAAATGTATTTTTATTTTTTGAGAGCCAACAATAATTTGACCAAAAGTATTTTATTGCCCGACAATAATTTCATTTATCTATTGATTGATGCAAGTTAAAAAATTTGATTTTTAGAAGCATTTTGATAGCATTCAGAGCAATAAGAGATGTGTAGAAAAGAAGCTCTTAAAAATAAAAGATTCCGTAAATTTTAGTTTTCATGCCGATTTCAGCGGTATCGATCTCGCCCTCTGAAGCGAGATTCCCCGTCGCCCAAGAATTCGTGGAACCCTGCCGCTTAATGCTCTTTGCAGAATGTGCGAAACAGAAGCCATAAAAAGAGACAGAAAAAGCCTTAAAACTCAGATAACGGACACCAGAACAAGACAAAGTTGTCCGAAAAATCGAGTTCTGTCTTAATAAAAATTTAACATTTAAGTGAAAGATAAGGATTTATGGGCTCAATGTCCTGATGCCACCAGTGCGAAGTTTGCGTTGCGGGGAGGATCCTCAATCGGGCCTGGGATCTCCGTGGTCCAGTTGCGGGAAGGAGCTATCTCTGCCTTTAAATTTACAGCAGTGTCAATTTTATGAACTCGTAAAAAACACGCACTTTACGACTGCTTCTGATTCTGCAGACGGAATGGTGGCAAGGTGGGAATGCTGATAAAAGAGCCGTGCTGCTTGTTTGTGTCTGCCTGCAGGCGGAATGCGAAGGAACCATTGAGAGAGAATTCCTCAAACACTTTGCAACGGACTGATTCAACTCTGATATTAAAAGTTTCAAAAATATGAACGCCCCTCTGATTTCTATTTTAAAATTTCTCATCAGGTGACACACATTACAAAGGTTACCGAATACATTTTTTGTGGTTCATGGATGAGCCTTATGTCCTGTTTGCATGCACCACACACCAGGCGCGCACCCAGGATAATTTTGTGTGTGTGTGGGGGGGAGAATCTCAACAAAATAAAGCTAATCGTTCACGAAAGCTCAACAGGGCATTCGAAACCATAAGCAATAGGAAAGGCACCTGAAGTCGAAATTCCATACGTTAATTATTTTATTAATAATTTTTAAATTGCATTGATTTGAATTAAATACATAAGGGAATACACAAAACATTCAACTACATATAATACAATACTTTCAAGAGTATACAATACATCAAATACATTAAAACTACAAAGTGCTGCACAAAAAATAAAAATTTAATTTAAAAAAATTACATTAATAATTGTAAATTCAAATTGTATCCTCGTGTCACCTCATCGATTACATCGTCCATGTCAACATAAAAAAAAAATACCCTAAACAACTGTCAAGGTGCCCAAAAAATAATTGGGCCCCAGTGGAAAGGTGCCATAAGTTTGAACACACATATTTCGCTTGTGAAATTAGGATTGGGGGGGGGGATTCACCCCCAATCCCTTCACCCCCGACTCATGATGAAGAAAAGACGTTTCGGGGGTTACTTCCCCGCATTTGCATGTTCCTCGTGATAATAATTAATAAGTAGGAAGTGCCCATTGCACTCTCTGCTTTCAAAAACGATAGAAGTCGATTGTAACAATGCACACAAGTCCTTCGCATCGAGAAGTTATCTGGTACAGAAGGTATCTGGCTTCCAGAGTTTTCACCAACTGGCGTACCGATTACGGAGTGCCCATTGGGATAGACCCCTTAACCTCCTCGTCCTAATTCATAGATATAATTTATAATTTTAATAGACTGCTTAATGTTAGTAATGTAAAAATAAAAAGTAGCGTGGTCCTTTTATGGGTTGTTTGTAAGTAGAACACTTTGGCCTACAAAAATGAAAAATAAATTAAATAAATGTTTGCTAAAACATTAATAAATAAAATGCATGATACAAGTAAAAGATTAAAAAAACATTAGAATTCCTTTATTTCACTCGGCAATCCTATTGAACTTTAAACAGCAAAAAGAAATAAATTATACATAAAAAAACTAATAGCATTGACTTGCACCAAAAGGGGCGGAGCCTGCTGACGGAGAGCGTGTTGGGTTTTCCCAATTTAAAGTGTTTAGTTCATACAAGCGATGGCGAACTGAAAGCTTTTGTGTCTATTGCCAAGGATTGACATCTTAAATCCGTGGGTTGGAATGCTCTTCTTTTAGGTTTGAAGCGGATGGGGGAAGAAGAGTGTGAATCTACCAGTGGTCCCTATAGGATTGAATTGCTGTGTCGCAATGTGGGTGAACTATAGCAGCCGCTTCGGGTACATCTAGCGGTATTACACATATAGATCAGAACACCTAGATAACACTGAATCTGTTATCAGCCACTCTAGTGGTGTATGTTTAAAAAGCAATAACTTTAACTCAAAGGGTCGGAACGGCCAGGTGGAAAACATGTTGGGTTACCGAACTAATGGTGTTGGTTCATGCAATGATGAACCAAAAACTTTCATGACAATGCAGGAGACAGGCACATACCAATTTGTAGGCTAGCTATACTGGACCATAAAGAAAGGTGACGAAAACAACAGCTTTAACTAGAAAGTATGCAGCATGAACATGTTTAAATAACAGGATTAATCCTCACAGTAGATATTAAAGTCGTTTTAAGAAGGTCATTGCGGATTGCGATCTAAAAAAAATACGTCATTGAAACGGATCGATGATTCGAATCCTCGTCTTCCAATGGAGATTCGTGGGGAACATTTGATGAGTGTTGCTGCGATTTCGCATTCGTGCCTCATGGACCGTTTGACTCCATCCATGCACTTTATTTATCTGCGATCTCGATTATTTTCGTTAGCTTGAGACTGAAGCGAAATAAAAGAATTCATGAACGCAGTACAGAATCGTGTCGTTCTCACGATCATAGGTACTTCGGACCGAAAACAGTTTTTCTCGTAAGAAAAAAAAAATCCTACACAATGCAGATAAGTAACTCAGAGGCACTTCGCTCCCCCTCTTCCCAGCCCCGTATCAGCAGACGACATCTTCCTATCAACGCAGCCGATTCTCCGTGAGAAGCCAGTCCCCGCGGGCCTTTGCATAAGATATACGACAATGTTGTGACAGCAGGAAGCTGAAATGCAGCCGAGGGAGGGGAAGAGACATGCCCTCCTGCATCTTTCTGCTATTATTATTTATTTATTTTATCTCTCATCTCTCATCTCTTCTTCTTCTTTTTATTTATATAGAATTTTTTTATTTGGCCGGGCGACCCCCCCTCGTTCCCTTCGAAGTGCTCGAACGCTTTTCTTTCTCGAGGTTCTTCTTTTGGGAGGTGCGGGGGGGGACGTCCTTTGTTTTAGCCGCGGGTGACACTGTTCGCGGGGGGGGGCATCAGAGAAGGGTCGCCGATGTCGCGCCGAGGTGCCCAATGAAGCGGCAAGAGGAGCGCGGCGTTGTCACAGATGATCAGAACAAGATCGCTCGTTGCTTTCGACAAGCACTGTTTGACAACTCGGGAAGACGTCCTGGACCGATACCTTCCTCTGCTTCTTCTTGCTGCCTCGACACTGTTCGGAACGGCGACGAGGTGTAGATTTCGTTACACCCGATTTCGATCTCCGCATTGTCCTTTTCGGATGGCTGCAGAACCCTCGCGGCAGACAAAACAAAGCTCTGTGAGACAATTGCGAATCAGTCGCCCCTCTTAAAGCTGGTGGACACCAAGAACTGCTGTACCAAATTTGTTTCTATTTCTACGTACTAACACGGCATGGAGTTCAAATAGATCTTCTAGTCGTCGTTTTCCTAGTACTTGCGGCCTATAATATTATTTAAGTTATTTAAAGATATTTAAAGCTATCCAACGAATGATGTAGCTGAGGTTTCGACCTTATGCAAAAATTTTATTTACTCCAAAAAATGTCGCTCGGCGTCAAGATGAATATTTCGTTATACTCGATGCCGACCTCTGCATTGCTCTTTTGAGATGGCCACAAACTCTTATGGGAGGGAACATAAAGTTCTGTAATTGTGAATCAGTCAATATGTTGCTGTTGTTTCTTATCCCACTTGTTAGACATCTAGATGAAGCCCACGAAACCGTAGGGACTCATGGTCGAAGGAAAAGGGGACAGCTTCTGTTGTGATGGAGCGCCCATTTGTAGAAGTCTGACTGCGCTCTGTGGCGCTCTACAGCCATATGAGACCTACAGCTTAAAGTGGATTCCGAACCACTACAAACATCCATGGCACCACCGGGACTTGAACCCGAAACCTGTGGTAAAGAGCGCCAGACACTTGGCCATTCAGGCCCAGTCAATGTGTTCACCCATCCTTAAAGCTGAAATGCATCAAATGATTTATAATGCTTTTCTCGTCTTCGCGTATGTAGCGATTGCTGTGTGGTATTTGCGATATTGTTTAGAGCTGTCTAACAACTTGGCGACGATCTCATAAAAGATGTTCTTTTATTCTAGTGATGTCGAATGTGATAAGCTTTAGATTTCGTTACACCCCATTTTAATCTTTATATTTTACTTTGACGCAACTACGGAATTCTCATCACACAGAAAAACTAACTCTATCCATTGTCAAACAATTTCCAAAAATTAAAAATAACTCGCCCCAACTTTAACTGATACAGTACTAAAATACCAAGCAATTTCCAATGCGGTAAAAACTATCTGGAGAGGGAAGATCCTATACTTTTCGTATCACAACGATAATTGATAGTCTACAATCACATTAACATAATCCCAACTACACTCATGTCCATAAATTAAGGATAATTCAGAATCACACAGAAATTGAACTCTAAAATAAAAATTTCACCCGTAGAATTATCACACACATCTTGAAGAAGAATATGCGAATTACAGGAAACCACCAGATTGCGCGGATAGTACATCACAATGACGAGAGTGTAAGAGAGAGGTATATAAGGAATGGTGGCAAAGAAGTAAAATTGTTCACAAGCGCTTTAAAAGCCTTTCAGTGCAATAGGAAGGAAGCATTTGGATGATTTTTTACGTGGTAGAATTATCGGACGACTGGAATGTGGACGTACCCAGCTGGAAGTATCCGAGGAACTTGGAATCGCCCAGAGTGTCATCTCCAGGCTTTGGCAACGATTCCAAGATGATGGTAATGTGAGTAGATGGTACAGCATAGGTCGAACCCGAGTTACAACGCCGAATGAGGACCGGTATTTAGCAGTTACTGCCAAAAGAAACAGACGGAGTACAGCATCAGACCTGTCTCGTCAGCTCTCTTCAGCTACCGGTACGACAGTTTCAAGGCAGACCGTGTACAAACGCTTAGGACACATTGGTCTACATGCTCGTAGGCCTGGCAGATGTGTTCCACTTACCGCAACTCACTGTCGCCTGCGATTAACTTGGAGTAGAGAGCATGCATTGTGGACACCGCAACAGTGGTCTTGTGTGATGTTTTCCGACGAGTCCAGGTTTAGTTTGCAGTCTGATTCTCGCCGGACTTTCATATGGAGAGCGCCAGGTACCCGTTACCACCAAGAGAACACCATTGAATGACACCGTTACGGTGGTGCAGGAGGGCTCGTTTGGGGAGGAATTATTCTTGGTTCCAGAACTGACCTGCATGTTCAGAGTGTAACGATGACAGGCCACATCTATCGGGATGTCATTCTGGAACAACATGTACGTTTGTTTCGGGGCGCCATGGGTGCTGAATTTCTGTTTATGGATGACAACGCCCGTCCTCACCGTGTAAATATTGTAGACGAATGCCTTCAATTGGAGGATATCACCCGTATGGATTGGCCAGCATACTCACCGGACTTGAATCCAATAGAGCATGTGTGGGATATGCTTGGCCGACGAATTGCAGCCCGTCAACCCCCTCCCACCTGTCAACCGGAACTTCGGAGGGCATTGCTTGATGAGTGGTGTAATATTCCCCTGCGGCGTCTAAGATCAGATTGATAGTTTGATACTCAGCATGCCTAGGCGTTGTGAGGCCTGTATTGCATCGTCCGGGAGACATACTCCATATTAACCATCATGCTAACCATGTTATACTGTTTTTTGTAAATAGGTTCTTTTTTGAAATTTGCTCCTGGGAGTAAAAAGCGCAATTTTTATTAATTATGTCAAACATATAGCATCTTTTTTGCTCTTTACCTTTTGTTTAATAAATAGACTTTACAAATAAGTCAAATTTGTTTTGCTTCTGTCTCTCTCTTTGCCTGAACTTCATTATCCTTAATTTATGGACATGAGTGTATAATATCTCTCTAGTTCAATGTGTCGTGTACGACGGTTTTTTTTTAGTTTACGGGACGGTTTTATTATTAATTTATTCTTTTTAAACTGTTTTCTAAAGAATTATGCGTGAACTTGAAAAATCCATAATTTCTGCTATTAAAGCATAGAACTAAGGTAATTTATCATCTTCGTTTATGAACTCTATTTTGCATTTGGTAATGAATAGATTTATTTAGTGTTGCTTCGTAAGTTGACCTTTCACTGAGTAAGTGTGGTCTTGTGCTTGTTATGTAAAAACCAGCATCTCGGGACTTTGCCGAGTTTATTTGGATTCATCTAATTCTTGTTTCAACGAACATTCGCGGCTTTGTTTTCTGAGACAGCTGAAAATCCTATAACTACAAGAACTGCACAGCAATTTTATATCCCATTAACTGTTTGTAATTTGAAATAAATTTTAATGTACCTCTCCGAAATTATGTTTTGAAAAAGTGCTTGCTCCTTTGCAAAAACCGTGGAGAACTCAAGATTTCACATACATTTTATCAAAACTAGGACAACGAGAATAACAAAAAATAAAGTTGGTCGTGCGAATAAAATAAAGTTGGTGATCTGAAGTTGGTAGTTGATTGATGCTGGTTGCCGGTTGGCTGATGTATAACATTGTTTTGGCTACCTACCTAACATGATTTAACTTTGGTTATCTTACACTGGCATATTCCGAAGGATATTGCATGATGGATACCCTTGCAATACAATGACTCATTTCTGCTTTATTGGGCATCGATATTCCCGCCCCTTTTGTATCTGGTAGATGCGCTCGGACTAAAATTCACTTCCTATCGCAAGTCAGTGGGAAGGTGGGAGGAAGGGAGATTTTGCCTGCTCAACAAATGAACAGATATCTAAGAGGATCATTAGAATGGACAAGTACAGCCCAGAGTTGAAGAAGTGAATAAAAAATTTTTTTAAAAAATCTGAAGGAGGGACTTAAAATAATCAGGCTGTAAGAAAAAATGTCCACAGTTACACAAAAATAAGTTAATTTAATTGCTGTCTATTCAGTAAATTTAATAATGTGTCGCATTATTAGATCCCATTATAACCAATATCTCCCATTATTCCTATCCATCAAATCAGAAAGAAAATACACAATTAAACAGTTAAATACACAATTTTCAGCTTTATTGATTTCTTGGACAACATGTTTCACAGCTTGTTGTTGCTTATTTTGTAAAAAAAATTTTTTTTTTTTTTTTTTTTTCTTTTAATCTGCGAATGCAGTTCTAGGTGTTCATTCTTTTTGAAATGTGCGTTCGTCTAACATTTTCGGTCTCGATGGTGCAGTTTATGTGTTTCGTATCTTGAACCATTTTGTTTCTTGGAGGGGTGTGCATGTGAGGCCCTTCAGGGTTTTTGTATTACGAATGCTAGGATGGTTTTGTTATACGTTTTACGTGTAATGAGACTTAATGTCCCCTACTTAAATAATAAGATGCAGATTTCAATATATCCGATTTCAAATACTGTTCGTTAAGAGCTTCTTTCCACTACAGAGGTTCCACAGTTTTTTAACTCTATAAACAAATTGAAACAACAGTCATTACATTTTTCAATGTGTTTTTTGATTTAAAGTAATGAAGAACTTCCCGTGAAACAAATATTAAATGTAGTAAAGAAGAACTTGAACAGCGCGTCGCCTTGCCTGAAGCTGAATTCCATATTTGTTTGGCGATAACAAGGAAATTCTCTCACTGATAACAAGAGGGAAATTGCATTGCACTGGCTTCAGATACCAAGAAATTATAGAGAAGCTCTTTTTGATTCTTTTTCTTTGCTTATAGCTATCTGTAAATCTCACTTGTACCTGTTGGATTCTGAGCTATTTTTTCCCTTTAACGGAAACAAAGTTGAGATTTAATGAAGAATCCTTGGAGAAACAGGCTCAGCCAGGCAGCAGATCACTAACCCCATTTCTTGCTAGTATATTCAAATAGATAGTAATACACAGCATGGAATAAATTTCATTCTATGAAATACCAATGCTTCATACAGAACTAAGTAGATATTCCGACAACTTGACAGAGGATGGTGCTTGCCAGGAAGTGTTTTTTTTTGTTTCTTTTTGTTTAAGTGAGGATGAAAATAGCATTTGATTTAGATCAGTGCTTTGTTATGGAGAACAATGAATTTATCTTTTTAAGCAATTTGTTTTATGGACCAGAAACTCAGAAAATAAATAAAGCATACGGAATTATGAATAAAAATATTAAGATTTTAATGTCTTACAACTCCAAAACTGGTCTGCGTATTTTTGAATTGAACATGACAAGATATTCTCTCGTACTTCGAAGTTCCACATAAGGCTTACAGATGTAAGTAACAAACACATCGATAAAATTTTTTAAAAAAACATCCAATAAATCGCAAATTTCGAAGAATACATATATACAAGAGCAATAAAATAAAAAAAAGGATAAAAAAATTTGAGAAACATTAAAGTAAGAATTACAAATTATTGTAAAAGCCAGCTTCTCGTTGACAAGTAAACAAAGTTCGATGGCCAGTTGACCGTTTGGAGTCATTTCGTTTTAAACTTTTTTCTTTGTATGCTGTCCTCATGTTAACATATATAAGAAGTAGTATACATTAACATAACACACAAAACACATGCTTTTTTTGTTTTGTTATTTCTTAGCAAATACAATCGCTTTCCATGATTCCTGAAGTAAATTGGGATTCCATTCTATAAAATAAGCGGGGCAATTTTTAATCGTGCCCTTGCGTTCAATGTTGCAGATGTATCCCTAGAAGCAAAAGTCTGGTTTAGGATCGAGAATTGTGATCCATTTTTAATTCAGCTTTATAAAAAATAAAAATACTTCTCACTGAGATGTCACAAGTAAAATGGCAGGCTGTTCATTTATCCTACACAAAACAAAATGTATTTCTTTTATTTAATACTTTTCCAAGCTTTCAAGAAACAAATGCTGATAAAATGGAAGTAAATTCAGAAGGAATAGCATCCTTTTTTCATAAAAAATAAAGAACATGATCTTCGATATGCTATTTTTAATTTTTATTAGATATTTATTTCTGCTGTTTTTAATAACTGTTTTTATCAAATATTTATGAAAAATGAACTAATTATTACCTTATATTTCTTTGTTGTTTTTACCACATAAACCATATTGTTTACTTTTGAAAGATTTTTTTTTTTCATATTTTAGGATTTATTTGCGATAACGTATTAATTACTACGACATTATTATTCTGATATACATCAAATTGTGTACATTCTCATACATTTTTAGAGTATGAGATTTCTCAGCTTCTCCTGCTATTAGAATGAACGTTTTGTTTTCATGGAAAAGGGACAATAATCGTATATACAATAGTTCTTAATGGTACAAAATGTAGCTCATATGAGTAACTTTTATTCTATATTAATGAACAAAAATTGCTCTACCATTTGCCTGTAAGTAAATTAATTCTGAATTATAATAAATAAATAAACTGATTTCATTTAAAATTCTAGTATTGAAAAAATGTATGCATAGATGACAAATTGAAATTCTTGAAATGATTTCGATTCCTATTTTTTTTTTTTTTTTTTTTTTCCTTCCGTTTTTTAGATATTACTATGGAATGTGAAAATACGAACTGAACCCTAATCTAATAGTTTGAATAATAATCTTGAACCATTCTTTGAACCATAATCTAATTACTTTGGAAGAAGAAGATTCGATTCCTACAAGCTTAGTCAGGGCTCGTGCAAAATTATCAAATGGGCGTGTACTTTCACAAGAAATTTCGTTGGCGTTAGCATGGATGTGTGTGAGTGGTTCGGAACTGTAAGTCCTGGTCTAATGAACCTAAAGTATGCACAAAATGACCACAGTCACTTAAGTTTTTATATATTGACCGCGAACCAGCTTAAACCGTTGTCTGCTTTATAATAAGAATACCTATTCGGTGGGTCTGTGAGGCCATTAGGATTTAGAACGACCACCACTAGGGGTTTTACACTTCCTTCCACAGATAATTGAAGGGGACCCCACCAAGCATAAACAAGGTTGTTGTGGAAGATAAATCCCGTTATTTCTAATTATCTTTCTGAAGCCCTTTTTAGTGGAAACTGCTCTGACGTGGATAGAAATCCCTCTTATTCTCTCTCAGAAATAAATAATTCATGGAGATTAAAGAGTTAAATAAAAAAATTAAAGAAAATTAAAAAAAAATAAATAAATAAATAAAAATAAACGTGCGTATTTAAGTAAATGGAAATACACAATTTCTTGCATTCATACTAGTCATGCTACCTTCGTTACTCCTTCTTGAATGCAAGATTACATTTATTATATGTAGTTGCTTTAAAAAAATCACAAAAATGCGTAAACAACAGTTCTAAAGAAGAATTATATTTGGAATAAGAGTCTAGTATATACCAATATCTACTCTTATTCTCAGGTGGGGAAAAAAAAAAAAAAAAAAAAAAAAAAACGTATACCCAAACTAGCGTTATTAAAAAAAAAGAGTAATCAATAGTATTTGCTGGGGAAAAATAATAATACTAATTCTTTACATTTTGTAGGTTAAAAAATGATTTTTAGAAAAATGAGACTTTTTATCGCCCGTTTAAAGGCGCTGTCAAATCTCCGGGCTTGAAACCGCAGACAACTAATCACTACAATAACAGTCCTAATGACACTCACCACGCAGACGATGGTGGGAGGCAGAAAGAACATCCACTGTATAACTGAGCAGACGCCGTTCGCAAATTGCACGTCAGTGAAAAGCCTGTCCGGCGGGGGGTCGGATTTGAAGAAAATTGTTGCAGGACACAGAAACGCGCATTTGTCGTTTCGCTTGAGGGGCGTTTAGAAAACAGTCCGATTGCTTAACGAGGCGACGACACGTTGCTGCTTCTGTGATTGCCGAGTCGACCCGCATGCCATCGATCAAACGTAACCCCTCCCCCCACCCCTGTTCGAAAAACGCGTACGCCGAGAGTCTCCATTGTTTGGGGGTATCTACTGAAAAGCGAACTCAGAACAGTAACAATCTGAAATCTGAGGAACGACTTTGCACACAGAAATATTCCGGGGCTCCACACGTTCGGCAAACATAATCTTTAATCACATACAACATTTTTTTTATGGCATCTACAGCTGGTACGATAATTGTACCAAATTTTTAATTTTAACTTTTTATTTTTGTGGGCCGCGAAATGCATCGGACGCGAACAAAATAAAGATCAATGAAAGTGTTTCGTTATGCATTTTCTGTAAAAAATGGAATTCTTGCCGGAAATGACCTCCGTTAAGACTTCAGTTCCATTACGAATTATTACCTCTGGAATGTAATTCCAGATAATCTTAATATTATCCAGTCTGTCTTAATATTATCCAGGATTTTGATAGCAGAAAGACCATTTGTGAAACGACAAGGAAGTTGGATCTACCTGAATCCACCGTAAGAGCGGCCTGTTCTCCCATTGGCTAGTGTGACCGTAGAGCGACAAACCGAAGAGCACTTATAAACGATGAAAGAAAGAATGAACTGTGAGGGCGAAAATGCTCCGTCCCTGTACTTGAGCGTCAGGGCATCATCGAAATAATTCCCTCGCACGGTGTCAGTTAAAAAATGGGTTTAGTTTTTTAGAATTTTAGGTTAGAATTTTTAGTGAGTGGAAAATTTTTAAAGAGGAAAATTGTAGAAGGTTGAATGCATAAAGAAATGCAGTTTTATAAAATATTTTTTTCTCTTCCAAATTAGATTTTATTTATTATTATCATTATTATTTAGTCCTGTTTCGCCATTAAACAAAATTGATCTGTATTTATATGCAAAGTTGCACTGAGATTTTCATTGAACCTATCTATCATATATTACTAGATGGGATAGGAGAGTCGAGCACAGGTACTCTGAAATCAAATATAATAAAACAAAGTATCACAGAAAGAGCAGGAATTAAAAAATTGAAAGCAAACACTTAATAGGAGGGAAAGAACTTTAAAAAAAAAGAAAGAATGATTAAGGGGACCGAAACTAAATACGAGGGGACAAATATAAGCAATATAAAAATACATAAGTGCATAATAGAAGCATATAAATACATAAATACATAGTAGACATATAAGAGCATATATAAAGGAAATAAATAGAAAATATAGATATATAATCACATAAAGCTTTAAGCTTTTTCCTTAATTCTTTAATAAAGCTTTAAGGAAACAGAAAACATACGAGCAACTTTTGAAACTGAAGGTAGGAAGTAAAGTCTGATAATGCAGGGTAGAGTTGGATGATTTTTGATTTTTTTTTTTTCCCCTTCTTTTTAGCATAGTTCCGCAGTATTTGCTGCCAAGGTAGAGGAGATGGGAGATTTCCTAGAACTGGAGAGTAGTATCGCAGATGGGTCATAGAAGAAATGAGGGTGGTTTGAGGTCATGATTCCGTCCTGTTGTGTAATATGGATAATGGCATTTACCTTCGTTGTGGGCGAAGAAGAGTTGAGCCTTAATTGACTTACTTTCATGGTTCTTGATATTTAAAAACAACTTTCTTGAAAGCTTCGCAGTAGGATCGTCTATGGATTCTATTTGTAGGTCATGATGCAGCACCTCATTTCTAATGAACCAGGGAGATCTATCGTGTAACTGCGATGTAATTAAATGTGCAATACATTACTGCATTTTTTTAAAGTGAATTGAACAGGAAGATATCGGATCGGTGCATGAATCCTGTGATGTGCACAGGTCAGGAGTGCCTCAGTCCAGGATGCTATTAAAGAGCCATCTTTCAAGAGCGTGTGTATGACTAGTTAAGAAACAGACGTCAGGGCTGAGTGCAGGATGGCCCTTAAATGTGATTTATGTAAACCATGCGAAACACATGCAACATTAAAAATCAAGGACCTGACATTTACAGCCCGAAGATGAATAGCTATAACTCCTTATCTCAAAAAGCACGACACCCCCGCCCACCTCCCCCACCCCGAGTGCGGACAGAAGTGCAAAGCGTCCCTGCCTCGTCCCTTCCTCGAATGAACGTAAACACTAGGGCACTCGATAGAGGCCAGCGCGCTATTTGGATTAGAGCTATCAACGCCACTTGGGAAGAGTGGAGCGGAGAGGGCTGCTGCCACCAGGAGATGCCGTGCACTTTGTCAGGGACGTTATTTATTTGATTTCACGGTCCTTGTTTATGGTTTTGTATTTATACAGAGTCTCGATTGCCCGGTGAAGTGCAGGAGGGCGATCCGTCAATCGGGGTGTCTTTCGAACATCGAGTAGTCATAAAATAGAGAGAGCTTATGAGTGACTTATACAGACGTCACCCAAAGTGGAGGGTATTTTTGAAAGTCACGAGCCAATGGAAAGGATCCACGGCTTTTTTTATGAAAATAATTTTTGTTTTTTCAAAATTCTAGAAATCAATGTTAAAATTAAATGCTAAGGATTCCATTGTATTCTTTCAAAAATGCAATCGCTAGCAAAGACAGTGACATGCAAATATTGAAAAACTGAGCGTTGAGGATCTACAATGAAAGGTTTGGTTTGTCGATCTACGATCATTTTGTGCACACTTTGGGCTAAACAGGCCGGGACCTACAGTTTAACGGGGATTCCGTACCCTTCACAAACATCCGTGCCATCGCCAGGATTCGTGGTATGTGGTGCCAGAGTCAATGGTACCACATGCTTAACCACAATGAAAGGCGATCGCTTAGCAGCTATTCCTATTGATATGGACGAATGAGATTTACTCTATTACAAACAGAGCGTCCTTGTCATTAAAGCGTGCAATTTCCTTTCAATTATCTTCGTCGATTCTGTAGTATTTTTATTAAGTACTGTTATTTTTATAGAATATATGTTTTTTTTTTTTTTTTTTTTTGTAAGCAAGTTTAGAGTACACGGGAAGGCAAACACTACATCTTTAAAATTGCCAAAAATATATTATTATGCAGAAACTGCTTTTAAGGACCTGTGAATTGAATAAAAAACATTGAATTTATTTCGCAATTTCTGAGATCGCGGTACATGAAGTCAGGAGTTGGTATACAAATGTTTTTTCATTCCGCTTGACACCAGCGATGAGGAGGGGCGATTTCTGGCATTGATTCGTGTCGTTCCCGCGAAAGGGAATAAAAATTCTCCGTCATACAACGATTTTCAAAAGAAATAGTTACTTTTTTTTTTAACTTTACAAAATTTAAACTTAATTTTTCTAAATATTTTTTTCAATTTCATTCCATCAATAAATAAAATTATTTTTGATATTTTAAATATTTTAAGGAATGATGCAAACTATGTTTATTTTTATTGCATACTAATTTGTATTATGCATATTTCATTGTTTCTTTTCTAGTGCATATTTTATTTATTATATGTAAAAAACTGCAAAAAATATTTACATTGAAGGCTCTAAATAACAAAGAATTTTTTTTTTTTAATTGTCTTTGTAAATCTGTTGAACAACGTTCTTTCTATCTGAATTTCGCTCTCGCTTTACGAAACAAAAAAGAAAAAATAATGTAGCTTCATTTCGATGGCTAGAACGGAACGATAGCTATAGTAAATTCTGTGCTTATGGAAAAACAGGATACAAAAATTTAGTTTAGCATTATTTTTCAAAGACAATCCTTATAATAATTCAAGACTTAATTACGAAGCCAACTTTTACAGCAAATTTTAGCTATCCCAGGACATAAATAAGCTTCTCACATTTCGTATCAATGCGAATAATGTAAACTTCATGATCTCAAAACTTAATTTAGATTCTATTCTTCATAGTGCATATAGCAGAAAAATAATTAATTGAAACTGTATACACGTGGAGAGACAAAATTATCGCAAATGTCTGCGAAAAACGTATTATAAATGTCAAATGAAATGGACACATACGCCTAAGATTATGAAAAAGGTTTTAAGAAAGGCATGACTGCATGCGAAGCCACCCACCCCCACAATGCCCTTCCACCCATGTCCGCAGAAATGCATTCAAATGTATTCAACCATGCAGAAGACAATGTCCATCTTCTGACTCCGAGTCCTGCGTAGGATTTCTCATATTGAGTCTCGATTCCTGACTCTTTTACATAATTTCGTAAACAATGATCCTTACTAATGGACATGGAAAAAAACTTTTTGATGCAAATTGAATGATTTTTATTGAACTCATACATGTATGAAAACAGTTTTTTTTTCACGACAAAGTCAATTTTGCAACTTAAAGAATGTAGTGTTTGCATTCACTTCAACCTCATTCTTGCACTCTCAAAAAAAACATATACTAAAATATAACAGTTACACATTAACAGACACCAAAGTATCATTAGAATATCTTAAAACGAGCAAAAGGAATTCAAAGCACAAAGAGGCTTTCTTTGTGAAGCATTCAATCCAATTGTTTTTGTTTTTCATTCATTTCCTTCTATTAGCTCACACTCTCCCTATATATATCTTGTTCATGAAATACTTTTTATTCATCCACTCGAGTTCAAAGACATTTTTTTTTAACTTGTAGTGGAGGATACTGGATGTAAATACAGCTTCTTTCAAATATTAATTAATTCCTTAAATCTAATTTAGTTTCTTTTAGATTTAAGTTGCATATATCTACCGATAGTTGGCACCAGATAAACTTAAAAAAATGAATGAAAATTATTTATAAAGGACTTTTCTGCGATAGAGTGAAAAAAAAGTAGGAATTGACTTAATTTTTTTTTTTTTTATATCACTTGTTTTTTTAAAAGTACCCTTTTATACTTGTTTTTGCATGAAGAATGCATGTCAATATTTAAAAAACGCTCCTCAAATCGCACTACAATTTTCAACGTCCTATCTATGCGAGTTAGGATTTTCTACCCTCACCACCAAGAAGTGTAAAAAGAGAGGAAATCTTCAGTGTATCGATGAGGAAATGTGAGTTCGCCTTTCAAATAGATGCCCAAACATTGAAGAAATCGCCAGCACACTTCAGGCTCATGCTTCTCATAAACACAAGAATCCATAAACAAAAGATGTGGCTTTTTTATCGCATTATTTTTTCGGTCATATTTAACTTAACTATTATAACTTATTTTTCAGACATTTATATATAGCTCACACTGCAAAATGTAGCCTATTTGTGTTAATCTGTCTCATGTGCAATTTTTAAAGGGTCCTTTAAATTATCCACATTTCCAGAGTGCACAAGTCAATTTAAGTAACCACAAACAAACATCACAGGGAATGAGATGAGGTGAATGCGCTGGCCGATCTGTAAGGGTAATATTTCAGCAATTTACCCATTCACTATCATTGCACGGGCATTTCATAACAACATATCAAAATTAAAGGACAACATAACATTGAATATTAGACAGATGGGATAGTCTGCATCTGCACATCCGATTGTGGATTGAATTAGACCATTTCAAACTGCAATTTCGTCATTGAGTTGCAAAACGCACTTGCTGAATTCTTAAAAGTAGACTTAATTGTCAAAAGCAAATATGTAAAGGAAAATATATAGGAAAGAAACAGATATCTCGGATGATGGCCTATTCTATTTGACACTATTCCTAGGCGGCCTGATGGCTAGCGCTCTGGCCCATGGTATCACAGGCTTCAGGTTCGAATCCTGGCGGTGGCATGGATGTTTGTGAGTGGTTCGGAATTCGCGTTAAATTGTAGGTCTCGATCTGTTTAGCCCTCGTCAGCACTAGGTGACCGTAAAGCGACACACCAAAACTTGACACTTTTCCTATACTAATCTACTTGTACGTTTTCGGAAACATTTGGCTACCACAAAATTGAAATAAATTATACTAATAGATGCAGTGTCATTTTCTTTGAGTCAATTTAATGAAGTTAATGAGTTTTAATGAACAAAATATACAAGTATTGTTTAACATGATTAAATACTACTTGTAAAAATATACATACATAAACATTCATAATAATAACATTCATAATAAAAACCAACGAAAGAAATCCGCTGCATCCAAACTCAATGCCGGCGAAAAAATTTCAATCCCAAAATCGCAAACAGAACAGCAGTGACGAATAGAAAAGAAAAAGAAATGTTTGCTTTTGAATTAAAAGAAAAAGAAGGAAAAAAGAAACGGAGGAGCTGCGTCGTCGCGAGAGAGCGCCTCCCATCCCATTCGTCGCTGCGCCCCGCCCCTTTCTGTCGCGAGGCGCTCCCCCTCCCCCTCCATCTCGCGATTAGCATTCCCTCCCCCTCCTCCCCGTCCACGTGACCCTCCCGATCGGCAGTCGCCAGTGAGCTGAGTCCGCGGACGGCGCGCACACACAGGGTCGCCTTCTGTCCCCGCACAGTGTCAGGTGGTCGGAGAACAAGGGCTGTACTACACACTTCGATTCCAGTACCGTACTATCTATCGTCTTGTGGAATATGTAAGAACTGGACCAAGACTCGCAACGAACATGTAATTTATACAGTCGGGTGAGTGGTTCTTTCTTTGTGCGTCTTTATTACGTCATTCTTAAAAATGTGATCGTCTCAAGATTTCTTTTTCTTCTTCTTGAGTTGTTTTAAATTGATTCTTTTCCAGCGGATCGGATTTTTAATTAAATTCAATTTTGAAGCTTTACGGACCTATCCTTACTGTATGTGTCTTTACATTCAGTTGTAAATTTTAATATGTAGTAATAATATTCCACTTCTACTAGTCCATTTATAATAATGAGCAGTTCTTGATTGGATTCGTTTTTTAACTAACTTAAAATTTTTCATTTTTTTTTAAGACATCTCATTAAAATGTTAAGTACCGCACTGTTAAAAATGAAAACGACTTTTCAATTTAGATTGTGTCCATTCTTGTTGAATTCGTTTTTAAAGGCTTCATTCAAAGGAGAAAACGGATTCCAATTGAAACTGATGTTTCATTTACAATGATGCACCAAAAAATAAACATTTTGTGAGCTCTTCACTGTGAAGTTCGCGTAATTAATGTGCAGCGTATTAAATTGAATATTATATTAAGAATTCATTTTTCATCGCATAAAATTAAAAAAAAAAAAAAAAAATCATGGCAATCTCATTGATGTGGGGTTAATCATTTCTATGCACTCTCAATTCATTGTATCGAGAGCACAGAGAAAAAGCTATTTTCTAATCCAACTTCAAGTATCTTTCATGCATTCGATTTCACTGGATTGAAAATTTATAAACGAACGCCCGCTATTCATCGAATTCCACAGTCATTTTTCATAATTAAAAAAATAATCCCTTTCGTACTTTTCTTTTTGAGGATCCGTCTAAAATAATTGTACTTTCAAAGTTTCAAACAGAATGCGATCTATTTTCCTTTGATAGTTCAGGAATTGAATTTGAAACTGTTTTTTAATTGTGTGGTTATCTATTAACACTTTTGAATAAAAATCGTGTAAAGTGATTGAACTTTATTTGTATAACATAAATAGATCTTATGGTTTTGTTTTTTCCCCCTTAATGTCATATTAATGACTAAAGGAAATATTCAACTTGTTAAATTTTGTTTTTCAATTTTGTGCTTATAAAGCAATCCAATTTCATACTCAAGTAGTTTAATTTGCTTTTAATATTTTGACGCTCTTCTTTACTCTTACTTTCCCTCTGAAATTCAATGTTCTAATTGAAGTATTCTGATTTTCTTTTCTGCGAGTTGAAAAACTTCCTGTGGGATTGTTATGAAGTATTTCATTTCCGTATCAATGTCATTTAAGATAAATGATCTGCTTCATAGTGTGTGCTGTGTTAAATGAACTGAATAGCTTTAACTGAAATGTTGTGCTTTTATTTCGTGACCGAAGAACTAAATTATTTTTTTAAGCTTGAACTACCTTTATGATTGTAGATTTTTTTTTAATGATGTGCTTAAATACTGTATAATATAAATCTAAAATTGTTCAAATGTGAATTGAATTTTTTCCCCTTAAAAATTTAAGTTTAGCGATTAAAGCAACACATCATTTTTCGTGATATAAGTAAAACTTAGCATAACCTAATTATTAACTGAGTAGAAGTATTACCAACAATTTTCTATGTTTTTAATTGAAGTCATTGAATATATCGGCATAGAATGACTTGTATAGTTCATATCCACGGCACCACCTTGTGTCCTTTGCTAACACATTTAATTTAAATTGCAGTTTAAATTCTTAGGCAAAAAGTCACGAAATTGAATTCTATCGTTGTAGTTCATAGAGTTATTTAAAACTAAAACAATGTAATGAAATAATCTACATTCACAATATTCGAATTTAAAAGAATAATGTTCTCATTTTGATAGCTTATAAAAGAAGTACATTTAAAAGTTGTTTCATGTGTTGCTATTGAAATGCATTCAAATGATACGATTGCCACATTTTGTCACCACTCAGTTAAAGAATTATAAAAAAAGAGAACAAAACGGCGTTTTATAGAATAAATTATATTAAGGGGAGAGAGAAATCGTGTAGAACCCTTTTATTGCATCATTGCATTTCACAATAGCCATAATGTCGCAGTATTAAAAAAAGATAGATCGTGGTAAATGTATAAACTATGTAAAATCATTGAAACCGGTTTTATTATGAAGATGGCATGCACATATTTTTAGTGACATTATTTGAGTTTTTACTGATATTTTCAGTGTGAATAAATACGACGCACATCCAAAACGCTTTTTGAGTTATCAGAGTCATGTAGTAACTGTTCATCTGCCATTTATATCGTTAAACTTATGTATAAAATTTAAACTCGAAGCTCTACAAATGGAGTTTTTTGCACACACTTAAGTGTTTTTTTTTTAGATATGTAGTTGATTTAGAAAAACTTACCTATTTTTTAACGACCCAATGAATTTCATGAATTCCGTGGCGTTTAAAATTGTTTATGGTGTCAGTTTTGTAAAGACGGCGATGCTCGGTCACGTCAGTCCTATGTCTCTGCCGAGGCCTGTTCGTCAGCTTCCTATTTACGTTAAAGAGGAAAGCAGATTTACACGCATCCTGCTACTGGCAAGCACACATGCCGTTCTGTGGATGCGCATACAAAATCCGTTGGATAAATGTTGGGATCTGGGGGATCTCGTCCAGAAAATTGTGCTCAACTCAGTTCAATGATCAACTGCTCAACTCAGCAAATTAAACCAATATCCTAAATAAAACAAAATTAATGAAACCTATGGACCAGCGGCAAGTTTTACGAGTGATTCCACAAGAAAGGAGGACAGAGGTATAACTGAGGTACTTGATTAGCCCTACACATATATGTAAACGTTCTATTTGGTTTGCGCAACCGGATTATTTAAATGACGTCGATCCAAATGTGTTCGAAATGCTGGCACATCCAGACAAATGACAGGAATTGAATTTTAATATGTATGTTTGCACATTTCACAGAACATTTCTTTAAGATCCAATTTTTATGGATTGTTTTCTATGAAATCGAGTGTTCCTTTCAATGTTTTGGCAAAATAATGACCGTTTTCAAAACACTCAGTTTTTTTGTTTTAATAGAAGAATTTAAAATTTGAATTAATTCATAATGAACTAAGTATTAATGTGAATGATTTAAAAATCAACTTAATTATTAATTAAATAGTTAAAATTTTATTTCTAATGTAAGTACGATTGTAAAATAATAATTAAAAATTTCAAAACTTGAGTGATTCTATTTTTCCAGAATGTTTATCTCCAAAAAATGTCTCCACTGTTACAAATCGTTTGATTTTAATATCAAGAATAGAGAATGAAAATAAATTTCATTCTGTTATTTCAAGAAATATTTCAATTATTAAATAGTTCGCCCTAAAAATGCCTAAGCATTTTCCTTTTGGAAAGATTCCTATAAAAGTTCATTTTGCTTGATCAATAAAACATCTCAAAAGGGGATTTGCTGTATTATTATTATTTTATCCTTAAATGATTCGATTATTCTCTTCCAATATGTACGTTTTGAATTCTTCGAAATCCACTAAAAATGAAGAAGAATTTTGGAATGCATTAAAAATTATTTTTTCAATTTAAGTGAATCATTTTGTTAAAAGTAAATTTATCAGGAATAATAATTTGAAATGTAATTGATGTACATTAAAAATTCTAAACTAGTTTCTTTTGAAGTTAAAGAAATGATTCATAATTGAAGTATTTCTTTGAGTAGTTCAACAATAACCGAATGAAATTTATTTTCATCTTCTATTCTTGATTTTAAAATCAAACAATTTGCAACTGTAGAGACATTTTGGAGTTAAACATTCTTGAAAAATATAAATACTAAAGTTTTGAAATGTTTAATTATAATTTTACAATCGTATTTTAAATCGTAGTTACATTAGAATCAAAATTTTAAAAATACTGCTGATATTAAATTCTTTTATTATTTATTTATTTAAGTACGAATGTTTTGAATGCATAAAACAATAAAAAAATAGGTTCACATACTTCCTTCATAAATTTTTATTACTATCATTCAATGCAAATGACATTAAAGAAAATTTTTTGTTGTGAAACATTTTTAGGATGAAATTATAACTAAACGAAGGACACTATTAGGATGGATAATGATTATTTATTTTGATCTTGTAGTACATTTGTACTTGTTATATAGTTTAAAAGGTCATTGTTTTTCATTTTATCTTAAATTATTAGTATTTTTTACATAGTATTGAAAAACTAATAATAGGAAAATTTCCTCCAAATCAAACTGTTCTCATTTTTAAGTGCAAAATTTGAGTGTCAATTATGAATGCATAACGAAATGGTAAATATAAAAATGGATCACTTACTTATGATTCACTTACTTACTTACTACGATCACTTACTAACGGATCACTTACTTCACTACTATTACTTGATCACTACTACTACTACTACTACTTATTATTATTATCACTATTTAAAATGGATCACTTACTAATAACTTTACTTTAAAAATGGATCTATTACTAATAATTCCAAGTATGAATCTGTTCTTAAATGATTCTTGAATGAATTGTTCTTAAAAATGATAATTTTGGTTTTATTAAAATTTAAAATAATTTTGTTATTGAAAGGAAAAAGAACAATCGGAACATTTTCTGTAAGCATAATTTTTAACTTCGTACTATTTGTTTTTATTCATAAATTTCAAAAAATGAAGGGAAGAAAAAAAAAAAAAAAAAAAATCTATCGCATCATTGTTACTTAAAATTGATCGCAGAAAAGTACTTTTTATTGTGCTAAATACCTAATTGTATTGTAGTTAAAAATTATAAAAAGATGCATATTATTATAAAAAAAGTATGGACCCTTTCCATCAGATAATGTTTCAATTATTTCAACTCATGAATTTTAAAAAGAAATAATCCTGAAATCATTTAAAAAGGGGAAAGAAAGCCCAACGAAATAAAAGCAATTCTTTTGCTATACACTAGCTGAAATTTCTAAACCATAGATGAATTATAATGTCAAAGAATGGGCAGCCTTTTTGTATTTTCTTAAAATAAATGTTTTTTTTTTTTGTTAATGAAATACATTTCATGTTATTAAATTGAATAGTGATATGCATTTTAATTTAGAATACAGTTTTCAATAGAAAAAAGATTTTTATTTGAAAATAGTGTTTAGTTTATACTACACGTGCAAACCTATAAAAATAGTGTTTGTTTTGTATTGGCTTTCACCATTTGATGTGAAATATTTATTTTCAATAGATTATTTTATTTTAAACGAAAATGTGTTCATAGAAACTGACATGAGTAGGAAACGCTTGAGTAGACAAACGTATTGCAATAAACCTTTAAAAAAAATTGGAAAGCAATCATCAATGAATATTGATAATTCTAATTGTTAAATAAAAAAACCTCATAAGTTTTATATCGTTTTTAACATTTCCCATTGAATATTTATTTATTTTTGAAAGGATATTTTTTTTTTTGATTAATTTAATTAAATTTAAAAAATAGCTCACATAAGTGATAAGTTCGATTTCTAAACTTACATTTTCCCCTGTATCACATAAAGAAATATTTTGCCTCTTTCCCACTGAAAGTTTCCTACATTTCCCATTCATAAGTATTCTAGCAGCATGGAGGCAAATCAGGACGCATTTCATGAGCATAATTGAAAGGAAAAAAAACTTTCCACTTTTCCCTTTCGCGCCTTTATAAAGGAAACCGAACAGTGAAAAACCGAGTTCTCTAAAGTGCTAAAATTTTTTACACTTTTTTTTATTATGTTAAATATAGTTATTTGTTAATAATTAAATATTAATATTATTATATAACAATATTTAACATAATAAAAAATTGCATAAATACATGTACTTTACATGTATTTTATTACATAAAATACATAATAACAATATGCAATATTAATAGTTAAATAATGTATATTGTTATTGTGTTGCATATTAAAAAATGATTCTTATAAGCATTATTTGGAAACTATTTATTGTTAATTGATTTAGCTACTTGTGATAGAAGTTCCTTTTAAATACTTTCTTATAAAATGTGATCAATATTTAACCAGAATTATGAAAGACATTGTCATTTTATGTATATATAAAAGAACCACAAAAATATTCTATTATAATAATCCAATCAATTTTTACGCACGATGAGTGATATTTGATAATAATAATAATAATAATAAAATAAATAAAATAAAATAATGATAATGATAAAAAAAACAAAACAAAAGAAAAAAAAAACCTTTTTCCCCACAAAACCTCCTTTCCGTGCGAAATGATGACAAAAGAAACAGCTCTTAAGCATTATTTCTTTTTTCACTCATAAATAGGGAGCTTTATTCGCGCATTACGGGTCGTCTTTTATTTTTACGGCGTTAACGAGCGCAATCTGCATTGCAGAAGGCGGGAAGAAGCGATCTCTTTTTTCCCCAAATATCACCGAAGGTTCGCGTCTGATTTAATTAGGGCGTCTTCCTTGCGGTGGATTAAATGAAAAATCAAGCGCCCTTAAGTGTAAGAGGGAAAAACCCAAATCGTCGTCAGACTCTGAAATTTTTCTATTCATTTAATGAGATTAAATCCGTTTATTTTTTAAATGGATACCTCCGCTCTATAAACGTATCGCTACTTGCACGTGGGCGACTCAAAGAGCTCGGTTCCATCCGCTGATGGCGTCCGGTGGAGAGGCTGCTTTCAGAAACGAGAAGACTCGATATAAACATCCTGCATGGGCTTCTTAACTGGAAAGATCCCACAAAGGTGCTCATTAAATCCGTAGGGCAGAAAATCTTTCCGTTCGCTTCAAAAGGAAGAGGGGGAAGCTTTCCAGATGCTCTCCCTGGAGGTATTCATTCAGAATTGTGGATAAAATGTGGGTCAACGTAGCAGGATCCCCAGGATGCAATTGGGATAACGATGAATCTTGTACAATTCTTCCCCATAGTGGCAAGTGACTACAGACCCAAGTACCCAGCACTGAAGCTACTACTATGCAACTTTAGAATCAAAGCAGAGCACATTCCAAAGACATAACAAATCAATGGAGTGACTTGCAGCCCTATGATGATGTGTACATTTAGACTCCATTTCGAATCCACTTGTGGCATCCATTAGAGTGACTATTTCCAGAAACGAGGCGTCTCGAGGGCGACTGTGACAATCTGGGTAAAGCATTTCGCGTCGATAGTCAGGCTGCCTGGAAGAGTTTTCGAGCTCTCTTCCGTACGATACACACATATGGAGCAGTTTCCTCTCAAAATCATGGGTGGTGGCTTGTTTCTAGAGTGCATAAGCCAGACTCGAGGGCCACGGTTGCAAAAGGAATTTATTTATAGAATAAAATTCATTTTTTTTTTCATACGATAGATAATGCTGTTCATTTTTGAAGGAAAAATAAATCCCTTTCAATTAGGAAAATAAGAATAACATAATAGCGAATTACATTTTCTGAAATAAAAAAAACCTTTCCTAGTTAAAAATATATTAAAAAAAAATCTTTTGGGGAAAAAAATCGTTGACTCAATTAAAAAAATGCAGGCTCCTCTACAGACATGTGATAGGAACCTGAACATGTTTCATCCAGAATTTTATGAGTTTTGGCACCGCTGTTATGCCATTGAAGATAGTAGATTAACAAGTACTTTGACAGTATTTTGTCCTCTGGGACTGCTTGGGGTTTTTTTCTTTAGGTCTAACGCAAATGTAAGTCAATTCTCCTTAAAAATAATTTCATGAAGGGAATCTTCTGTCCTTTTCTTTGGTAGGTTTAGCAGAGATACATTACATCCAATCACAATCTTGAAAGGAGAAAAGAAATTTCGAATGGATTATATGCATAAAATTGTAAGTAATTAAAATCCCGAACACCAGAACGGTAATAAATGTTGGTTATGTTGGGGATAGAGGGTGCATCCTAGTAGAGCGATAATAATTTATTATTAGCACGATACATTGGAACCATGATATAAACGGATGAATTAAATATATGTTATTTCATTTTTTTTGGGAGGGGGGTTCGAAATATCAGAATGCGTTATTTAAACTTTTTAATAAAATATTGCATCTTTTTAAAAATAAAGAGTTCAATCATGTTTCGAGCAATTACTACTTAAATTTTTTGAGAGAGATATTAACACTCTATAGCAATATTATTTGATGGAGTTATCATTATGCAAACGGGTTATTATTTTACCATAGGCTTAGAATACATTCATTCATATCGATGTTTGTTATTATTATTATTATTATGGCAATTTACTATGAATGTATTTAAGATGACTTAATACTCAAACAATTCGTTATTGTCAAAAGTAAATAATAATCAAAACTAAGATGAATACAATTGTGATTCCGCTGTGTCTTGTTCAAAATTATTTTCTAACATTTATAAGATTTTAAATAAATGTCCATTTTATTTTAAATATTCCCAATTTTTATAACTAAAACTTCCTGAAAAATTAAATTATAATTATAATTAAATTAAACCTCCTTATTCAATAAAATTCAACCCACAAAATATAATAAATAATAAACATTAACTTTTTTAAATATATAAAATGAACTTTGTTTATTGGACGGTTCGGGTCGTGTACAATAAATGAAGCAGTTTAATTTATTGCGCATGCCATTACAAATAACACAAATGGATTATTGCAGAAAAAACAAATATATTAACCGAATAGGTAAATTATATTTTATGTTTAAAAACCATCATTTGGGCTTTTTTTTTTCTCTCCCAAAAATAAAGGTTCATATCCTTTTTTTAGACCTCTAAATAGAACTAGATTCATAAAATGTATGTATAAAATTAGATTCATAGATCCTTTTTTAAACTTTAGATTCGTATTTTCATACCATGGTTCATACCATTTTTGTTTTATATTTTGTGAGTAGAATTAAATTCAGTTTTTTTTTAATACTCTTTTATTAGTTTCACCTGTATGTTTGCTTGTTTGTTTGTTCTCTGTGGGCTCGATTTTGCCCTCCTTTAAGCGATCAGATTTCATTTAAACGTTGTAGACTTGTCAAGGACCGACGACACTAAAATATTTCGATAATTATTATTATCTCATCATGGTTAGAATCGCCAGGATGAGTGATTTTATTTTAACTTATGAAGAGCTATTTAACCCATGTAGAATGAAAGTACCTAAGACATTCAAACCTACGTGGGACAGTGGCACAACTTTACTACGGATCAGGAGATTTCCTGTTCGAATCCTGGCTGGCTCGACCTATTCACATTTAGCCTTGGTTTTATTCACAATTAAATTATTATAAGAACTATAGCTCCAGTCCTCCGTACCGGGACCTCATTTAAATAGTATAGTTTAAAAAAACTAAAAAAACCCGCTTTTAGAGTTAATCAAACTAAAAAAAAAAAAAAAAAATTATAGTTTAAAAAAACTAAAAAACACGCTTTTAGAGTGAATCAAACTAAAAAGTAAAAAATAATTGTTAACATAAGAATAAAATGACTGACGAGAAAATGAATGTCACTGTTCTAAAAGAGTGGGGTGCTTTGTACGACATTTTTAAACTAACTCTGCATTTTGGAATGAAACTAGTGAAAAATGATAACGATCGGTATCGAGCACCCCACGTTTTAGAACAGTGACATTCATTTTCTCGTCAGTCATTTTATTCTTATGTTAACAATTATTTTTTACTTTTAGTTTGATTCACTCTAAAAAAACTAAAAAACACGCTTTTAGAGTCAATCAAACTAAAAAAAAAAAAAAAATTATAGTTTAAAAAAACACGCTTTTAAACTATAATTTATTTAGACTTTAGATTCGTATTTTCATACCTTGGTTCATACCATTTTTGTTTTATGTTTTGTGAGCAGAATTCAATTCGTAGTTCTTTTTTTCGACTTTTGATTCGTATTTTCACACCATGGTTCATACCATTTTTATTTTAGACTTTTGAGTAGAACTAGATTCATATGTATGCATGAAATTAGATTCATAGTTTTATTTTTTTTTTTTTTTTTTTTAGACTTTAGATTCATATTTTAATGTGAATCAGTCGAATGCATGATGTGTGTGTAAGTTTTTTATGAGTTTAGGATTATATTCATATTTTAAAGTCTAAAAACGATACGAACACACATCTTGAAAGCATTTCGATATTGAACATCAAAGTAATCATGTGAGTTGCCCGCAGGAAGCACTGTCGGAACCAATGGGTCGGAGGAAATCGCCGCGGCAGGTGAACGAGTAACGAGTTCTTGGCTTTGCTACATTTTGCGACGACGGATAGCAGGACGTCAAACTCGCCGATCACTTATCTGATACTTGGGTTGCCCAAGGTCCCAATCAAAGACTTATCTGCGGGCATCTAATTTACGAGATTTTCTGTTTACACTCTTTTTAGTATGATAATGTTGTCAAGTTGGGTACAGCTCGCTCTCGGAGTATTTATAAATATATCATATTTAGAGTTCGGTGAAGGATAGATTAGCTTAAGCATCCGACTTTCGAAAGGATTCTTCGGGCTTTTTTTTTTATCGTCTTAATCATCACGCATGATAAGCTTTCGACAAGTCCTCCAGAGCATTGGAACACATGTACACTCGAGTTGAAATTGCATTTAAGGATTCGAACGGCTTATCGCTGATTCAGAGCTCGGTTGTTTCAAATAAATACAATCCGTGGGGAGGAGATAAGACAGTGGAGGTGATACACAAGTGCCCTTGACTTAGTCACGCTAAGAAAACAGTGTAATGAGTTATTTATTTATTTATTGAAAAACGCATCTAAATGAGGGATGCACATCGCATGGCTTCTCTGTCAGTTCTTCGTTAAAAAGTAAATATTCCATTAGAAAAGTATTTTATTGGGAGTTTTCAAATGTATACAAGATGCTAGAGGATGTCAATAACGAACTCTCTATAAATATTTTAAAAATAAGTTATGTAAAATAGATGCAGTTGTCGCATCTATTAATTGTAAATTGGATTAATATGTATTTATGAACCAATATTTTTTAGCCATGAATAGTCAGTAAATTAGTCATTGTTGGATGTACGACTTATATATATTTTTAATATCATACTATATATATTTTTAATATCATACTATATACAGTGGGCCACAAAATTGAGTATACACCTTAGAAACTTAGAGACTTTTGGCAATTACAAATTAAATATTGCTTTAAGATAATTGAATTTTTTACCTTATATACTTTAGTCTATGCTTTACCGTACTATACTTATAAAATTGTTACGTTTATTTATTTTTTACGAAAAAAAATAAAAGATCTGAGACGAGAGGAAAAGCAACACCACAAAAATAAGTATACACCTTTATTAATTTCCTTTTAAAGTACAAATTAATATTTTGTTGCATAACCTTTTGCTTGAATTACAGCTTGTAATCTTCTGGACATAGATTCTACTAGTGTTTTAGTGGTTTCAACAGAAATTTTAGCCCATTCTTCTCTCAGAACCTTCTTGAGAACTTCCTTGCTTATGATTTCGTGCTCATGTACAGCTTTCTCCAATTGCGACCACAAATTTTCGATGACGTTTAGGTCTGGAGACTGGGCTGGAGTGTGTAATTGCTTCTTGCAATGGTACAGCAAGTATAACTGCACAATCTTCGCTGTATGCTTGGGGTCGTTGTCCTGCTGGAATATGAAGCTTGACCCAAGCCCCAACTTACTGGCACTTTTTTCAAGTTATCATTTAAAATCCCCAAATATACATGTTTGTCCATAATATCATCAATAAAAGCAAGCTCTCCAACTCCTCCAGCCGACATACAACCCCAAACGAGGACAGATCCACCTCCGAACTTCACTGTCTTAATGGTGTTTTTAGGTGCCAGTGATTTCCCAGCTTCTCTCCATATTTTAAATCGTCCATCGCTTCCGTAAAGATTAAACTTACTTTCATCAGAAAATATTATAGTGTTCCAGAAAGAAATAGGCTTTAAATGATGTTCTTTTTCGAAAATCACTCTCTTTTGTCTATCCACATACTTGATAAGTGGCTTTCGTATTGGTGTACGGCCATGAAACCCATATTGGTGAAGGGTACGTCGAATTGTTTCAACTGCGATCTTTTTCCCGATTTTCCGACATCGATAAAGCTAGTTTAGAGGCACTCACCCTCGGATCTTTCTTTACTGAGGGAATGATCTTCCTCTTCGCTGTAGTACTCAGTATTTCTTTACGTCCTCTTCCATGAATATTGGCCACAGATCCGGTTTTTTTTATACTTCTGTAGTATTTTTTGGACCCAACCATGAGTTACACCAATCAACGAAGCGATTTCTCGAAGAGATTTGCCCTCTTTCGACCATTTTACAACCAATAAACGCTCAGATTCAGTAGTTTCTCTACGAGAGCTCATTTTACGATTTTTATTGAGAAAAAATACTATTTAAAAGCGTTGAAGTGCAATAGCACGTGTTATAAGCAGCAGCTACTCCTGAAACTTTTTAAAGAAAATTTGAAACTAAAAAAAAGTGGTGGCATAATTTACAAATATAAGAAGTGTATACTCAATTTTGTGGCATGGTTTTCTATTTTTTCTTCGAATCGCTTAACTTTTTTCGTAATAAATAAGTTAACTATAGAATTGTGTTTTTATAGGATGGTAAAGCAGAGGTTAAAGTATCTAGGATAAAAAAAATTATCTATTTAAATCAATATTTAATTTGTAATTCGAAGAAGTCTAAAAGTTTTAGAGGTGTATACTCAATTTTGTGGCTCACTGTATATTTTTATCGTATATAAATAAATGAATGTGTTTTACAAATTTTTTTTAAATTTATTTTTAGCGGTTATTTCATTTTTTCGGATAGTGTGTGAAATAGTGCTTTCATATGAATTCCAAATTCGAAAAGAATCAGCAAGAGCCTACATCAGTATTTGAAACGTAATTGTCTAATCCCGTGTGTTTCAACGTGCGCGTGCAAATCCAGTTGGTGCACTGCAGCCAAGTCTCGTATGGAAATCATTGAAAAATAAAGTTCTTCGAATGATTGCCGAGGATCGGAAACAAGGATATTAGGAAATTCCTTGACCTCCCAAGTATCTGGCAGTTCATTTCTAAAAGGTTATAGGATTCCATCTCTTTTACGGGTCATTCCAATTCTGAGAACACCTGTCTGATACTAGAAAATGGCCCGGTACTGTTCTCAAGTCTTCTCTTTCCGAAGTACAAAGACTTCAAGTTATCCATTTTGTTCTAACTTGAACTACTTTCATTAATTTGTTTTAATATTTTCTCACTATTTTTCCTACATTTATTTTTATATGTATGTAATGCATAATGACCTAACCCTTTCAACGGACCTAAAGAGCTGCATCTAATACCAGCGTGCCGCAGTCAAAGCTCTTCGTTCACCTGCTTGTTTCACCAGCATCAAGTCGCTCAGCATTTCGTCTTGCACCGTCGAGCCGAAAGCCCATCGTGGCTTCAATGCTTTTTAAAATAATGTCTCAAGCTCCCAGACATGCAAATGCATTCATCACTTAAAATTATACATTTAAGTTCCCTGAAGGAAAGTATGTTTACAAGTAGGTGCACACATACGTTAAACATGTATAGCCCATCGCTATACTCATGAATCGCTATATATATATATATATGCCTTCACGTGCCTTCCACGTCATCCAGGCGAGTTCATTGCAAAATGTAGGGGTCATAATGTTTAGGCTCTTGAGTGTATATATATATATATGTATGTGTGTGTGTTTGTGTGTATTTATATATGTGTATATATTATAATCATACTATATAGTTAAATTCATGGGTGTTCATAAAAACATTTATTCACATAAACATCTTCACACTTTCTACGACAGTTCGGCTGTCTGCAAGCCAAGCTGAGCTGAAATAATGAGTCCATTGCACAAAAACTATTATTGAATTATTTACACAAACTGATGATATTTCTTAGATACATTTTTTTTAATGCATGTAATGTTATTTCCGATCTAGAAGCGTTTGAACCCAGTCCTAATCGATATAGATACTTTTCCTCACCCAGTTCTAATCGATATAGATACTTTTCCTCACCCACTTCCAACACTCTGTTTCTTTCCCGATTATGACTCGTCCTAATTTGTTCGTTCCCAGAACTCTCGAGCCCATAAAAAGTCTCTCTTTTCAGAGAACACGTCTTCGCTGTCATCGGCTCGTGAATGAATGGGCCAGCGCCAACAGAGAGCGCCCGCAATAGGGACGCAGATGAGGAGGGCCTTATCAGGTGATAAAGTGGACGCTCGGTTCTCGGAAAGTCGGTGGGGGGGAGAGATACCTTTCGCTCTTATCACCCGGCCCTTTTCTCGGTGTGCGTTTGCTGACTTCTGACATCTCAGTCGGACGAGGGCCGCGGAGTCAATCTCTGTTCGACTGATCCCGCATCGAGTTGAAGCAGGATGACAATTGATTGCTGAGTGATACCAATGCAAATGCAAGGGAACTAAGTGAAGTCAAACAATTTTTCGTCGGAAATGAGGATTAGGAGGCCTCTTAGAGACAGATTAAAGTACCATAGAGTGTACCTGCTTGTAATCCGCCTTTCTGGCTGAAAAAAGTAAAGGGTTTTATGGAGTCCGTATAATTCGCATGTGATTAGCACTGTTTGTAGACACATCCAATATGGAAAAAGGTGATATAGCTCTTTTAAAGGTATCATGTTTGACGAACCCTTTTTTTTTTTTTTTTTTTTCTTTTGAAAAAGATGATTAGGATGCCTTTAAAGTCAGATTTATGAAAGTAATAATTGCCTGCATATCATTCTCAGCTCTGTAAATTTGGCCAGTAGAAGCCATCCAAAAGATTTCGCATAGTCCGTAGTAGCGTATGAGCGGTGACGACGCTCTTCTATATATGGAAAAAGAGGATTGTGATGTCTTTAAAGTCATTAAAATATAAAAATCTCCTGTCCATAATCCGCAGCGCCATCCATCTGGCCGCAAAAAATAAAAGATTTTGTATAGTAGGCAGCAACGTATAATCCACTTGCAATTAGCACTGTTTTTTGACGTACCCTATTATGGAAAAAGACGATTATGATGCCATTGAAGGTGCTCTTTGATATACGAAGTACGGGAAAGGATGCCAATGATGGCAAAGGCAGATTAAAATACTATAATTTCTTGCCCATCATCCGCAGGGGCATAAATCTGGCTGAAAAAAATAAAAGTTTTCTTATATGCTCTGTACTAGTATTTACTGATGTGTCATTATTATTGACAAAGGAACTGTTAAAACAAATGAGTATTTCGAGTAAAAACAAATCAGTATTTCGGCATCTGTTTGACTTCAGTGTGTTGTGTATCCAATTGACAGGATTAGTAACACCCATATAAATGCCTTAAAGGGTGAATTAAAGTAAATTAGATTAGATAACGTTTACTTGTTATGGTTTTGTTTACTGCATATTCAATGTTTATTTCTCACTTGGACAAAAAGAGGCCGGTGTGTTTTTGGCATTTGCTTGGCTTTCTATTGAGTCAGTCGTTTCGATATCATGATGGGAGTCGATTGTTGGGTAGGATAGGATTTAAAGCAAACGCCATGAGTAGAATACGTTTTATTTGTTAAATAGAGATCATGTATTCCCCCCCATTAATAGGAGTCAACCTATTCTATGAGTTATATTTACATCAAAATCGCTTGATTTCAAAAAATCTGGTTGCATAGAATATTCTGTATTTTCTGCACATAGCAGTTGGAATCGCTTTGAAAATGTTCTTAAATTTATAAAACCTCAGTAGCAGGTGTCTCATGCAATTCAACGTTTAGAAGTATATGTATATAAACTGTTTAAGGAATGCATACAATTTTTCTTTAAACGAATGGTTACAGATTTACAGGTTGTTTATGTTTTAGAAATTAAACTGTGCTTATATATATATATATACACACATACATATATATATATGTGTGTGTGTGCTTGTATATGTCGCCTATGCACGTCCTCCATTTATATCCAAATGTCACCGAAATTGACAATTGATACTTCTAATACAAAGCCTAGACCAATGACTATTCGTTAAGAAATGACCCAGTTAGGTTTCAGACCAGTTTGGCGAATTTTCCATGATTGACATTATTTTTTACGATGTTGCTCTGTGCACAGACAGGATGATGTAAAATAAATAAATAAATAAAACATATAAATTAGTGCATTGCTAGCACTTAAAATATTGTTAAATACATACGCAAAATAAACAAAAATAAATTGCGTTAGTATATTTCCAGTAAAAATGTCCCGATTTGATTCTAGTACCACCTTTCTGAAGAAGGTAACCGTTGCAAAATGCCAATTTCCTTAGGTTAGCGGGGTTCAATTCAAGGAATCCTCCACTGGCCCGTCTCCTGATGTTCGAAATCGAAATCTGTTGGGTGAGTTTGGCAGAAGGGTGAAAAAGATATGGGAGTGAAAGATGGTATTTATAAAGTTGTAGAAAGTGTTTTTGTTTAACTTTGTACTGATTTTTAGTGTTTATTTACAGTGTCGCCTAAGGAAAGAAAACAATCACATTAAACGATTTCTTTATCTAAGGGAAATTAGAGCTATCGTTATTAACTTCTAGAAATTCCAGGAGAAAGTGAGGTTTTGTAAATTGTTTTGATCAAGGATTATTGGTATTATCATTAATATAAAAGAGTCCTTTATAAGTATGATTTCTATCAGTACGGAAGAGTGGGGGGGAGATCACATATATCTTAATAAAACCAGCAATTAAAAAATGATCACCCTATCGAACTCTAAAATGTCTCAGTTAAAAGCAAACTGTATATCATGAACTTAAATTTAATTTCTATCTCTTTATGTAACCTTTATGAAGAAATTATTTTTTTATATAAAAAAAAAGAAAGCATGCCGTATGTAACCTTTTCTATTGGTTCAAACTTTGTTCTTCAATAAAATAGAAGAGATATATCTCATGTTAAAGTTCATTTGAATTCATTTATTCTATCTTTTCAGTTATGAAACAGTGTTTACCATTACTGACAGCTATAATTTTTATTTTTTGAAAATCTTAATCCTATGAAAAAGTATTTATGATTATTTGAGTTGAAAATCATTGGTGCATTTTTTATTGAGATGATTGTCAGGGTCATTTATATGCATAGTGAGCCTCCGTTCCATAAAAAAAAATAAAAAATGAAAAACAAAAGACTATTACCAAATCAAGCTTTCGCGTCGTATAAAATTTCTCGGGTAGAAACAAAACATATATCAAGAATACACGACATAATTGCTGTCTTTTTATGTAAGCTTCCATCAACCAATCCGGTTTTTTGTGGTCATATAAAAAAAGGAACCTGGCCGTATATCACGCATTCTATTGATTCAAACTCTACTTCTTCAATGAGTGGAAGGGAGAGGCCTCCATGAATCTTGCTTTGGTTTGCGACGGACGTGTGGCGGGGTTTTTGTCACACGGCGTCGCTGACAGCCACGCTCTTTTATTTTTTTTTTTCGAAAAAGCCTCAACGAACTGCGAACGGTTGTCCTGAGAGGCTGCTAATCAAGCTTTTTGTATGTGCGCGCCGTGCGCACGTCAGGGAGTCTATTAGTTTATGGGCTTCCAGTCTCAATATGTTCGGATTATTGGGGTATTCTTTCTCCCCCCTCTCATACTTATGGGACCTGTGACCTCGAGCGCTGTCTCGGCGGGGAAAAGACATGGCTTTTTCATTTATGAGCTGTTTTCCGAATGGCTTCGCAAGGGAGCTCTAAAAAACAAAGCAAAAACAATGTTAAAAAATAATAATAATAATTCTGATAGATATTTGTAGTGATGTATTAATCCATTCGGCAGTTCGAGAGCATTCTGACTTTAATACTTTTAGTAGTGCAAAATGCAACTTTGCGATTGCATAATACTACTAGATTGGATAGGAGAGTCGAGTACCTGTGCACGTAGTGCACATCAGCTCAAAATTCAAATATAATAAAAACAAGTATCACAGAATTAGCAGGAATTAAAAAATTTAAAGCAAACAGTTAATAGGAGAGAAAGAAGTTTAAAAAAAAAAAAAATGCATAATACAGTAGCCATTCGTTAATTTGAATAAATTGAAAAATCCAAGGGTCCCACAAAGATAACTTTTTTTTTTTTTAGTTTTAATGCAAACAATAGTAGAAATCATTACATAATGGATATAAATAATTTTTTTAATTAAAACTATAGATGGCCCGTTTTACAATTTCAAATGACCATTGAAAATCTAGCAAGAATTAGATATTGTATAATTAATCAGTTGTATTGGATTTCTTATTTGATTCCCCGATATGAAATAAAGGAGGTATTATTATTGACAATTGGCATTGATTTTGTAAAAAATAATAGACTGCAATTTAAACTATACGTATTATCGATAAAACAAACATACAATGCAGAGAAATGGCAAATCATAAGAGCGCGGAACAAATCTACAGAAAGTGTTAAAATAGGAGGCTGGGTTTTGTTACAATACGTAGCAAGGGGATGCATATTTTTTATTATCGCATAGTCCAGAATTTCAAACTTCTTATTCTTATTATTGACAGGCGTATACCGACTTATTACCGACAGTTCTTTTTTGGTTGCACTAGATAAACTTTTTTTTCCTTACCAAGGCTTTTTCATTAGATATTAAAAACTTTTCAACATTCATTTTAATTTAAGTTAATTCTCACGTTTCTAATTTTTTATCTGTTCTCTAGTTGAAGCAGTTAAGAGGGGACTGGTCCACAATTTGCGGATTAGTAATAAATAATATAAATATTCTCAAAGATGGCCGGAGTGAGGTAAACCATGATTAAAATGTTTATCAATCAATACAGTTATAAACGATTATCATTAAATGACGCCAAGTTTCGAACTCAAGAATTCTACTAAAAAAAAAAATACATTTTAAGGTTCTAAATATATTTTCTATAAGATTTCATGCCGAAATTCGAATGAATTCACAAACCATAATCAATATATTATTAAAATCTACTAGAATCCAACGCGCACTCAGAATTTTGACTTTTTTTTTTTTAAATAAATAAATAAAAAAATTTTAAAAAGAGAAAACAAAAACGTTTGTTGGAAAAAAAAAATTGATTATTGAAATACTTAATATTTAAAGAAATAAAAAAAATTGGGCCTAAGGAAGAAGTGATCCTAAGTTGGGACACGTGCCCATATTTCACGGGGTGGGGGACGTTACGCTAAACTGTTCCACGTTAAACTGTATGTTCCGGTCTCATGAGCCTAAAGTTGTGCACAAAATGATCATAGAGCGGCAAACCAAACAATATATATGTCTAAATGTCCAATGCTGCAAAAAGCTACTTCTATATTCGAAGAAAACGACTGTTTTTCCAGGAGCACGCAAAAACAGAAAAATGAATTCAAAGAATCACGTGAATAAATCCTTTCTGTTTCATTAAGTTATGGCCTGGAGTACTGTGCAGTATAGTAGGAAGTCGCGCACCACTAGAAATTCAAGTGTGTAGCAAACTTAACGTTGCTGATGTTGGTGGGGAAGGACTGGAACAATGCATCCATAAAATTAGTCACCACAAATATTGGAGCTCGCACTGCTAAGGAGGAGTTAGGGTTTTTTTCTCAATCCCAACTAAAGAACTTTTCCACCAAACTCTTTATCGTACCCATACCTGGCATAGACACGGGAACTTTCGATTCAGTAAATGTGTCAAATTTCGAAATCAGTTCCGTTAGTTCGAGAAAGCAATGCGTTACCTGCTAGGCCATTCTGGCTTTTTTTTTTTTTGTTCTCTGTAAGATAAAAATAAATTGATTAAAATAAAAGGAAATCTATTGAAAAAAAAAATTACTAAACAGTACTTTATACGTGTTTTTTACAGGCTTGCACTGGTAATGTATCACATTTATTTAACTATTGTTGTACTCCAAAATAATTTTTTGAGTGAACGAATTATTTAAGCATTTTATTCACCATTTAACGTTCTCGATGACGATGACTATCGATACACATTCATCCAAAATGCCGATTAACTGCCCAGGTGAGCTTCTCTTAAATAAACACGTGAGAAACCTTTAGAAAAGTTATTTCATCACAATCTCTTGGTTATTAAGAACAAATTCATCTTTCTCTCCCCCACCCCCTTCCGAAGAGCAGACAACCCCTTTGCGTTCGGGACGAGCGAAGCGCGAGGCGCCTCCATACTTGTCACATGCATTAAAAACCCATCCATCATTCATTTATTCATGTACACAACTCCCTCCTTTCCCCTCCCCCCTCCTCGTCGTTCGAACACGGAAGGTGGATCAGGTTTCTGCGTCGAAGAGATGCTCTCGAGTGGATGTCGTAAGTGGGCTTTGATTGCAGACGATTTTTTAAAAAAAAAAAAATCTTCTTTCTTCGTTTTTTTTCCCTTCGTGTTTTGCCCTTTAATGCTTTACATGCAGTTAATGGGTGTGATTTGCGTTGTCGTATTACTTTGACGTAATGTGTCAGGGCAAAAAAAAAATTATTACAGAGTGTTTCATGAAAAGACTGATTTTTTTTTTAAATAATTTTGTCGAAGCTGCTTCAAGTATGACAGCTCATACAGGATGACATTAAAGGAATTAATTTATACTGGGTGTAATCACCGCTTATTTTGTTAAAAGGGATCACCGAAAAGCATTGTTTAATGGAACGTCCATTGAATTAATTCATTTACAAAATAAGCATATTGAATAATTTATTGAATCATTGCAAATAATCGACGGTTTCTATTTAGCATTGCCAATGGGATCCTTTTCATTTGCATATCCATTTATCTCTTCTGTGAAAAGTGACTTATTTATGATGTAAAATTTTTCTTTTGAGTGCCGATACAAATATTGAATAATGAATGATGTTGATGGATTCAATAAATGAGTTGTTATTTTAAGAGTAATGACTCTCTAATAATAAGTCAAAGAAAATGGATTATTTTTTTATAACAGTGATATATGAATAACGATTTTTTTTTTTATTATTAGTGTATGAATAACAATCTTTTTTAATGTTAGCTTATGAATAAACAACAATAAATTGGGTGGACAGCCCGAAGGAAGCTTATTTTGTGACCCAGTGAGTGAGGCTTACCCAAGGCTTTCTTGCCTATACCAGGAATGAGCATGATACGTCAGGGTGTTTTTAAAGTCCTCCCTGGATGAAGTGAGGTCGCTCTACTGTCATCTTGTGCACACTTTAGGCTAAACAGACCGGGACCTACAGCTTAAAGTGGATTCCGAACCGCTCACAAACATCCATGGGATGAAGTGATTAGAATGCAAAATTGTTGCGTTGGGGGTGTTCTTTCCAAATTACAGTGACAAAATAGGGGTTAAGTGTAGGGGGCAGAGGGGATTACTGAGTAATGCTGAATCTGCTACATATCAGTCGTTCTACAGACGAATAACCGCGGGTGAATAAGCGTCATATTAAAAAACAACATAAGTTTTAGCTAGTTAAAATGTGCACTGAAAGTAAATATTGCAAATTCATAAAAAATTTCTTGCAGTGAAAAATCAAACATTTAAATCGGAATGCACCGGAGGGCCGTTTTGTTTATTGATTTATCACTTTCCAAATTGGGTTAAAGTATAATGAAGAGCTTTCAAAGCATTTTATCTTGAATTGTGAGTTATGGTAGGCAAAAGACCGAGCTTCTTTGACGGATGAACCTGATAAATCTGCCCTTCCGTTGGGCTCGAGGAGGAGGGGAGAAAAGTACGACCCCTTCCAGACGCCACTCTGAGGTGCGTACGTTCAAAATGGCGGCACAACTTTACTTACATTAAAGCTCTACGCATAGGGTTTAGTAATAGTAGGCTTCGCGGTAAATCTGTTCGATAAATCTGTTGGCCTCTAGGAGGAGAGAAAGACACGTTCAAAATACTGGCACCAATTTACACACCTGACAACTCTAGACATAGTGAGGTGACATGATGGTATAATATGGTATAATGGCTTATTCTGGTCGAAGTCCAGAATAAGCTCATAAGTCGTGAAAGAAATTAGGAAATCGGAAATTTCTTACAAATCTGAAAGATATTAAAAATTTATGAATGAGATTAAATATAAGGATAATAAAAGCCTGTATGCTAAAAAATTATAATTTTTTGTTAATCTTTAATTGATTTAGGTGTCATTTTATCCATGGGAAACTTATCAAGTAGCAAAACAATCGAAGTAGAGCCTGTGGTTTTAAAACTGGGTGGAATGACAAGATGTTTTAAAACCACCGGCTTATTTACTTCGATTGCTACTGGCTACTTCCTTTTTAACCTCTACATTGTGACTACTTCATTATCAATATTTGAATATAATACTATACCAAAGTCCCGTGTTACCTACGTACGACGAAAATAGCTTGAATCGAATATGCAACATTGCAAGCAAAACACTAGCATAGAAAAGATATTTAAAATTGTACTTCAGGGCATACTATTTAACTTTTAAATTTTTCACCCCTTCAAAATATTCCAAAATTATTTTTAAAAGTAGTTTTTTTTCTTTACACAATTTAAAAAATTCTCATTTTCTAAAATTTTCCATTTTAAAATTTTCTTCATGAAAAAATTTAAAAATTTACAATTAAAATTTTTAAAAAATGTTTTAATTTGCCTTGCTTAAAAAGAGGGAAACAAATATGGATTGCATTGAAGATTTTCTACAATCCAATCACGCTAAAATAAATATTTATCAACCAAATTAAAAGGATAAAAAAATAAATCGAAATTGGATTCTTGAAAAAATATATATTGATTAATAAATCAATAGCCAGAGTAATGATTGAGAAGGAACACACATCATGAATTAAAACTTCATTTCCGTGATGTTCTTTTCTCGTGGAATAGATACATGAAGTGAATCACATGGCGATTTCTGTTGAGACGCCTTTTTGTTCGATAAGGCCAACACAATAGTCGAAAAACTGAAAGGAAAACGAAACACAAACGAGAGAACCGTGTTGTCAAAAAGAAAATACCAAGAATGACAACGACAGAGAAAAGTATGAATATATTTTTTGATGACTCTTAATTTGTTCGAATTCAGTCCCTCTGCGAGAGAGGTTTTTTTCTATCTTATCTTAATACATTCTTTGGTGAAGGCTCCGTGTTTCACGCAGATATTCGTCGCTACTGGCCGAGAATACCTAATGGCCACACCTCCCCTTTTTACGCCACCTTTCCACAATCTCTTTTAAATGCCTTCTTCTTTTTTATTTTGTTTTTGTTTTAATCTTGTGTTTAGTGCTGCCTTTTATGTGTTTCCGAACCGAACTCATCTCATTCGCTACGCATCTCGGCTGCTTGGCGATCGTTTTGGCGCACTTCAGTTTCGGCAACACATCTTTTTTAAGCAAAAAGGGCATTTTGCATTTAACTTTTAAATGTGAACATTTTAATTCATTGGCAATAATTCTAAAAAAAAAAAACCAACATTCTAATGCCATGTGTTTGCATTATTAAAGAAACATTTGGTGTGCGATTATTTTCTTTCAAAAATCTCAAAAAGGATGCGAATTTTTAAAAAGACACCTACTAAAAATGATTCACTTATGACGTTAATTATCAAGTTTTTATCATAAGCATTGAGTGCTAGATAAGCATACGCATCGCGATATAACGCGCCTACCCTCTTTAAACGATTGTTTATTCGTAGAATACAAATATTTGCAAAACTCGATAATCTCTTAATATTAAAACAGACGAAGCAGCCGGCCAAAAACAAAGATCAGTTTACGAAAATTTGTAAATTTAGCGTATGAATTATTATTGCATATCGTATAATTTTAATTTATCACATTTTAATGAAGTATAAAAACTAAAAACCGCACGAAACACATGTTCTGTTCCAAAAATATGAAATGTTGCCGATATTTTTGGTTGATTTTTCTCTTCCTTTTTTACTTCTAGGATAAATCACTCTCCCAATTAATATCATCTCTGAAATGAAATGTTTCATGGCAAGTGTTTGAGAATTCAATCATTAAAAGGTGTCATAGAATTTTTCTTTACTAAGTACCAATTATGCAATTTCTGGACCATCGAGATTTATCTGATGTAAGCAAGATAATTGCAATTGCAGTGATGGATTCGACAAACTTTCCATCACCTAACTTTTCATCACTTTCAGAAACACGCTTATTTATAACACTTAAATAAACTTTAAAAATTGTTTACATCTTTGTCATTATTCACTTTTCAAATGTAATTATTTTATTTCGTTGCATCCGTTTCTGTGCGACTGTTATCAAATCAAACAATTAAAAAGAAGAGAAAAGTAGAAAGACCCTCCGTCCTTTCAAACGTTTAACGTCTTCAAGGACGAATTTTTTTAAAAAATTCTGTGATAATTTATATTTGAAAATTACAAAAATAAGTCACAAAAAAGTCACGGATAAAAGCATTACGATGAAAAACGAAAAAGGAAAAACGTGTTTCATTTTTTTATTCGATTAAGTTTTATACATTTTATTTCGACAACAATTCATCCAGAAAATTTAAAAGAGTAATAAATATACAAAAATATTATTAATAATAATTTGCAAATTATAGTAGTTGTTAAGTGTTGAGTGTTCATTCCGAATGATAATTTTTCATCATGATGCATATCAGTCTGCCCTGAGCGGCCTGTATGCACTCAATAACCAGTTTTTTACATTTTCCGCATGGAGCGGGTTCGTCCTGAATAATTATTGCCATGACACAATAAATGATTTTCAAGCTCTATTTTTTAGTTATGCAGTCTAAAATTGCTACACTTGCAAAAGCTGTTGTGTGTGAACAGTATCAGTGCCCACGCGTGATAATGTTTCCATTATCTAATACAATTACAATAAATAAATCTGCAACAGATTAAAATGTTCAATGACAAGGATTTAAATTTTAAAAAATTGAAACGTCTTAAAAGAAGTTAATTTTGATAATCCTTTTATTTAAGTGCAGTTTTAATGAAGTAATATTTTTTTTAAAATATCGTTTCGCTCAGACTTTTTTAACACAGCAATTGTTTTCCTGAAAAGAGATCGCATGGCCAGAGGCGATTTTAATGAGAAATTGGCGTCCTTTCCGATGCAGAAGTTGCCAAATCCCCGCGTCGAGCAACCCGGGGCTGGAATACAAGGTGCCTCTCTTTTGGAACCTTGTATCTGTCACCCCTCCGCAAGATTTAGGGAGGCGCGGGCTACTGCACACTTAATGAAAGGCAGTAAAACTGGAGTTTAACAACTCCGAAGGAGTGTTCCTTGCGAGAAACAGAGAAGTTTACCTCCTGGGGAAGGGGGGGGGGAAGTGGAAGTACTTTTTTGGTTTTCGTGCCGCAACTGATTCTTTTGTTTGCATCGTTTCTTTGTTTTCAGTTGCAATTAGCAGTCGCTGTTTCTTATTAAGAAGAAGAACGGCTTGTATTGTAGTTTTTTTTTTTTTTATAGAAAAGGCAGCCAAAAAGTGGATAAAAAGTGATTTTTAAGTGCTTAAACGGTAATTTATGTAAATTAACTGAAACACTGTTATGTATTAGGTTTCAGTGATTCATAACTGTAGCTTTAGTGTGCTGTTCGTAACTTCACAACTAAATTCTGGTGATTTGTCACTATTCGTCAGTTTACAGCTTTCTGAATCATTGCTATTACATAAAAACATTTTTTTTAAAAACTTTTATTCATCGTTCGATATCTCTCTTACATTCTAACTTTTTGATATTTTTGACATATGTAACTATGTTTATAAAAAGAAAACACAATTCTTCTATTAGTCTAATCTTGAAACAAAATTCTGGAAATAAAATTTTGACAAATATGTAATTATATTTTGAATGTATTTATTTTAATTCTGCAAGACATGTTCTTTTGAAAAGACATTTTTGTACTTTAAATGGCGATGGATGTCGAGGTAAATGCAATTAAAATGAAATTTTACGTTTTCTAAAAATAAACTTTAAAATAACATAATAACAACACGCATGGAAGTTCCATTTTTCAATAGTTGATATCCTATGAAAAAGTTAAATGAACATCTTCTGTCATACAAGTTAATGTAATTGTGTATTCTTAATAACGAACACCGATAGCTTTCAAAATTTCAGTTAGTCTTTCAATCAACCTCTAAGTAATTCTTATATACCGAATGCATTATTTAAAGTAACACTAAGAGTGAATTATTCATGTCCTTCATTTATTAGGAAATTCTCTCGGGAGTAAACTTTGTCATCACTTCGCAAAAAGTCCCACCGCCTTTCTGCCAAGATCTTTACGGGGCATTTTGAAGATATTTTCATTTTTTTCGTCAATAAGAGATTTCACTTCCTATCGTTGATTTGAAAGAAGAATTCCTTTCAGATGGTGCAGTTCTATTGTGGGACAGGTTGGAATGTCTCTCTTAGGTCTTAGTGGCTGTTTTGCAATCACTTGTTGTAAAGATTTGCTTTTGATCTTTTCAGTGTGGGGCCTGAAGCTCTCGGTACCACAGGTTTCGGGTTCCAATCCCGACAGTGACCTGGATGATTGTAGTGGTTCAGAATCCACTTTAAACCGTATGTCTCGATCTTATACGACCGTCACAGAGCCCAATGAGACTTCTTCTCAGCCCAATCAGACTTATTCATTCCCAAATTGTAAAGATGCAACTCAGCTCTAGGTGCAGTGTTGTGGTGTAGTAGTAGTAGATCTTTTCAATGTGTGTTGTATTTTTGTTGTTTTTCCTTTCATCGTCATTTTTCTGCCACTAAAAATCCATGTAAAATGAAAGAATATGCAAATTAAATTACATATATATTTATGAATTTTTGATTTAATTTGCAACGCAGTCCTCATCATTTTGGATTCCATCTCTGAAACATGATGGTCATTCATAATCATCCGTGTCTTAAAAGAACCACTCTCCAGATTCACCCACCCATTCGCTGCCCTGATTTCTGGCGTAAACATTGAGAGCAGGGATGTAGGGGAAAAGAAAGAAAAAAAATCGGAATGTACACACAACACACCTGTCTGCCGTGATACAGTAGCCGCGGTCGCTCCAGTTCATTTGTGCAACGTCGGTGCGGCTCAAAGGAGGGAGAGACTCCGGTGGCTTTTCGGCCATTCATCGGTGACAAGTGAGAAATTTCGCAACAGAATTTTGAGATATTTATTCCATTCACGAAACCAGTTTTTTTATTATTTCTTCTTCTTTCTTCTGTCTCTTCAAAACCGCTTTCATCTAATTCTTGTTCTCCTCCCCCCTCCCCCTTTTTCTTTTTTTCTTCTTCGCGGAGGGGTGGAAAGGTCTGTTCCGACCGATAACAAAAATAATTCCCACTGGGTTACGAGTGTGTTTTGGGGCGCTCTTCTTCTTGAATGGGGAGTGTTTTTATTGGCTTTGTCGACTGTTAACTTTTGCAGCATCCACTAATCTCCTTTATACCTGCTCTCTTCTTTTTTTTCTTTATTCTTTTTTATATATACACAAACGCGTGAGGTGGATAGAGGAGGAGGAGGAGGGGTGGCATGGAACGCGCGCGCAGTCGAAATCTTATGCTGCCCCCGTACGTGTGGTCCCTGCTGTTGTCAACAATGCACAACTTATTCCAAATAAATAAAAGATTGAATTCAAAGAGAGGGCCAATTGTTAAACGTTTTATACTTTAAAGTAAAGGCGAGGAGTCAGGTGTCTGCTGAAAAATCCAATTCCTGCCTTTTTATTCAAAATAATGTGTACTTTTTCAAAATACTAAAAATTATTTTTTTAAATGAAATGTTAAGGAGGCATTTCAATGGCATCCTTCAACGATACAACCCGTAGCAAAGACAGCGAGAGACGAAATCCATTGCGGCTCTAGAGGCTTTTCTCAGCACCGTGGATCATCCAAAACTGCCTTGGATCCACCATGAAAGAAGATCTTACAGAAGCTGTTAAGATAAGGAAAAAAAGGGGGTTTGATGTATTACAATTATGGCACCTTTGTGATTCAAATGTAGAATTTTCTCTTGCCTTTCTTTAACTATTTTGTAATGCTTTGGTACCAGTTATTTGGGTACTGTTGCTTTTTTAAGGACTCTTTGAAAGCAAATTTATGACAAAAAGAGGTATATACCTTTAAAATTATAAAAATAATTTCTTGTGGAAAACTGTTTAAATATATGAGTTCCATAAAAGTCATTGAATTCATTTCACACATTCTCCTGAATGCATTAGTTAAAATCTTAGTGAACAAAAATACGGTAAAAAGTCGAGATTGGATGCAAGAGATTCGAGTGAGGAGTGGGACATTTTTGAGTCCTCTTGGCTTTAAAACGGGGGAAAAAATTGAAGTGGACGTCATTTGGATTGCAAAACTTTAAAGAAGGAATTGAATTACAGCATCTTCTGATGCTTTGAGATGTTTAGATGAGTTCTGTAAATTTTGTACTCCAAAATAAATATTTTTTTAAATATATTTCTGCTCATTAGCTGCGACACATAGAAAAAAAAATAGTTTAAATTTAAGTAGTTTAAGGTAGTAGTTAAAAAGTAGTTTATAATGTAGGTAAACTACATTAAATGTAAAAAATGCTCTTTTCCGTGATTGTGGCTGTAGTAGGCATACTTTCGATCATTGAATATTCTTCATGCTTAGATTAGCTTCATTGAGTGATGCATATTTTATAAGATCACATTTAATTCAATTTGGCCAATTGACCGACTTTTGAACCCTCATAAAATTTTACTTCTTATTAATGGATTTTTCATAAAAACTTTTTCTGTGGAAATAGACACTTCATAAAAATTTTTTTCCTATTTCTCGTATTTAAATAAAACTGTGCATTTATTTTAAGCAAATTTCTTTTTCATACTTATGATCTTATTGATTGAAAATTCTCAAAATACATAAAATATATTTGAATTCATTCATACATTTCTAAACAATAAAGCTCCCATAAATGTAATAAGAATCAAATTTTATATTCAATATATAATACTACTAAATTGACTCAGAATTTTTGAAGATAAGGAAAGCAAACCCCCGCCATTGACTTCTGCGCAATACAAGCTGCAATCTTTTGATATAACTTGTGCGTTGACTGCTGAGCAATACGAGTGTGCAATTGTTTCATACATAAATTGAGTTTTGTGCAACGCACACGTGTGTTAGTTTCATACAAATTGACTTCTGCGCGATATTCCCTAATAGCTTTGTTAGTATCTAACTTTGATTTCTCTGCGATACTCGGGCGCATTCGTTTCGCGCAAATGTATGAATTCATTTCTGCGCACTATTCATGTGCAATTTTTTCATTGCAATCGTGCTACTTGACTTCTGAACTATGGGATTTTCTGCGTGAAATAGGCAGACATGGATGTATTTGTTCCACACGACCTTGTCGGTTGATGCTCGTGCAGTACCTGAACCTTTGTGGAACGTGCATTTACTGCAGAAGAAATTCATCTCTGTTAATAGACAAGCCAAGAGATGCGAGTTCTGTACGGGAAATTGTTTCGCTGTTGGAATGATCTGTGAATGAGTTTTTTATTCAATAAAAATAGTACCTCAATTGCAATATATATTAGCAAAAAATAATAAATGTATAGAATATCACACGAATAAAAAAAATAAAAAAAAAAAAAAAAAGATTAACAACAGATACATTAAAAATGTAGAAAAAATGTACATTAAGAAATAAAAATAGGCAAATTCAATCGATCTATCTACTTCAAATATAAAAAGGGGAATAGTAAAAATTAACTTTTTTAGATAAAAAGGTATCCTAAAAGCTGCTGTGCAACCTCAATTATTTATCTTCTACATTAAAAAAATTTTTGAAGTCTTTTTTAAGGTTAAAAAAATGTGTTTCATTTTTGAAAAATGTTCTTCTCTGTATAGATGACTCATCAAGTTTATTTTGTGATATTTTCCAAAATTTTGATAGTCTTTTATGTTATATTATAAGGAGAAAAAACATGTAACTGTTATCTCGAAAAATTTATGTAGTGCTTTATTATCTCAATTAAATCCGAAAGAAAACTTCCTGATCTGTGTTTATAACGCTCTCTCTAAGTCAAATAATAAATTCAAATTATTATTCATTTAAAAATAAAATAAAATAAAAGAGAGAGATGAATAATGCCGTTGAATATTTTCGAATAAAAAAAAATCTCCAAAACTTCAATCCGAACTTTATTTTAAAGAGTCGCATTATTTATGCATTATTTTAAATTTATAAATTTTAATAAGAATAGGACATTTATTTTTTAATATGTACGTGTGCAAATAAAAGCTCATTTAAAAGAAATGTATTCTATCAATGTAAATAGAGATGCACAATCACGGGACTTTCATTATAGACTGATAATCATGCGTCTCATCTTAAGATATGTGCATTATTTAATTTCATGTTTTTTATATAAAGTGTTATTTTTTCCTGTACTCTAAAAATTGAAATAATTTTTATGAAAGCCATTTAAATGTATCCATTTACAGAATTCTCAGCAATTCTGAATCTGATTTAGTCAGTATTTGATTTATTAAATGATATTTTTTAAATTATAATTCAGATGTGAAATTGTTGTTTGTATATAGAAACCTTTCTTATTTTTGTAAATAGAATTTTAAGTTCAATATTTTTTTTAACAATAAACAAAATATGTGATTCACAGATTAATAGACAATTAATAAACAATTAATAGACAATAACTGAATTAATTATATTTCAATAAATAATTTTTCCATTGCTATTATTAATATTTTTTTCCCCCTTTTTCGTCCTTTTGTATTATATTATATTCAAATAGCATTTCCATAATAATGTAAAAGAGGAAAGTGAATATTGAATTTAGATTTATAAATGCTGTTTCAAATGTTTGCTATTCATATTTGGCCGATACTATTTTTCCTTAATTCTAATCATTCATATGCTACAAATTATTAGAAAAATATGCACACTATCTATTTGATGTAGAAAAAGCTGACGTAAAAAATGTTTTGTGTTTTTAAAAATTGTTTTCGTTATGTTTATAATTCAAATTAAAAACAAATGGAAGCCAGGTTAAAACAAATTTTAGAAATAAACCTGATGTTTAATGTAATACATCCGCAGATAATTATTACATCCCTATTATAGACTTTAATTTCATTATATCGAAGGTGGAGTTAATATCGCAATACAATTAAAATGTGGGGCCTCTGGCGCTCGGTGCCACAGGTTTCAGGTTCAGGTTTGTAGTGGTTCGGAATCCACTTTAAGCCGTAGGTCCCAGTCTGTTTAGCCTAAAGTATGCACAAGATGACCGTAGAGCGACAAACCAAACCCAGCCCTCTTTTCCCTTCAACCATGAATCCCTACGGTCTAGATGTCTACCAAGTGGGATAAGAAACAACAACAACACAATTAAAATATTACCGAATGTTGCCATCAGAAATAAGAACATTAGAGAATAAATCAAAAAGGAATTTTTTTTTTTTTAATTTTGTACTGAATATATATTGCACTTAAATTTTTGTTGTTGAATTTCATTTGCACATTATTATTTAATATATGAATTTTTTTTTTCGGAATAGTAATGTAAAGTAATTGGACAGCCTTTTAAGTTGTTTCACGTCTGGCTTAATTTTTGTTGTCCTTTTTTGTGTGGGTATGAGGAGAAGGACTTCTTCCGGGAGGACTATCTTTTTCTGTCTTCCGGGAGGACTTTTAAGGGCAACTACCTCGCATATGAATGTCGTGAACTTGGAAAACTCCCACCGATTCCCAGGATACATTACACACCTTGTCACAGTCGTCTTCTCGTTTATGAAAGAAGATACTAGATACTAAAATCTCACGTCATGGAATGTCAACCCATCGGAAGCGTGATACGTGCCTCTGATTGGCTGGCGTTCTGCAAAGTGACATTTTCGTCGTATCCCATGGAAATTCACTTTGACGAATAGTATGATTGAATTGCGCTGAGCTTTTTTTTTTTTTTAACTCCTTTGGTTGATATTATAGTTCAGTAAAAAAAAGTACTTTTCGAGAATTGGTATTTTTAATAACTGATTTTTATATTATTTGCACTATTGATATCAAAAATTATATATATATATATATATATGTATGTATATCATGTAAAGTTTTTCACAAAGGGTTTGCATATTTTGATAATTGAATCAAAATCAATGAAAGACGGTAAAATGTTTTATGAGCCTAGAAATTCGCGCAAATGACACTTTTTATCTTCATTCGAATCCATAACCGAACAATATGTGAATATAAAATGTTTCAATTCCTTATATTCCATTTTCCGTTTTTCCTCAAAGGATCTTTTAATGCTTTTCTTTCTTGAAATAGTTTTGAACTTGAGTTTCCAATTTTTCTTTCTTTCTTTTCTTTTTCTTGTTTTATTTTACTCAATACATTAGCATGTTTTACGAACTCGAAGAGGGGGAAAGAAGCTCTCTTTCTCCTTAATGTACTGAATTTTTAAAATTAGACAGTGCTTTGTGATAAAACTGAACGTGATGGAATTCTTAAATACTTTTTTCTCCCCTAATAAGCATTCTAAAAAATAAAAGGAACACCGTTTAAATGCATAATTTGTATCTATAATTTATGTTTAGATGGTTTAAATAATTTGTATAATTTGAGTTTAGATATTTTAATGGATTCTATGTTAAAAAAATTCCTTTTTATTAGGTGTGTAAATAATAATAAATATCCTTTTTCATATATATATATATATATGTGAAATAATCCTATTTTAAAATAGCTGATATTTTAAAATAAAATATTTAAATTTTCCAGAGTTTGCAATTCACTGCCTACTAACTAGCGTCTTGCTTCAGCCAATACTAGATGAACGCAAGATGCGCTTAAGTAAACCTCTTCCCAGAGAAGAATCGATGCTATATCCGCACCCGCGTCATCTTGAATTGTGTTATAACACGGTAGTCCTCAAGATGAATTTCCATCGGATACTAAAATTTCATATTCATAGAATGTTCACCTACTGTAGGCTGGGTGGAGAATTCTGATTGGCTGGCGTTCTACTATAAACTGCCGCCGCATTAAACAAACACCTAAATAACCTTTCTAATTGGCATGACAAGTGGAAAATTACTCTTAACATTAACAAAACCGAAGCAGTCTTCTTCAGCAGAGAATAAAAAATATAAAAAAACCAGCCGTCTACCTTAAAAACCAACTTATCTTTTGGAAATCAGAAACAAAATATCTTGGAATTTATCTTCATAAACATCTAAACTGGAATTTTCATTTTAACTATGTCAAACAAAAATTCAGAAGAAACATTAGAAGACTCTATCCGCTTATAGTTAGAAACTCGAGCATGAGTAGACATAATAAACTTCTGATTTTCACCTCTATGCTTTGTCCTCTCCTCGCCTATCCTTGCCCGCTATGGGCCTATGCTGCTAATTGTAATACTAAAATCTGGGAGGCTCAACAATATATGACCATCAGACAAATAACGAATGCCAACTAGTTCATGAGAAACGCTGCTATTCAAAGAGCTATCTCCCTGCTACCTTTTAAAAAGTACTGGAAAAAACGTTCAGAAATATTCTTCAATAATATTGACAACCGCACTCTAATTTTAAAAGACCTAGGAATATTCTGCTCTAACCTACCTAAATTCGATTTTGAAGTGTGGACTTTTTCAATCCTCACGATTTCCTGTAATCACTGGGCATTGCCAATTTTTTCATTCTTTTATGTTTGCCACCACCGGAGATGAGGCCCCTGACGGGGTCAGGGTGCTCCAATAATCTTCAACATCATCATCTACTGCAAACTATTTTTTTATCCGTTTGAAATCCACTGTGATGATTATTATGACCAAATGGCTCTAGAGTTTTGTAATTCTTTTGTTGATGGTTTGTTTTTAAATAGTTGATTGTTTAGTTGATTTCAACGTTACAAATTTCCTTTTAGGCAATTTGTGAATAATAATAAATATATGATTTTAGAACAAAATAGTGCGAAATGATCCTATTTTAAAATGAAGCAGCGTGGTTTGTTTTGAGATGGTTGAGCCATGCAGTACTGAGAAAGGAATTTTTATAATGGGGAATATTAAGGTAATTTGGAATTCCTTAAGGATATTGTGCATTTTTAAATTACATTACATGTTGGATAAACTAGTTGGCTACTATTAGGGACTATGCACACTTTAGCTACTGTTTAACATTCCCTTCATTTGCAATGTACTGTCTACTCCTTAGCGTGATGCGTCAGTAAATGCTGCATTGGGGAGAGATGCGCTAAAGTAAGGTGAGACGAGTCAATCCGAAAGATAAAAAAAGGGCAACACGAGAGGGCTGACCTCTCCCGCGGGGAATCGTGTAATGCCAATCGGAACGAATGTTCGACACTCGCAAAGAGGAGTGATTAAGTCCGATTCCGACTGCGTGCGATATGATGGCGGCGCTAAACCGCCTTTTTACCTTAGCGGGGAGTCCGCACGGGGTTCGTGCGAGGAATACGTAACGCGAGCACAGCCACTGCATTTGTATTCCGCGTCCACCGGCTCAGAAAGAGCGGCACTCGTAAATATTACCTGAAACAGCGGCATTTCTTGAAGATCTTCGGGTTTTTTTTCCCTTCCTCTGTTTTTTTCTCTGTGATGGACTTTCTTGGATTGTTTAACGACCATCACGCCGTGTAAATGGACTCTTGCATGTGGAGTTGGGTAATGTGACAAGGACAATTTAGCTACTGTTTTCCACATTGGTAAAAGAAGCAGCGCGGTTTGCAAGGCGGCAGGTTCGTCCCTTCTTCTTTTCCTTTTTTTTTTTTTTTTTTTTCAATAGTGTTTGGGTGGAGGGGTCAAGCACTATTGGGAAGAGATTTTCTTTGTTGTGGAGTCTCGGTTTGGACCTAGCGTTCAATTTAAAATTCCTAAAAAATTTTGCTCATTTTTTAATTTTACTGCACTCATTGTATAATGTGACAAAGATAATTGAGCTACTACTTTAAATATAATAAACGAAATAGCATGGGATCATGGTTCAGGGATCATTATTATCAATCATTCATTCATTATCACAGGTTCATAATTAATATAATCACAGGTTCATAAGTTAATTTTTTTTTTCTTGTTTTCCTTTTTGTTTAATAATGGAGATTTCATCATCAAAAATATTAATCTGACGTCCGTTTTGCAACCCTATGTCCGATTTCATGTTTTATATTACTTTCTGGGTGTTTTTTTCTTTTAATTTTTTTTTTTTCAAAAACGGTTTATATCTGTGGAATTGTTGAGTAACATGACAAAAACAAACACTGTTTCCAGTTTGGTAAAAGAAACAGTTACTGAGCGCATGTTTCTTCATCTTCGTTGTTTTGCTTTTTTTTTCAAGAGTGCGATCTGATTTGCGGTGGAGTCGCTGTGGTTCTAGAAGGAATTTTATACTGTGGAGCTTCAGCGATCCAATTTAGAATTCCTTCCTTAGTGCATTTACTTATTGCACTGCACCGGTGATGTGAAGATGGCAATTCAGTTACTATTTTAGGAATGCTAAGCAGAGTAGTTTGTAAAACGATATTATATGGGTTCCCCCAATAGCGTGGTTTATTATGTGTTGGAGGAAATACGTTATTATGATTCTCTGACCCATCTGCAATGCGACTCTCCAGTTCTAAGAAATCTCCCATCGTCCTCTCCTCCGCCTTGGCAGTGAGTAATGCGGAACTATGTTAAAAAGAAGGGAAAAAAATCCATTTCTGAAAGCATCCAACTCTACCCTCCATGAACAAACTTTACTTCCTACCTTCAATTTCAAATGTTGCTTCGTATATTTTTTTTTTTTTTTTTTTTAAAGCTTGTTATTTTTGTGTTTATATATCTATATTTTCTATTTATTTTCCATTCTATCTGTGTTTATATACGTCTGCTATGTATTTACGTATTTATAGGCTTCTATTGGGCATTTATGTATTTTTATATTGCTTATATTTGTCACCTCCTATTTAGTTCCCCTTCCCTTAACTTTTTTTAAAACTTCCGTCCCTCCTACTAACTATTTGCTTTAAATTTTTTAATTCCTGCTCATTCTGTGATACTTTGTTTTATTATATTTGAATTCTGAGCAAGTCTGCAGAGGTACTCGACTCTCCTATTCAATCTAGTAGTAGTACGTTATTGTGAAGAATTAATAATTTTTTTTTGGGGGGGAGGGGGAGATTGTAATTCAGTGTCAAATTTAGAATGACTACAGCGCTCTCTTTAATAACATTTTAAATAAAAAAAGAATTATTAAATACTGTGGCAAAGATAATATTTGAGCTTTTATTTTCCAAGACTGATAAAAATAGCAGTGTGGTTTACAACAGTGTTAGTTAATAAGTAATGTATGGAAAAACTGTAATAGAGTGTGGAGTCGTCTTTCCTCACTGTTTGTTTTGCTGTGTTTCCTCTGAACCGATTGCTGCGTTTCCACTTATTTTAGACTTATTAGAGAATTAGCATGTGATCACGTCGCATGTTCTCCACCCCTACCGCACAATCTCATTTCTGCATTATTTGAATTCCATTATTTATTTATCAAAAGTTGAGCAATTTGAGAAAGCTTATTTTTTGTGCCTTCTCTTGTTCAGACCTTTTTCAGCAACGAGGTTGCTTCCTGAATGCCGGCTCATCAAAGGACTTTTGTTTTAGAATTCATTTCTTACACATGACATTAATTTTCAAATGTTTGCTTTTTTTTATTTCAAGGTTGGTCAAATAATAGGCAAATTCATTTTAATGAATGTATCTATATTTTTGAAAGAAACAGCGTGCTTTCCCATTTTGTGAGTTATTTTTCTTTAGAAATTGTTCTTTTTTTATGTCTAATGTGATTTATTTTTGTTTTGGAGCAGCAAAAGATTGGATGGGAGATTATAGTGGTTTTGGGTCGTATGTTAACAACGTTTTAAATCAAAAGATTCGTTGTTGTAAATATGTGCAAGAAGAATGTGCTGCATTTCTATTTTTTTAATGTGTCTTGTTTTTGATGTGTGGAAGTAACATATTACAGTGAAAAATCTGTTGACTGCTGCCTTTGCAATTTAATAATTTGTTAAACATTTCGGGCGTTCTTTTTTTTTTTTTTTTTTTTTTTTTTTTTTTTTTTTTCCCCGTGACAAAATCTTTTGCCAAAGCTCAAAATGGGACAAAAAGTGTTATTTATTTCACGGTTATGGAAAGAAACAGCATAACGACATTTTTTCTTTTAAAGGAATTTCTTTTTGGCGTATGTTTGCGTTTTATGTGGATGCGTTTATATATATATAATAAGTATTTTTATTTATGTAAGGCATGCCTCTTTGTTTTAGTAAGCGATAGATAATTAATTTACATAGGTTAGTTAATGGCTTACCTATGGCTAGCAAATTAAAGGCGTTATGTGGGGGTTTTCCCCCATAATTCATTTCAATCTTTTAACAAATAATTTACTTAAAGATATCCATTTTTAATTTTAGGTAAAGAAGTCGTTTTAAAATGCAATTTTAAAGCTAACAATTTGCGGTTGACAGTGCAATATAGATTTAGTTTTGGCATTATAATTTATTTTTTAGCCAGTAGTAAATATTAAATGACTATTTGAAAGAAATGAGAAAGAATAATTGTTATTCCTTCTTTTCCATCTGCTGGTTGTAAGTTTGATTACGTGTTTCATACCTCACGTGGAAATTATTTTTGTTGCTTTCGATATTTTCACACGATTTATGATTTCGACATTTCCATGACTTTAAAGCAACAGCAATGAAATAGCACTGTTGCTTTGGATGTTGAATGAGCGTTTCGAAATCAAAGAAAATTGAAATTTCATTTTAAGAAAGAAATAGAATAGAAATAAATCAAAATATTTTTTTTCAGATTTCCATTTACGTTATTAGCGAGGAAAAAAAAATTGTGTGTTGCCATGAAAAAATCTATTTATTGCGGTTTTTGCAGTTTAATATTGAAGTCATTTGAACTCTTTTTTCTGAACAAAATTTTTAGCAAGTTTTAAAGTAATTATCATTAAATAATTTATTTGTAGCCATTTACTTGCAATGATTTAATAAAAAAAATTAAATTCTTATCAAAAATTGAAATTTAAAAAAAAATTTATTTACATTTTTCTTTTTAATTCTACTGTGTATAAAATCGATGTTGACCACAACTTAAAAATGTCCTGAAACTTTTTCTGTGTTTTAACTATTAATATATAGCTAAACAAATTCAATTGATTAAAAAATTGTCCCTAATGCTTCATTCTTCTAACGCATTTCATTTTCAAAAAAGTACCATTGCTTTTAATTGTTCTGTTGCCTATCCAGAGTTTCTAAGGACCAATTTTATCAACATTTCAGAATAAACATCTACAAGAATAACATCTGGTGGTTTGAACCCTCTTCTCCAGCCAATGGAAGTACATTAGGGTATGCAGATTTATGACACCCGTTCTCTTCATGGATATAAAAGCTTTCAGTTCGGTGTCGAGCGTTAAACCAAATACCGTTAGCTCTAACCCACCGAGTTTGTGCCCCCCTTCGTCGAGTCTTTACTTGAGAAATATTTATGTTTATTAAAATTTATTGTATATTTGAAAAGCCTTATGGACTCGAACCTACGAATTATTTTCTTTAATCCTACAGACAGTAGAGTGAATAGAATTTTCTTTATCCTACAGACAGCATGTTGAATAGAATTTTCTTTATCACATAGACAGTGTATTCAATAGAATTTTCTTTATATTACAGACATCCTATTAAATATAATTTTCTTTTTTATTATCTAGATATAAATTATAGTGAATAAGATTTTTTTATACTACAGACTGAATAGAATTTTCTTTATCCTACAGATTAAGTAACGAATAGAATTTTCTTTATTCTACAGATTATGTAGCGAATATAATTTTCTAGACAATAAATTAAATAGAATTTTCATTATATTACAGACACTATATTAAATAAAAAAAATTTTATTATTATCTAAACAATTTTCTTTATCCTACAGACAACGTACTGAATAGAATTTTGTTTGTCCGGTAGACACTATAGTGAAGAGAATTTTCTTTATCATGACACTCTATCGAATAGAATTTCTTTTTCATATAGACATTATATTGAATGGAATCTTCTTTATAACACAGAAAATATTCGGGTTGGAATCATGTCCAGGTTTGTCTTTATTGTGTTCTATGTAATCTGAGGGAGGGATTTTTTTTTTTTTTTTTTTTTTTTTGTTGTTGTTCCCTGGTGCCCTTTTTCAAGAAAATAATTGAAGGCGCTCGCTTCCCTGCCTAGAAAGAAGACGGTCGAAAAGGAGAATCGGCGCTTCACGTCCCAAAGACGCGAGGAGGTCACTGCGCGTCCGACGCGGATCCGTCACCGTCGCGTCTCTTCTGAACATAATGCTGTCAGCGGGCCCCCATATCGAAATCCGATCGATGTTTTGCATCTCTGACGAACGAGCGTTTCGTTTTCAAGGAGCCGCGTCGAATACAAACACCGAGAAAGGTCAGCATGAGAAAAGAAATCAATTCGTGCGGAGGGTTTTTAATTTTTCTTCTTTATGTTTTATACATATATATATGTATATGTTGTTCTAATGCAGCTGGCAATACAAAGACAGTTTATCTTTATGGCAAAAGCAAGGGCTGCACCACTGTTATTCATTGAGCACTACCCGGGGGCATGTGCGGCTTGAAGATAGGCTACGGACGCGAGTCACACTACGGTCTCTACGATCCTGTCAGACCAGGACCTACGGTCTAAAGTGGGTTCCGAACCACTACAAACATCCATGGCACCGCCGGGTCTCGAATCCGAAACCTGTGGTACCGAGCGCCAGAGCGTAATAATATATATATATATATATATATTATTTTTCGTATGTTTTTAAAGAGAAAAGTGCAATACAATACAAATACAAAAATATAAATATTTGTATACAAATAAAATGTAATGCATTTATTTACATACAAAGCAAATACAATAGAATAGGATTCTTTAGTCTATCATGATGTTTATTTCGGTGTTTTTCTTCGGGTTTTCTTCCCTCTACAGCAATGCAGTCAACCCACTGTCATTTTCCACTCTTTAAAATAGTCCACAGAATATTTTTCTTACACAATTCTAAATTCTTCATTTTTACCCTCATGGAAAAACTGAAGAAAAAAAAGAAAAATAATTGAACACTGAACAACTGGAGGAAAAAAACCTTGTTAAAAAAGGGAGAAAAAGATAAAATATTGATTTTGAAGATTTTCTGTCATCAAAATGAACCAGAATAAAAATTTATGAACCCAATTTGGAAAAGCAAATCGGAAAGTGATTCATAAAGAAAATGCATTATTAAAAAAATCAGAAATCGTGGAAAGACTGAAAATGAAGAAAACATGATTGTGAAGTAATATATCCTTTTAATGCACCCAATAATAAATAGATACTTTGTGGTTTCAACAGTGACTCCGTTTTGGATCAGTAAGATCAAAATAATAGCAGAAAGTTGTAAGGAAATTTGGAAAACGACACGTCAAACAACGTAAATAAAAATAAAAGAAAGCAATGTCTAAAAAATAGAATCGGCTGGGCAGATATACAGGCTACCCATAACATTATTTAATAATTTACTTTAAAAATTATTTAATTAATTAAATAATTATTAATTAATTATTTAATTATAATTAATGATAATTATTTAATTATATGATTATTAGTTCGTGAAAGAAATTCAAAAAAATAAGAAACATTGAAAGTCGTCCGGGAAGCCACAAATCCATTCTCCCCAAGACAATAGCCACAATTAATTTCATGGGAAAAAATAAACGTAAATAATAGTAAAAGTTAAAATTAAAAAAAAAAACTACCTTTTTTTTGGTATTCACGTTTTAAAGTGAGATCATGTCAGTAGAGTTGATTAGGTGTCGAATCAAGTTCACGTAAGTGGGGTAGTTTAACTCTGAATATTACAGTACTCATAACTGCATTCTGTTTAGCTCGACATCACTATTTATAAATGTACTAAAACAAATAATATTTCTTTTTGTAACATGAGTTCAAAGCGGTACTTAAATGGTAAAAAAAAAAAGAAGAAGAAAAAAAATAAAATTAAAAACCACCTGTTCTTGTTTTTATCAGATGTGTGTGAATTGTTTTAAGTTTAGAGCAGCTGTATATTTACATATCACTTAAAAAAACTGTTTCCATAAAATGATCATGCTCCGGATGCCGTAGTTTATTGCTGCTCGTTTCTTTCCTCAGAATATTCACCATTGTATTCTTTTCTGAAGGACATGCTCGGAATGGCTAAATTTGCAAAAGTAAAGTGACTGCTGAAAAAGCATTTCTATGTATCTAATGTGTGTGAATATCTCCTCCCCCCTTTTTGCTTAATACCTTTTTCGTTTCCGATTTTTTTTTAAACGTTAGAGCAAGATAGTTAAAAAAAAAAAAAAAAAAAAACCCTATTCTGCATTCTTTGGTCTATCTTGCTATTCGCTTTTTTTTCCCCTTTTGAAATATTTACAAACATAATTTCCGACAGTATTTTTTAATTAAATATCTTTAAGAATGAATATAAAATAGCGTTCAACGCTCTATTTATATTCCCCACTCTCATTTCAGCTTACACCTATAGGTGATAGTCCATAAGCCATCAGAGCTTCATGCTTTGCAAAACATTGTCAATTATAAGGTAAAACATACTAGGCACATTTCTAAACATGGGTTTCATTTCGTTTAAAATCCTATTTTACAGTTGAAGTAGATAATATTCGTATGATATATTAGAGTGTTATGTTTTCCGTAGTATTCTTTTCTGAAAGGACATGGTCAGAATAGCCAAATAGACTGAGGTGCGGTTATTGCTGATAAAGCATGTTTATGCATCAAATGTTCTTCTTCTTTTGCTTGATTTTTAGCGTGACCGGGTCTCGCACCTGGAATTTTTTCTGTCTCGGGAAGGGGAAACATTCGACAAAATAAAGCGCGACCGTTTATGAAAGCTCAGTAGGTTCCCACTAAACTATAAGTAACAGGGAAAGGTAAAGATAAAAGTAGGATTTTCATCGACTGCAAATGGTTGGTTGGGAAGGAGTTTCAGATATGGCGGAATGAGAAGTCGATGGAGAATGACGCATGGGAGGATCTTGAGACACCGGCCGCCTGAAGAAAGCAACGATACCGAAAACGCGTTTTTAACTGAATGAAATGACACGAATTGTTATATAAAAAAAAGGGCACGGGAATTGCCTGATTTTATCTTGAGGGAGATGCTCAATAAAATAAAATGTAACACTTATGAAAACTCAGAAGATCTTACTACAGTATAAGTAATGGAAAATGAAGTCGAAATTCCATGTATTAGATATCTTATTAATAATTTTTACATGGCACTCATAGGGTTCAAATGCATAAAAGAAGAGAACATTAAAATAGGCCACAAAAAATTATTTCGATGAATATTTAATCAAACTAAACTATCAATCGACACATTCAGGCGCGATCATAAAATGGCCACCGATCAGAAAAACACTGATTCATTGAAATGCTGAATATTTAACAACTGTACCTAAGTGGAAAGTGGTCTTCAGTTTGAACACACTTATGGGTTTGGAGGTGAAGGACTAAAGCCTGTTAGGTGCGCACCTGCCTGTAGCTTTATAGCCTGCCTGTAGATTTTTAAAAAAGATCTGATGATTTAGTCTGCAATAAAATAGAAGGCATGGAATAAAATATTTTTCAAACATTAATATTTTTCTTTTTTTATTCAGTTAAAGTGGACGCTTGTTTGGATCCTTCACCAAAATGTAAAAATCTTTCAAAAAATATCTGATTAAATTATTTAAATAAAATGGCCACGGGGTGAAGAGGGCCGCACAGTCTAATGGATTCCTGAAGCGGAAAAATCCCGAATCCAATGTTATGTAAATTCAGTAATAGTACAGCATCCGTTTTTTTTAAAAAAGGTAATCTAAGATACTTGAACGTTCTTACTTTCCTGCATTAAAATTATTCAAAATCAAATGTTAATGGTATAATGAATCTACAAAAACTGAATAAGAAAATTCTATATACAGTGTTATTGCCAATATTTGAGCCAAAGAGAAATTAGCAGTAAAATGAGGAATTTTAATGAAGTTCAATTTTCATTGCACGATTTCTAAGAGTTAGAAACACTACCCTTTTAGAAGAAACCTGATCTAATTAGAAACACGACCCTTTTGCACTATTGGTATTCGCTACACGTAAATTGTACAACAAAGCTATCACAGCATTTGCAATGCAGAAATCTCAAAGTGCCTCGTTTTCAGACTTTAAAAAAAATGCAAACACAAGAATTTAAATGTTGAATGGCAAAAAGTGCATTGCAAATTAAAAAAGGACATACCGAATTTAAATAAAATACATGATGGCACGGTGTGTTTTGATGATTATTTACTGCGTCTTGCGGCTTTACTTGTACCTTATTATGTATAATAAATATTTTATTATTCGGTTGTGGGTTCATGCGATTTTTTCTTTATATAATGAAGTGAAAAGTGTGATTTTTAAAGTTCAGATTTTAAACATAATAAATTAAAAAGTATACCATTAATAATCTATTCAGCAATTATTTAACTTTCAATAAAAAATAGAGCAGTGAACATTTTCATGAAGAAAATTACAGAGCAGTGGAATGTTAGAAAAGAATTTAATTTGAGAATGGAAGTGCCTTTGTAATTTACGCATACATTCAGTGCTTTGTTACTTGCATGAAAATGAACTTTATACGTGATTGCTTTAACAATTTTTTATGTTTTATTTCTTAAAATTTGACAATTCTTTTGTAATTTGGAATTTTGTTAGATATTTGTCGGGGTTTTTTTTTTTTGTGTGTGTGTGATTAATCTTTAACCTCCCTTTTTAATTTTTTATATATTATATTAATTAGTTTTTATGTTAAGAATACATGATTAGAATCTATAAAACATGCACATTAACCGACAGAATTCCCACGCGAAGAAACTAACTAATCGCGCGTCACTGATTTCATTAGAAACGGCGGAAAAAAATGGGATTGCTTGAAGAACGGAGATCCAACACTCCGAAAAAATCCTAGCAAAATATCCGAATGCGAAGTTCTATTTGAAAAGTTAGGTAATTGTTGAAATTTTTTTAAATGATTGAAATAGTTTCTAAAAGGAAAATATCAATTTTATTTTAAATCTCTACTTAGGATGCGTATACATATTTACATACTTTACTTAAGATAATTTTCAATTTATTTAAATGCAGGAGACAAAGACGCACTAAAATAAAATAAAAAATAAAAAGAATCTTTTAGTTAAATACAAAAATGTACTTAAAAGCAAGAACAGTCAATTTCTTAAAAAAAATAATGCTAGTAATTTACTTAAAAGCAAAAGATAAAAGTTTGTGATGTAATCTAACTTTTTATTTATTTTATTTTTTAAATTCCAGGTCCTGAGATGAGCTGCGCGAGGATTTCCCACCGAGCGAACGACGCCACTTTGAATTCCTGAGCCGGACCCCTTCCACATTCGGGATGCGCCCACACCCCTGAACAGACAGACCCATCGAAGTGGATACTCGGGGGGCACGTGTACCATGCTGGTGATGTGCGGGGGTGGCACGACACCTCAGGTGGACAAGGGCATGCCCGTGAGGTGCGCGGGCTGCGGGGGCAGTATTTCGGACAGGTACTACCTGCTGGCGGTGGACAGGCAGTGGCACGCCGCCTGCCTCACCTGCTGCCAGTGCAAAGTGCAGCTGGACACCGAGCTCACCTGCTTCTCGAGGGACGGACGAATCTACTGCAAGGAGGACTACTACAGGTGAGCGCCCTGTGCAGAACCACACCAGCACCTTAATGTAGCTTTTTCTCAACATTTTCAAAGTTGCGATCCCCTTTTAAGTTGCACTTTTCATCGCGCGTACAATAACATACATAGCTCCACACCTTGGCAATGCATATAATAAGGATGCATGTTGAGCATTTTAACGCTGAAACTACACCGCGTCCGTTATTTGGTTGCAAACCTTACAAATTCCCCAAAATAAGTGAATCTGTTGAGTGTTGGCAACACCGATCCACTGCATTGGAAAAAAAAAAAAAAAAAAAAGCTAGAGTCGATGCCTCCCTAGCGTCCTCTGTCTGACGTCCACCTTATAGGACATTCTCGTGGCTTCGTGAGAAGTTTTAATTTGTCACAGACCTTCTGGAATCTTCCGCACGAGGCGCCACGCAAACTTGCATATGTTCTGCCCCTCGTTCAACTCCTGCGCTGAAAACAAGAGCATTTCGCGTACTTTTACCATGTTCAACTTCCTACCTTTGCGAAACCGGATTTTTCTTAGCATGAAGACAAAATACAGATCCCAGCTAGGAAGGGAATTCCGAGTGTCTTTTTCTAATATTAATAAACCTTCGTAACTAATATAAGAGTGCCTATACATCCAATATTTAACCTTCCTCCGAAAAATTACTTTTTATTACGTCAAAATATATTTTTGGTTTTCCTTCCAATAAATGAATCATTTTTTTAAAAATAATATCTTCTGTTCGATATCGCACTCCCCTAGGGGTGCGCACCCCACGGTTTGACAATCGTTGTCTTAATCTGTTTCAGTCCTTTGGGCTTATATCAAATAAGACATATACGAAACGTATGTTTTCCCATAAGGAAAATGATTCGTTAGTTCCCATTAAAATTTTGATCAGCCAAACCATGAAAGTCAGACTATCAAATTCAGTTTCCTATCTGCCGAAAATGCTTCATTATATCATGAACACTTTAGAAACCCCTTCGCCTATCGACTTTTTCCTGTATGAGCTCGTTAGGTTTAAACACCCGCTTTTGTATCTCTCTCGATATTCCTACAAATCATTATTTGTTGAATACAATTTACACTCATGTCCATAAATTAAGGATAATTCAGAATCAAACAGAAATTGAACTCTAAAATAAAAATTTCACCTGTAGAATTATCACACACATCTTGAAGAAGAATATGCAAATTACCACCAGATGGCGCGCTTAGTACTTTCTTGAATCTGAACAGTAAGAAAAATGAAATAAGTAATTTTCTAGTTTAAAGGAATAGACTAGTAAAGTAATACTATTGTTATTAGCATACAATACATGGATGGGGTTGTATAAAACAATTCTTTAAAAAAATCCTATTTTTCAAAAAGAAAATATAAATAAAATAATAAAATAATTATGAACCATATTTGAGCCTAAGTAGCAAATGGTAATAAATTCCTTTATTACAATGAGAATTGTAATCTACTGGGCCGATATGCAGGTTGACCATAAAATTTAGAATAGAATGAAAGTACAAAACGCATAACAGCCATCTTAAAAATTGATAACTATAAAATTTCAAACGGTTTCTTTTCTTTGCTTTCACAAGACGACGTTTTAGAACCATTTTACATTCATTTTTTTTCTGATTTAATTTTTTTTACTAAATTTTTTAATAATGACTCAATTATTTTGTGAATAAATAGTATGTTTAAAAAAATTAATTTAAAAATTGTTTCATATTAAAATGGTTGGGATATAATGGTTGTTTTATATTAAATACAAAACAGTTGAACCCCAGAAAAAAAAAATTAAACATTTTTATTACTTGGATAGTGTTGAGGATCATCCGATTTGATGCTTACAGGAAAATCAGCTTCAAAGAACTTCGATGCTCTTGTAGATATTTCGCAAATGTGATATCGCCCGGCCATTCCAGACTATGCTGTTTCGACTTATTTCGGATTTGTTGCGGTGGTGCTTCTCTGCGAAGTGCTTGACACCCATGCGCTTGGCAAAGATTCTGACTCACTCGAGTCACATTCCAAAGAAAATGTGTGTCTCCAAACAGGACGTATATCAAATTGAACTTTTTCGAAAGTGGACGTATACCTCTGTATTGTTATAAAAGTCTCGAGGATATTTCCATAACACTCAAGTATTCAATTTATATACATATTATCTGTTTTCATTATATTCTTTTTGAAGTAATGGCCTTTGGCAGTGCCAAACTTTCTTACAATCTTCGTAATAAATTGTAACCTATCTTCGTACTGTTGCTTTAATGAATGTCGTGTACATGATATACTTTTTTATAAAGATCTTTCACTGCTCGAATTTAACTGCCGAACTAAGGGATGCCATTGCGGGAACCCTATTTGACGAATTGGTAAGATGACGAGTTAAAAGCGATTGAAGTGTTGCAGTTGAATTGAATTTAAATCTGAGTCAACTATTGTTGAATGGCTCATAAAAGTCTGCAAGGGCTAAAATTGTAATCTTATTACGTCAGTGGTCAATTCTCAGAATATAAGCCTTAACACTTTCACCAGAACGATTGATTCCCAACTCCGTCTGCTTGTATGACATGAAAATTTATAATCGCTTATTAGCGTGCTTGATAAAAAATATAAAAAAATACACCGTGTAGAATCATTCAGTGCAGCAACGTCTGGTGAATTATTCATGAACCTCGGAGTTTTAAAAGGCATACGTTACGCACGTTGTTTGAATAATCTGTTACATAAGGCTGTTCAAATTTTTATCAATAGAGTTGTAATGACAAAACCTTACATTTGCGATGCGATAAATTCACTATCACGCAGATGCGTTTGTTTGGAAGAAAAAGATGATTCCAGATGAATATTATCGTTTAGCGAATTTAGATTTTTCTGGGCGAGAAAACTTCTTTTGGAAGTTCAAAAGCCTTTTCAAGACAGTCAAAAAAGTTTTAGTAAGTTTCGCGGGCGAATGCTTAATTAAAAGAGCTACACCGTACATTAAGGAAAAATATCTGTCAGTTACATATCGATTCCACAATGTGAAATTAGTATGTTCTTCATTATACTTAGGATAAAGTAAAGCAGTAAGAACTGATAACATTATAAATCTACCAAATCTGCCCTGATACAATTTCTTTTATTTTTACTTAAACATGTACGTACGTTTAACGAACATTTTAACGTGTCCTTGTTGTCAACATTCAGTATTAATAATAAGAATAATAATAAATTACTAATAATAAGCAGAATGTGTAGAAATATTTTCTTAAATCATTGTATTAAAATATATATATATATATATATATATATATATATATATATATATATGTTTTAAGCTTTAAATTGTGCTATTTATTTTAAAATAATGTGCGTAAATATTTAAATTTGTTTTATTATTATTCGAAGAAACTTTTTAAAAATTTAATTACTTCACGAATTAAAAAAGATGAAATATTTTTGGCAAGATCAGGAAAAAATATTGCTTTCTGTTGTAATACTGTTACAGTGTTCTTCATTGCTCTTATGTGTTAAGAAGATTGTGAACATATAGAAAAAGAAGAAAATATAAATTCGTGGCATAATGTGCTAGAAAATCTTGTTTCAAATATTTATGAAATTTTCTGGAATTGTACAAATATTAATAAATTATCTCCTAACTGAAATATTAAAACTAAAGAAAAATAATAAGAAGGAAGCTGTTATCTTATGAGGAAAAACTGTTATCATAGGAATTAAAGAATTATAATAAAGAAATACTACCAGTGAATAATCAACTGGTTTTCCTAACTTTAAAATTCTTCCAGTCGTAAACTATATGTTTTTTAATAAAGAGTTATAAGTTCCGTTTTTTTAGAAACCAGTCGAGATAGTGTCATGACAGCTGGCGTATGAATAATGGCATTCCATGAAATAAAGTCGTAATATGTGTTTTTCGGTTGCGTAGTATTATCTATGCAACAGCAACAAAATAATAACTGGTTTTCGTAAATTTAAATTTTGCCGTACATGAACTATGCCATTTTTCAATAAAGAACTATCAGTTCTGCATTATTATTTTTTTTCACCACATTAACGCATCTCAAAAAAACCAGTCGAGATATTTTAATTCCGAGCGGCCTGTAAATAATGACATTTCATTAGACAGGGGGGGCAGGATAAATTGTGTTCTTCGGTTCCGTCATATCGTGTCCTCGGGCTGCGATTCCTGGATTCAGAGATTCATAATAAGAAAATGCAGATAAATAATAAGCTCTTCTTAACAAAGTTGCGATGCAGCTTGTTCCCAGTGATTTAGAATTCCTTTTTTTGCCGCGAAGACAGCAGGTTTTACGACAGCCATCTTGCCGCAGATAAAGATCAGGAACTTTGATTAATCTTCCCGGCAGCGACGACAGCGCCTCCGTCGCACTAGCGCCCGTATTAAGTTTCCCGTGAGGACAAAAAAATTAATTCCACCGTTATTAATCATACCCGTAATCGAGTGTCCTTGTCTGCCGCGGAGTGATATACGCGACTTGTAAACCCTAGAGCGTCGTTGTGATTTTGGTTTATTGGGCTTCCTCGGGTGATTTGTTTCAATCGTCCATTAAGTAAATAAAAATAAATAAGAAGAGAATTATTTAATGCTTGTTTTTGTCCTCCACTTAAATTTCGAACGTCACTGGATGTAATGTGGGCCATGCATCAATAAATCGTGCTCCCTCTGACCCTTTGTTCGGTGATTCTCTCTCTCTCGCATGATTTAGAATTCCGTCGCTGAGAGATGGGAAAATCTGCCTCTAATGCTCGACTTGACCTCGCCTCTGGAATTCCTGTTGTAACATCTCCGGTATTAATTACACTTCAGCAACTGGGCTATTGTGGGGTTGGCAAGATTCCGTTTTCACCATTCAGGTGCATGGTAAAAACCGAATCTTCTTTCTTGCCAACCCAAATATATATTCAAACGGCAATTATTTATGCAAATAAATTGACAGATGTAGATTTACAATATTGTTTAATAAAGTCTATTAATTGCGACTGTCATTTATTCATTGATGAAACTTTCATTTGAAAAAAAATGAAAATGGTGTTATTGTATAATTTGATCAATTTCTTTTATTGATTGCTCTCTGCTTTTATTAATCACCAGCTAAAGAGAGCTTCTCTTTAGCTGGTGATTAATTTTTATTTTACACTTTTCATTAGAAACATAATTATTTTATGCGTACTAGTATAAACAATAAAACAACAAAGCAATATTTCAGATTTCATTCATGTTAAATGATACTTGTGTTTAATAAATTTTAAAAATAACTAACATCATTGCTCGGGATATGTTGGTGTTCATTGATGTAATCAGTTTGAATTCCTCAAAAATGTGTTTGTTGTATTGTTATTGGACACCTACAATAAATATAGTTCATTGTTAAGTTACAATTACATTTATGTTAGTGGCATCACACTGTGTTGCTTTTATTAACTGCATATATTTGATTATTTCTTTAGCATTCAGTCTCAACACCGGAATAAATGTAAAAACATCTATTTTGAAAATATATGAATCCTTTTTCAATGAAATCTTTTTTCTTTTTTAACCTTTCTTACGTATTTGGTATCTTGCAAAATAAAAACAAAACAATAATGGAAAGTCATATGTTAAATATTTTTTATACAGTTGATTATTTTCGGTCTTTCAACTATAAATTTTCTCCAAAAAATTATCTCAAATCTTCCATGAAGGACAGAAAACTAATGTGAAAATCATATATATATATTAATATTAGCATAATTATATATATATATAATTAAATGAAATTATCAAAATAATTATAATTACGAAAATTGTAAATATATATATATATATTTACAATTTTCATTAGAATATCAACGTTTGATATTGATTGCATTACTGTCCATGCACATTAAAATTGGCATTACCTTCATTGATATTAATAAAAAGAATATTATTACTTCTAAAATTGAAAGAAACATATTTTTCATTTATTTCTACTAAAATAGTTGACTATAGTATGTTAATTAGGCTGACAGAGACTTATTGAGCATATTTATTATTGAGAATACTTATTATTAGTAGTGTCAAAAAAAAATAAAATCGATAACAATTTCGCTGAACAAGCCAAGCTCTATGTATGCAGGTTTTTTTTTTTAATCCAGCATTAGAAGTATTACAAAATAATAACCAAGAAACTCTTTCTTCGTGCCTCTCTCTCCCCTTTCAAATACGTGCATACTTTCCTTTTTCAAAAAAGTGCTTTCGTCAGTGTTCGGATAAGGGTTGGCATCCAATCACGTTGCTTGGTCATTCAAATTTACAGAATCAATTAAAAATGCTTATCTGGAATGCTTTGAACTTGAAGAGAGATAAGAATGAGTTTACTTTTAGGTAAAATTATGCATTCTACCTTATCTTTTGTAAAAGCATGAATTGGGAAATTTCTAAAACGTCTTGTTTAGAAAGGGAGGACTGTTTTCCGAAGATTCATGTTGGTCTTTTTCTATTGGGACGAATAAGAAAAAAAAAACATTTTGTACAATTAGATGTTTTCAAGATTCCGGATCTTCTTGCTCTTAGAGACAGAATTGTTTTCAACATTTCATCCGGTAACTCCTTCAGAAAAAGTAGGAAGAAAAAAAAATGTGATTGCCATTTGTTAACCAAGATAGCAAGAGTGATTGCAAGTACCACTGAAAGTTTTTGAACTGCATGTCAAATTGTTGGAAAATTTGCATGAAACAAATCAGCCCCTCCCCTCACCAGTTTTCCAGCAAAATTTGAAAGAAAGTATCATATAGTTCGCTTAATATATTGAATTTATCTTCTGCCTGTAAAAATATTAAAAATTTTTAAGTATGGTTATTTCAGACATGAAGAAATAATTATTTCTGTCAAAGGTATATATATTTTCGGAATGATTACATGTTATTTTCAGAGCTAGTAGCGACACATTTTCGGAATTTTGGAACATAATTACCCCTACAAGATAGCCATATAAAAACATACTATAATCAGGGTAAAATTAATTACTTATTTTTAACTGAAGAATCGTGTAGATAGTTTCATTAGTTTCCAGGCAGCAAGATTTTGTAATCTTGAAATTTAACTAATGGGTGGGAAGCAATTATCTTTAATTAAAGTGGGGCTTCGTTTATTGTTCTTGTTGTTGCCGTGTGTTGAGCGAAGTGCACTAATTCCGTTTCTTTGCAGGATGTTCTCCGTGAAGAGGTGCAACCGCTGCCACCTCTCCATCTCCCCCAACGAGCTGGTGATGCGCGCCCGGGAGCACGTGTACCACCTCCACTGCTTCACGTGCGCCACTTGCAACAAGCCCCTCACCAAGGGGGACTACTTTGGACTGAGGGAGGACGTCATCTACTGCAGGGCGCACTACGAGATGCTCCTGCAGTACGAGAGGCCCTACGTCTGTGCTCAGCAGTGTCTCAAGGAGGAAAACAGCACTGGCGACGTCCACCCCCTCTGCGACAAGCGCGGCAGGTGCCAGAACTTTGAGCACTTGGTGCCCGCTCACCTTCAGTTGCCGTGCGGGGCGGAGCTGCTGCCCGAGTTCCAGCCGCCCCGGGTGAATGGCAGGGAGGAGCCGCTGAGGACGGCCGTCGTGAAGGCGCCCGGGCAGAAGGGGAGGCCCAGGAAGCAGAAGGGCTTCCTGACCTCCTCCCTCCTGATACCCCACAGAGGTGAGAGGCATTCCGTGTGGCAACATCTACTCTGTTCAGTTCTATTTTCGTATTTGTGTGAGGGTGAGCAGAACGTAAGGACCTGCTGAGGCCCACTACGTTTGCTGCACATTTAGGCTGAAATGAGTGAAATGATTTACTTTTTATAATTACATTTAGATATATTCATTTGTATTGTCTAAAATTGTTGAAGAAAAGTTAAAATTTGAAAATTGATCATTGGTTTTAATTAAAAAATCTTATTGAATATAAGCATAATACGAAGGTCACTGTGAAATTTTTTGAGATACGGCTAAATGGTACAAGTTTAACTTACCAAATTTTAAGAGTATTCAAAGTTGTCCCCTCCAACATCAATGCACTTTTGCAGACGATTTTTCCAAAGATTAAATGCTTCACGCCATGCATTTCTTGGAATTAATGAAAAATATGCTTTTATGCCTCATCAATCTCATCTTCGAAATATAAAACACATAGCAAGATCAATGGAATAGGGTGGATGTTCTATCACTTCGATGTGTTTTTATTTAAGAAATTCGACTGTCGATCTTGCCCTATAAGAAGATGAATTATCATGGTGAAGCATGAGTCCCCTTACATTCACTTCTTGAAGAATTTCTGGAAGACACTTAGTGGTGTACCAGTTAGCTGTGACTGTCTTCTGTCCCTCCAGCTTGATGGCTTTGACCAGTCCCGCACTTTTGAAGAAAACAGCATACATTACTTTTTTCATTGCTCGTTGTCTTTTCACTATTGCTGGTTTGGGGTCATCTTCAAAGACCCATACTTTACTTTCTTGTTGTGTTGGAACGTCAAAAAATGGTATGTAAATTTCATCACCAGTTATGATTCTAGAAATAAGGCGATATCCACCATCGTTAAGTAATTTTATGGTGTCTTTGCAGATTTTGACACGCTCCGTTTTTTGGTGTTCTGTTAAATTATGAGGGACCCAGTGACAAACTAATTTTTTCATATGCAGTTCTCCATGAATAATTCTATGTATAGCTGCGGATCCAATGTTAAGTTTCTTTTGTATCATTTGGTAAGTGCATCGATTAGCATCGACTAACATTTTTCGTATGACCGACACATCTTCTGGAAGTACAGCTGATGAAGGTCTTCCTGTGTGTTCTTGATCCAGCAAAGAACTTCACCTCTACGAAATTCTTTAAACCATCTAAATACAGTAGCACAAAAAAGGTCTTCGTCTCCATATGCTAGTTGTAGACGTGGAAGGCATTCTTCTTGATTTAACCCCACTTTAAAATCATAGAAAATCATAGCGCGATTATGCTCTCGCGTCAATTCCATTTTCCTTTCTTCCAAAATCTATTCTATGACAGCTAAATTGCGATTATTGCCTCAAGTTATCGTTTGTGGCCATAAAAGAGTTCAAATTTACAAATTTAACGAATTTTTTTTCCCCCCTGCGTTTGTCGTCTGCCAATGTCTCAAAAATTTCAGAGTTACCCTCGTATCACCCAGAAAATATTACAAATATTAAAATTTTATAATTATACCGTTGATAATGTTGCTATATTCGTTTAATAATTATCAACATGACTCTAATAAGTTAAGTAACTAAACTACCATTAATATTGTGTATAATCTTTATGTTGTTCCTTCAATATGGATTTACATATCTATGTACATATTTCTCAAGGTTTTCGTGTGTGCATTCATGTCCACAATTGAGATCCAAATTTCACTATAATTGACAGGGATTCTTTCAGAACAAAATCTAGATCAATTAAAAAAAATTCCGAAATTGGATCAATATTCGTTAAGAAATGATCCAATAAGATTTACGCCATTTTGAGGCTTTTCGTGGTTATCGAATTTTGCATGGTTGGCCTCATTTCTACGCTGTTTTACTTACTGTTCATGGACAGGCTGATGTAAAATAAATAAAGCATAGTATGCGATGAATTGTAACTATTTTGCAATGCTACAATTTGCAATGCCGCCTAAGAAAAGAAAACTATAGAATCAGACCTGAAAAAGATCTGTTAACTTCGATGAGAAAATAACCATTATTTTTGCTTTCTTAATTTAATTATCATTATTATGGAATTAAATCTCTCATTTATTATGGAAATTTAAGCTCTAAATTAGGATATCATTAGTGGTTATAATGATTAGCAATAGAAACACTCGATTGTTTATAATATTTTCTTGCAAATTAACCAACAGTGTTTACTTTGCATTTAATGGCATTGGTTAATATTTACTTCGGCAAACTTTTAGTAACATAATTTGAATTACTATGTGATTTGAAATGAATTTTATTATTATTTAATGATTCTAGGAAAGAGCTGAAGCGTTCATATAAAATCAAAAAAATTTTTTTATACATTTTATTATAATTGATATTATTTTAATTGTATTTCCCTCATTTAAAAATATATTGGAATTATGACAAAGGGTTCCATGATCTTTATTTTACTTGCATAAGGGAACAAAAAAGGCTAAGAACTCCTGATCTTCCATATAAAATTACCAACCTATCTCTTTGATATAAAAGAGTTAATAAGTTTTATTTTTTGAAGCCGTGCAACATCGGTTTTTACGTGGTAGTGCAAAATATGTTTGCTACTGTTATTTGGTAAGAAATACACTGTTATTTAATTATATTGTTACTGTTATTTAGTATGTTTAGTTAGTGGATTTTAAGACATTAACTAGCAAATTCAGTAAAAAGATAACACATCGTAATAGGTTTCCTGTGCCATTTCAAAATAGTCAGGAATTATATGTTTGAATCATAATAAAAATAGGCCTAAAGTTGAAAGAGGAACAGAAGGAACTTAACTTTCGCAAGTCGGAATAGAACTGATATAGAAATACAAATGACAAGTCAAAATCATTGATACCGTATAAATGTAGGTTACTTATGGAAAAAAAGTATAAATATAAATTAAATAAGCTATACTTTTAAATAATCCAAAGATCCTAACATTAACAGAAATTGAATAAAAATGAAATTCTATTAATTCTTAAAATATAATATTAGTGACAACGAAAATTCAAGAGAAATCTATTTATCATAAATATAAATTTATATATATATATATAAATTTATATTTTAATAAATAATAAATTTATTTAAATTTATACATGTATATATAAGATAAGATATATATTATTATATTAAATAACCATATATAAAAGCAGATTTTCAATTACAGTGTTCTTAATATGCATACCATATTCGTCTATAAACATTGTTGAAAAATTGTAAAATAAATATCCTCCATTTATCATTATGGGAAATCTGAGAAAATAAAAAGATCTAAACAGCAAGAATTTTCATTAGTCGGTGATTAAAAAATAGTCAATTACTAGATAAAATAGTATTTTACATTTTAAAATAGGCAGCAGCATTAGAAAATTCAATGGCCATTAGATTCATTAGCCTTAGAAAATTCAGCGAGCATTAGATTATAAATTCAAATTTAGAAAGAATAATAAAAAAAACGGCGGAACTATGAAAGTCAAGTACGATAACGCAAAATTTCAGAGTGTTTAATAACTACGATTTATGTTTGTGAAAATTGGTACATACACGGTACTGCACAGCTTAATCCAACCATTGCATTTTTTTTTTTCCATCTTGTCATAAATCCGCAAGAAATCACCAGAAAAGCACACAATCCAAAATGCGGAGACAAGTATTGTACTTAAAAGACGATTAAAGCCTACTAACGCAAATATGAATAGAACGCATGCAGTTTAACATCAAAAAAGAAAAGGTTTTATGGAAAGAGTTATGTCGATATGAACCCTTTCTTTTATAAATTTTAACTTTAGTCTGTGATCTATATTTCTGCTAGTCATATGCATTAATAACACCTAAAAATCATAAAAATATTTATTGTTTTGTAGATTTCTGATGCAGTGGTGTTACTTATTTTGCTATTTCAAAGGAAATTTTTTAAACTAACCTTCATAAAGAAAGAGCACGTTATTTTCTTTCATTATATTTAAAAAAAAAAAAAAGTTTCCATTATTTCCAGATTTATTACGATTAGAACACTTTTCCCCATTCTTATTTTTTTTCCAAAAGTACTGCATGAAAAAGTCATGCAAAACAATGATTTCTTCTAAGATGTTCTTAATACTTTGAAGCATCATCCTACCTGTTTAGAATAAGTGATTTAAGATTTCGATTTTTGTACCAAAAACTATTTCTAGTTTCGTCACTTAACTTGATATCGAAAGTAGTAGGGTTAAAAATGAAACGTACTCTTCTTCTTAACCCTAATTCAAGTTGTTGTTTTTTAAGAAATAATTCTCTTTTTACGGACTCGAATGAGCAGAGGGCGAGTGAACCGCCGCCGCTTTTCTGCTCATCCCGCGCATCTCTTCCTGATCATTTCGGGGAAGAAGAACGAAGAATCCACCGAATTGAATCGCGGATTACAGCGAATCCGGTCGCCAAAACTGATCACATTTTGATTGAGCGGATCACCTGCACTTCCGGATGAATCACTGAGCTCTGCGTTGTCCCGGTGATTCTTTCCTGCAGACGACAAATTACCCTCCTGCGTTGCGTCTCTCAAGAAAAGGGTGGCGCCCCTACTACTGCAACCTTTCCCTCCCCCGAATTAGTTGTCATCTTTTCCTGGAGACGAGAATCCGATTACGCAGTGCCGTTTGCCTCTCCAGGAATTAAATTTTATCTCCGCTCCTAAATCTCCCAAATCCTGGAGGCAGCGTCTTTTTCCTCTCCGTAATTGGGACTTCCCGCCAGCACTGCACGAGCCTTTTCCCTCTTTTTTTTTTTTTTTTTTTTTTATCCAGGTTTTTTCCCCCGACATTCCCGTATCACCGTACACACATTTCCCGCTTTTTCATTTGCCCCCTTTTTGTTCTTTTTTCCCGACCCTCTTTGTTCTTCTGACGTTTCCTCTTTCGGCATTAAGGGGGTGAGGGGTGGGAGAGCAAACGGCGCGTGTTTGCGTGCTTCTCAGTCGCCGCCGGTGCTTTTTGTGGAGAAAAAGGATTAGCGATCCTTGCATCGGGGCTTCGGGGGAAGAGTGACTTGAGGTTCGGAACGGGATGAACGGGTCGAAGGTCGACTTGTGCACTCTCCTTAGCATCTTCTTAAGCATCGTACAAATCATCTGTCGCGTCCTACTTCCCTTGCTGCTCGGTTTATTTTATGCGCATTTACTTTAAAAATATGTCATATTTTGAAATACCATATACTACTGTGCCCAAAACGTAAGACTAATTTTTTTTTTCAAAAATTCTTTATTTATTCTTTCAAATTTATTTCATCGCCTTCAAAGTATTATTCTCCGGACACAATGCACTTATGCCAACGTTTTTTCCAATCCTCAATGCATGCTAAAAAAGGTCATGGGCAGGGATGGCCTTCAAAGCGCGCGCCGACTCTTCAATCGACTCAAAACGGTGTCTCTGGAGTGGTCTTTTGAGTTTAAGGAATAGCCAAAATATGGTGGTTGAGGAATTATATGGGTTATAATTTTTGGCGAAATGTGCAATGTGAGCTTTTGACTCGTTTGGGGGTTAAAATGGAATTAATCGATCCTTTTGAAATTCCAATGTCATCAGCAAGGTCTCTAATTGTAAATCGACGGTTTGCAAGCAACAAATCGACCAAAGGTCGACCAGAGGGCTCTTCGTCTTCAACTTTGAACTGTTTATACCACTTGTAAATATTTCTTTCCGATATAGGAATGCTCACCGAATGCCTTTTGCAACCTTCTATACATTTCCGCAAACAAAATTCAATGCAAGTTCTTATATTTGGAAATATACAGGTTTTTAAAAAAATTTAATGAAAGATTAAAAAAAAGGAATGCCATTCCATTTTAGTTTCTTAAAATAATAAGCTCTTGCCCCAACACCTATTAGTTGACAAACATTTTTAGCCATTAATGCAAGCATAAATTGACCCATGAAAACCATTGAGTCATCCATTGTGCCCTGACGACTGGAAATAGTCGAACCCAATCATGACACACTCATTAAATGAATGCAACATCACTTCTCTTATGAATATGCAACATTTCAAAACTTTGTGAAATGAATTCATTTTTTAAGGCGCGTAGCGAGAACCCGTCATTGGAAAAGCGGACGTTCCTTCAAAATAAATGCTGCAAAATAAGTGGCTCTATCAGTTGACAGAAGCCTTGTGGCCAAGCGGCTGACGCTCTGGCCTTTGGTATGCCAGGCTTCAGATTCGAATTGTGGCATGGATGTTTGTATGGGGTTCGGAATCCATTTTAAACTGTAGGTCCCGGTCTGTTTAGTCCTCGTGTGCACAAGATGGCCGTAGACCGACAAACCAAATCTATCAGTTGATAAACTTAAAGGATTAAAAATTGCACATTTATGTTTCTAGCACAAAACAAAGCAATATCGCACATCAAATTCTTTATTTACTTATTTATTTTTTATTATATACAAAACAAATTAAATGCATAAATATTAAGGGTGAGGTTTTTTTTTTAGATAGTCTGTGCGTATGGGGTGGGTGTGGTGTATTTGGACTTTGGGTGCATTTGAAGTAAAATTTTGGTACAGGCGAAATTTGAAAGATGCAAGTCTGCCACTGGCTGAGAACAAATATGCTACCGGACAAATTTAAAGGAGGAAAGTCTGCCACTGGCCATAGTTGAAGCAGGGGAATAAAACCACCTAAATGAACTAATGACAAATGTACCCCCTAAATGAATGACTATGACACATGATGTACCACAATAATTCTTCATTTCTTTTCGTTCAAAAATGTTTTTAAATCACTAAGCAAATCAAGAACTTTCATTCATTGAAATAATAAAAGTTGTACGTCAATTAAGAATGTATGGATAGAAAAATCTTTCTTAGCATTTAAAGGAAATGAAACCTTCTTTATTGAATTATAATTTCAAGAAATAAACTAGATCAATGTATAAAATAACAATTCGAAATTTTAGAAATGCACCCTACCTAACAAATATGCATATACACTGGAAATAATCATTATTAAGCAAACTTTTACAATACTAACTGTAGAAATTATAATTTATAAGTACTGGGAATATAATATTGTAAAATACAATGGATTAGTACCATTGTATTTAGAAATACTGCAGAGCTCTGTGGCCCCCTTCTTATGGCCTTAGTTGAAAGGGCTCTCGAAAACAACATTTTGAAAATCATCATTATATTAAGCGCTTTTCTACATAGCATTATCGTGTCCAAATTTAATTGAATCTGTATGATATATATATATATATATATATATATATATACATAAATTAACTTAAATTATGCGTTATTAAAATTAGGTTTTGCTCAATAATACAATAAATAAATAGAACACTTTTTGGCTTCGCTACAAAATCTTCCTAATTACAAGAATTTTTTCGATGGTTTGACAAACTATAAATGTGTATTTATAGTAGTGGAGCTGCTGTCATTTAAAGTCACTGGTCCACTTGCAGGATTTAGAGTTTCTTCAAGTAGAAACTGCGCGGTGAAGTTGGGAGAATAAAAGCGGGTCTTGAAATGATGCTGTGCTCCACCACTATTAGGCCACGCCCTATCTTTGTGCTCAGATCTGAGATCTTCCTTATAATCTATGCAGCAAGAGAATATGATTCATAGAATCAATTTCTAAGAACTTCTGTTGTCAAAGGTATGTCCAAGGGTTGCAAAGGCCGTTGCTTGCAAGGAGGCACAGAGTCGCTGCACCCAGATCTTTTCTTGTAGCAGCCACTGGGAGAATGGTATAACCCTCACGCGGAAGGCTTCGCGAAGGAACATTGTGCCCACACCGACATGAAATTCACCCGTGTGAGGGGAAGTGCAAATCAAAGCAAGTTTTTTCTCTATATAGATAAATCCAGGTTTTGGAGATTGTCAGGCCGCTGTTATCCCAGCCCTGTTCATGAAAGTGACAGATTTTTGTGTGACCTCTGCATCGCTTTGGATGGCTTCGCTGGCCTGCTTACCATCCCATACAGAACTTTTTACTGCCCTGTCATGTAAGCGTCATCGAATTGTTCGTCTTTCCGCATTGATGACTCCCTCATTCTACAGGACGATCATGCCAGAACACACTTAATTGTCTTCAAGGAGAATGCTGTAGTTTAACGAGAATTGTTATTTCTGCACTTATCCTTTAGGCTCTTCGAACTGTTGAATGTCATCAAGCACCGTCCTTTTTAATCTAGCTCATCTACAAACATTTCAGTAAAATCCAATGAATAGAGATTTCTTTTTTATAGTTTTTCTGATGTTTCCTTCATTTTTAGAAATCAGTATAAAGACAATGCGTGCCAAAATAATTATAAACTCTGAAATATTTATTATAGGCAATGAAATAGTCAGAATGCAAGTTGTATTGAGATGCATAGATTGAAAAATAACGATTGATTGAACCCCATTCAGTAAAATAAAAACCATCTGCCTCTGTTCGAACACTTGTTTAGTTAGATTTAGAATACAAATATCTCATTGATTACACACGCAGTGTGCAGCAAAGGAAAGATAATGTGTTGTTATAGACAATTTTTTTTTGAAAATTTAGTAGTACTGGAGTTTGGCTACTGCTTTTTAAGTTAATGCTTCACTATAAGTAAGTTCTCGTATGATTCTTAAAGGAAGATATTTTTTTTTTAAATTTTGCTTCATTTACACGAAAGGTAATTCTTTTATTCACATCTCAAAAACTAAATAACATTATATTATCTCTACAGAACTGTAGACTCGTTTGAAAATGAGAAGATTTCATTCTGTCGTGAGTTTTTTTTCCCCCTCGCAGAATAGACTTCCATTCCAGCAAATTAGACTTCGTTATGGTTCAATCACGCAGGGTTCGTGTTTCTTTTTGGACTTCGGAAGTCCTCCGTGCCATTCAATGACACAACGAATAGATGGAAGAGAAAACAGTGTTTTTCGCCATGATTTGTACCTGTAAGTTGTGTGTAGTGTGTTAAGTTTGTGTGTTTGTAGAAAATCCATAACATTCCCACTAGACAGCCCGATTCACAATGCGAGATGCTTATATAGGTTTCACAATCTAAATACACGCAATAGTGGGAATGTAAATAATGGTTATTTTATGAAAAACACTCCATAAAAATCGGTATCATTTATTTTTTTAATAATTTATAATTAAAAAAAAGTTGTTTTTTTTTACTTTCATAAATCTATAGAAAATATTCTAATAGATTTAGATCAGTGACTATATTTTTGCATAATCATGAAAATAAATATTTTTGCTATACAAACAAGCTTTCAATGTTTTCAATATATATATATAGCGAAATATACTTTCTAATTGAACAGAAATATGCAAGAGTTATTATAAAAACAAACCTAAAGTGTTTCCAAGTAATGCTTTCTAATATACTATTTGAGGTTCAGTGCCTTTACCGACATTAAAATCCTCAATGTAATCCCTTAAAAATCCCTTCAAACTATGTTCAAAACGTGCGGACGAAGCTTGGATGGCTCATAGGCGAATAAAAATTATTTCAGCAATGGATATTTTCTCGATTAGAAGCGCTTTTAGATGGGTATGTTTTACCTAAAATTTAAAAGCCATAACATGTAGGAATTCATTTTTTTCCTCTGAATTTATTCATTTTTTTTTATGTGGGTGCTGTGCCAAAAATCAGAAAAAAAAATTTTATGGGTCATTTTAAAATGAAATAAAAAACTTTTTCATTATAAAGTTAACGTTTAGTATCCATAAAATAAAAGTGATTTAGGTGAAAAACAGGTTTGAATTTAGGATGTACACAATGTAATGACTGAGACATCCAATTATTTTTTTGTAGATTTGTTATTAATTTGGTGCATTATTAAAAATTACGAAACAATTCTAAACATCAAATGAGTCGAAAAAGAAAAAAAATGACGTTGTTTTCATTTGAACAGATGCAGTCAATGATTTGTAAATATTTGATTTGAATTAAAACTAATTTTTGGTTTGTTTTTAGGAATATTATTGAAATTAAAACGACAATATATATATATATATATATATTTGGTGCTTTTTTTATCAGTTTTTTTTTTGGGGTCATTTCAAATGTTATTTTTTAAAAAAAATATTTACTGGCGTTATTTTTTTTTTTAAATATTTACTAGCGTTATTTTACTATTGATGGTTTTTTAATGGTGTGCAAAGTAAAAAATACCCAGTTTCATTGAAGCTAGACAACGACAAGTCAACTGTAATATACAAAATAATATCATTTTTCACGAAGGGCTTCTAGGATTCCACATTTTTGTTGAAATATACGACTTCAGTGTAGCTTCCTGTGACACGGGCCATTTTCCCCCGCATCCGGGCCTCTCCCGGATTCTGTGTCGCCGGAAGCCGGATCAATCACTGCCGAGACAAAGGGAGCTTTTTCATTGGTCGAAGCCCTGCTCTTATTTTTACCCGCTCCTTGTTTATTTTTCCGAGGGAGAGAAGAAGAAGAGCAGCGGGAGCAAGGGATGCGGATGGGGAGAGAATGGATCATGTCCGGGGGGCGGGGCGTTCCTTCGCGAGTGTGGGCGGGGCTTCCAAATCAGTGCAGATCAATGTTTTGCTTTCTTTTTGCTCTCCCTAAATGCTCACCAGGAGAAAAACGATTTTTCTTCTTCCTTGTTGTTGTTGTTTGTGTTGGTAGTATTCTTGTGTTTTTGTTTTGTTTTTGCTCCAACGCTCTTTATTTTTACGGAGGTTGGGAGTATGGAAAATGTAATTTAGATCACTGTGTTCGGGATGCGATTTGTTTCTCTTTTTTAGTTCCGAAATGTGCCATTCATTTCGCAGCCATGCTTCTTCTGCACAGAGAAACTGACGTTAAATTAGAAGGAAGGGAAATAGATGCACAGAGATCTGGAGGAAAGAAAATATGAAATTGGGAGCTATTTTAGTGCGAGAGTTTTTCTTTTTTCTGAACAAATGATGCTGATAAATGTAAAATATTTTATTTTCTTCTTCTTTTTTTGGAATATTATTTTATGCAAAGTAAAATCGCGATAGAGTTTTAAATAACTTATAATTTTTGTTAAATTTCAATAAAATATAGCATTAGAAGCAAGTTGAATTTAATTTTATGCGTTAAATAATAATTAAATATAAATTCTGGGATTTCGTTCTACATGTAATCTACCGAAGCATGCACAAAATTTTTGTATTTAAATTTTTTTTAAATTTAGATAAAGTATTACATGATATAATAAATATTTTAAAAAAATTCACGTTGCTGTAGTTTTTCCAACTGATGCCCCTGCATGGCTTTGTGTTTTGAAATAACAATGCAATTCAGTAAAATTTACTGTTAAAAACATTTTAAGCTGAAATTCTATGAACTTTATAACATGCTGTGGGTTGTGCAGCTGGATTGTAACAGAGTGTGGCTGGATTGAGACTTGAGATACAAGTTTGAGAACACACAGCTTTATTTACATTCTGACAAACACCACACACGCACAATTGATTACAAACAATATTTAACACATTCAAAGAAGGATTCCGCGAATAAGCCAAAAATCAAGATTCTCAGTTACGCATTGAATACGCGAAATGTACTGGCTCTCCGGGTGAGAGTCTGCTGGCCAACTTATACGCAGGACGCGTTAAATATATTTCCTCTCGGTATGAGAGAAAAACTAACGGTTTCTCAACAGAAGTGCGGGATTGAGCTGCAATAAACGTTTCTTAACGGGAGCGCAAGTTACGCTGTATTTCCACTCGGGTGCGAGTCTCGAGGTCTACTGACCACTTCCCTTAAATGCCGCAGTGCGCAGGAGAAAGCATGGTTACAATATTAGATCAATTTCTTAGTAATGCCTAACAATTTTTTTAATATATCATTATTATTATGATATGGGTACTGGATACAAATATTTATAAATGTGTAGATATATTTTATAAAATGATTATATATACGCTTTTAGAGATAGCAGATAAAATTTTATTAAATGACTGCAAAAACAAGATGGTTAGAAATCAATTTGTTTTCTCATTAATTAATAATTAAATTTTAAATGGAGCAAACTGTTTCTAATGTAATTCAGCTCTTTTGTTAATACATCGATTTGCGCTTGCCGAGAGGCACTGTAAGTCATTGTTGCGCAACTGGGAGCAATGATCGGTCGAAATCGGGGGGAAAAAAACCGGACACACATGCGTACTTTTTAAAATTGCTCTCTCCTTGTTCCGCTGCAACTGCTTGGAATTTTTGCATTCACAGAAATGTATCATTGCTTTTTCCCACGTAATTCGTTCAATCAGCTCATGCTGCAAGAACCTACTGTTTGATTTTGTAGGAGGGCAACACTTTTTCGATGCATCTCCTTCAATAATGACCAAGGAAAGAATTTTGTGAAGAGGGGGAATGGGGTTTCAGAAGTCTGCCCTATGTTTGAAGGTAGTACTAAACTTCAGAAAATCAGATTGTCAATGCTCTAAAACAATCGTTTTTTAAAGCAGTGACTGCAGTGCGCTCTGTTAAAGGAATTGAAACAGCGCACTTTGAACAGGAAGTGCACATATGCCACTAAAAGGATGCCATCTATCGTTTCGGAGTGACTTAGTGTATAGTGCGACATACTGGGTGCTGGGTTCGAAGCTAGACAAGTGATGCTGAATTCGAAAGCTTTCATGTCCACAACCGGCATGTGCTGACTGTAGAGATAAAGACGAGGTGTCTTTCCCTTTGTGCTCAAGAAGGAAAGAAAATACCATCTTCCATACCATGGTGGTGTGCTGAAATGTTGTAGTGACACTGTGCTATTTAAAGTGAAGCGGCAGATGAAGGATCATCTCTGCGGCGGATGTGGTGGCCGTTGTCAAATCAATGGAGTGATGAATAAGAGAACAACAATGATGTGCCGCGGTGTAGCAGTAATGGTGGATCATTTTAAGTGGGCGTCGTTAAATCAATGAAAAGATGGATAAAGGCAGCTGACGTGCAGAAAGATCTATTAAGTGGAAATAAGTCTATAAAGGCTCAAACTGAAAACCATATCTTTAAAGGAATCACCACTTGCTCTCTTCAGTGCTATAATTAATAAATCCTTGATTGGACTTTTATTGCATCGTTGATTTGTGTGGAATATTTATGATGCTTACATGAAATTCCAAGTTTCGTTTTGTTCCACAGCAACATCGAATGTAATCGATAATGCTACAGGAAAGGCGACCGGGGGGTATACTTCCTGGGAGGAACTTTAAAGAATAGCTCGTCCGTATTTGAGCGACGTATTGAGCAGAACCTTTGAAACTTCAACCAAGAAGTCGTTTTGTCGAGACGACATTGAATATGTTGCTTAGCTGCCTTTCTTGTGGAGAATAGTTTAAGCATTTGAAAACAGCAATAGCAAACTAAATATACTTGCTTGTAATACTTCCGAATAGACACGAACTGTAATGCACACCACCAGCAGACATTGAGCACTGGCCTCCCGAATGCAGCATTACTTCCTGTTGTCCAATATCTCACCAGCTGTTTGAATTAAAAACTTGTCTAGAAATGAGTGGAAGTTGAATGGCATTCTCATTTCATAACAGAAAAGAAAATAATTTTGAAGAAAAAAATGGATATATTATAAAAAAGGCAAGCCTTAAATTGTTCGCAATCTTTCATGATTTGTCCGAGATTTTCTAATGACATATTTTCTTGCCCTACAAATTTATCATTTTAACAGTAAGAAAGGATTATATGATAACCATCTCTAACTCTGTCCGCATGATGGCTTGAAAGCCATTGTATGTATGACCACCACACCGTTTGCGAATGAATGATCTAAACGTGAATAAATCTAGTTGGAAATCCTACAGTAGCCCAGTTCCCCTTTTAAAGTGAAACGATTGTCATCTATGACAAGAGAAACGAATGCAAAATTTGAGCTAATTACTGTTGCTATTCAAAATATATCTGTGTGCATCATCTTCATTGTATTCGATCTAAATATTCATCCAACTTATTTTAATCTGTATCCACTCTTTTACCTTAGATTTGCATGCAAATAAACTTTTTTCTTTCTTTTTTTTTTTTTTGTATAAGACATGACACTACGAAAAAACATGATCTTACTTGAAAATTTTTAAAGATTGGCACACCATGATATTTGTAAAAAACGACAAATTTAGCGATACTTTCATTTTCTTTACGATATTGCGTATAATAAAAAAGAAGCTTTTTTTCCAATAAATCAGTTCATGGTGGTAATGAAGAATTATGAAAATTCTAATTAATCAAAATTATATGATTTATATATGATATATGATTATATATGATTATTTATATATGAATCAACTTCAGTTTAATAAGAAATAAATAAAAAATTTATTTTATGCTTTTTTATTCATTTTATTGCTAACTAGATCAGAACCTTTGTCAGTAGCGTGCTTGGACGAAGGATTCCTGTCTACATAATTTCTCTTCTATCTCCGCTGCATTTGTTGTCGAAGGAGTGTTCCATGTTTAAAGTGCGTCCTACAAAGCAGATCTGGTTGTTTCTGAATAATTCATTAAAAATGCACAAATGGGTGTTTAAATCCATTCATATATGGCACTAGCATGTTTGGGCATGATTATCAAAATAAGGATCCATAAAAATCATTTGACTACTCATTTATGCATTTAGTTAAAACAATATCGAAAACCAAATACTAAAACACTTATTAAATGAATGTAATATAAAGCATCAAATTCTTTATTCGTTTCTATCAAATCATTCATTTTTTAGAATTGAATGAGATGATCTTATCCAGTCCGTGTCTTTCACAAGCCCTCATCCAATGCTCGCTTTCATTCTATAAACCTATACTACATGAAAAAAATATATGCTTGCCATAATCAAAACGCAAATAATTTAAATGACACAATGCATTGTCATAAACAAATATAAACTACATTGTCCAGCCGTAATGTTGGATTTATTTTAAATTAATACCACTAAAAGATGTAAATTTCCATCGTTTAATTTTGAAATGCTGCGTTTGTATTTAAATTGCGTCGACCCGGAGCATGCCGTAAATAAATTAAAACATTTTATCGTTTTCCTGCAATCTTTTACATATTTTATTTCCTTATCATTAAGTTTGCATATTTTATTTCGCTATCTATATTCCTAAACGCGTGATCTGGTTTAAGTGGATTTGATGTTTTACGAGTCTTTAACATTCGTTCCGAGAAATCATTTACCGGTCTTTATGTAACCTGGGTGGTGAGAAGCTACAAATTTTATGACTTCAAATACTTTTACGGAATTCGTAATTCAATTTAAGGGAAATATATATTCTCGGAAAATAAATTCATTAGAATATTCCCATATTCTCCGTTTTAAACATTAAGTTTCATATTTTTAAGAGTTGCAATAAAGTCGGTGGCTTCAAACGCGTGCTTTGGCATCTTTCGTATTTTTTGTCTTATATAGGTCGCTGAATTTAAATAAATCCGTGGCATTGAAAATCACGTACTAGACATTTAACAGCGGACTTTCGTATTCTGTATATAACATTGAAAAAGCTGTGATGATGTTACCAAAATGTTTTTATCAAAGATTTTTATAAATTAAAAATGCAGCATTCAGGAAAAAAAATCCACGAAGATGGGTTAATGTTTATTTAAAAAATGCATTAATTATGCAGACGTTTAGTGATTGGCGTCAGGAACAACAATTCTTTGGGGAAGTAAACAATTCTTTGTGGAAGTAAAAACTCGACAATATATTTTATTACTAAATCATAGTTATTTGATTCTAAATGTCGGTCATTTGACACTTGAGCACTTTGGAGGGCTTTGAATCATCTGTAAAATTATTATTTAAATATAATTATTTTGCAACGAAAACTTGGATGGTTTACCACAAATTCCATTTGATAATGAAGTCTTTGCTATTCTTTCAATCCTTTACAAAACCATACTCCCTCTGTCCTATACCAGTAGTGTGCAACTGAATATTTAGTTCGTGAATGATGAGCGAATGCAGCCGTAAGTTATGTTGCATCCTCAAAATTGCGAAGCCTTCCATCAGAATCAATTCTTCATGACGTCTGTCGTTTGCTTTGAATAAATTTTTAGGTTAAACTCCTTATTATGAATGGTAACTATTTTTCTAATTTTATCCACTGATCGAAATCGGTCGCTTTATAGTATTTCAGTTGAAAATGAAAAGAATAAGTAATATTTTTAATTTTTTGTTTAATTTAATCTATATTTTTTATAACAAATGTTGCGTTCTATATCTTTTTTCTGCTATTGTTATTTTTTGAACAAATGAAATTCATCAGCTGCTACTATTAGTATGGGATAGGAGGAATAAATATTTAATATGTCTTGCTAGTAAAGTCTTGAGTGATTGATTACGAATGCCAGGCATTTGACGATTAACTTACTGTTTTTAAAGTTCTTCGGTTCTGGATGCATGTGAAGTGCGTTCGTTGATTAAAATGACATGAAATGCTTCATTAAGAGATTTCAAATTCTGGATAAATAGACACTGAGACCATTCTATTCAGTGAGAAAATGCAGCAAAATAGAATATAACGAAAAATGTAGTATTGGAGACTTTGAAAGGCTCCAAAATTTATACATTTTATGGCTCTACTCCATATTTATTTACTTTTTGCTTCGTTACGTTAAATTATGAGATCTATCAACGTATCCAAAACTGCAAGTTCCGACTATGAATACATATTCACAAATTTGACTTTTTTTTATTTATTATTTGTTATTATTCTTACTTTTTGATAAGGGTGAAACGAATTGAAGGCACGTTTCTGTTTTATGCCTTATTAAATGCTGCATTATCGCAGAGAGAAGATTTTGATATATCTCTATCAGTGTATTATATTTATCTTCAATGATATGATCCATATGTAAACATTTGTATTTATTATATTATTTTATTTATTCATCTTTTTACTTATAAACTATTGATAAATATAATTTTTTATATAAAACATTGGACTACAATTGTCATAAAATAGTTTTAACATATATTGCAACAAAATAAATTATTCTCTGGGCACATTTTCCTTGTTCCTTATCAAATTTTTTGTATGATGTGACATTTAATTAGCATATTGAATTATTTGTAATATACTTAACACAATACATAATTACATGATAAAAGTAATTGTAATAATTTATTTATAATTTGTGTTGTGTATTATTGGTACGGGTAAAATTTAAGTTGTAAAAAATTACGAGTATAGTGTGAAAATCATTTAAAGCTGATGAATTTTCCTATTGAATGTCCGATTCCGGCTGGAATTCCCTGACAGCTTATGTGAGCCTATCCGGAATTCATTGCAGTAATACAGTTAATGTGAATATCCGACAAGCTGGTTCATAAAATAGAGCAACAAAATCCTTTAAAGTCCGATTCTCTTTCTGCGTTGCGATGATCCGTTCGGATCTGCCAGCAGCAACACACCATTGAGCGAATGCAATTTCCACTCTTTAATAACAGCGCTGTTAGTCATTTTATTCAAATTCGGCGAGTGAAACATTGCCGAGTGCGTCATTTGACGTCGGATCCGTCTTGTCTCTTGAAGGCGGTCCAGAGCTCTGGACGCTTAATTTGATTAGGCAGCAGAGCTCTCTCCTAAGCTCTAAATCCGAAAGCATTGTTAAATTTCTACTTGCAGAACAATTTTCCGCTGACCCAATGCGGAAAAGTTTTAAAACGTCGCGAGGCGGAATTAATTCGTTTCGTCCTGACGAAGCCGCTGGCTTTGTTGTCGGAAAATGAGTCGGGGCCGTTTTAAGTCCTCTTGAAGGGTTTGTGTTGCACGTCTGGCTGTGTTCGAGTTTCTGCAGACATCGTCAGAAGGAAAACTCGTCCGTTCTTGAGTAATTTTCCTAGTTCGATGCGGATTGATTCAGAAGCACATTTTATGTCACTCATTTCCATTAAAACTATACCAAATAATAATAGCTCCTTTGTTTATTCCATTGACATTCTATGGATTCTTTTCTTCTTTTACAGTTTTGGTGTGTTGATAACTATAAAAGGGATCTAGATAAAAATCGTATTTTTTAAAAAACTTTAAGAAGTAATTTGTTTTGCAGTGAATTCTTTTAAATCATCGTAATGTGGAGCGGTTTGGGACAGTTTGCAGTTATTTAACCCTTGGATTCGAGTGGTTGTGGCTTCGTAAAAGGGATCACTTTAAATATTTCGCAATGAAAAATGATTTGGATCGCATTCACAATCCTTAAACATTGACTCAACTACTTACGATGATTGCATTTGTAAAAATGGCAATTATTATGGTGATAATGAAATTATATCCATCTGTGTCAGTGAGACACCATTAGAGTTATAATTATTCACAAAACAATTGATTCCCGTACAACAAATAAGGGCCCTTTCTTTGGACATTGAGATGGAGGTGGGCATTTTAAGTAGCAAATCATCAGTGAATTGTCATCTGATCAATTTGTGTCGCACATCTGCGTATCATGCTACTGAAGACATCAGAAAGGAAAGCTATTCATTCTTGTGTAATTTTGCAACAGAGTAATTTTCTTGTGTGATTTTTTCGTAGGGTCGATTTAAAAGTTATATTTTATTTCATTTATTTCCGCCAAAACTATACCAAAAAGCAATTGTCCATTTATTTATTTCATATTAATCTGCATTGTGAAGACTTTTATTTCATTTTATAGTTTATTTTTGCTGATGATTATGGAAGCGATCTAGGTGAATAAAAACTTTTTAAAAATGAATTGATCACTTAGTTTGCGTTGCATCGATTTAAATTACCCTTATTAATCAAAAGATATTGTGGAGTTATAGAAATGTATTCAATGAACTAAATTATTTGTCGTTGCATTGAAAAGACGAACCTTTAAATACCTCGTTATAAAAAAAATGATTTGAATTACTTTCATAATGAACAAAACATTTATTCAACAACTTACTGTCAGTGCATTTATAAGTGGGGCAATTACTATGATGGTAATGAAATCCTATCCAACCGAATGAGTAAAGCTGCACTGTAGATATAACTATTTATAAAACAATCGATCGATGTAGAATGAACAGCGGCCATTTCTTTATGCATTTTCGATAATTGATGAATTGGATTTAGTCACTAGTTTTGCATGTAGTCCATAATCGATTAGAAGGATTTCATAGGATATTCTAAATGTCATTCGTTGTGTTTCTACACAGGTTGGAAACTACAACGATTAAAATGTTTTATCTACTAGCAAATAGTTTTGAATCTTACATTTTCGATCTAAAGATTCTCATATTTCTAGGCTTTATTTTTTATCTACAATTCATCAATTTCAATCTACAATTCATTTTACTACAATTCAACTCCGCATGACTGGTGGTAACGGATCGGGTTCGAATGTACTACTTTCGAAATTGAAGACACGCCTATGTAAAGCCTCTTCCATCGACCATCTTCCTGACGAGAGTTTTCTGATTTTTCTACCACACGACTCGCAAATATGAAATAGAAATTATATCCATAAAAATTTCCCCGTATAAGAATTGTTAGCTACTATACTAGCAGCTCGTTGTGTCAGGATGGAATACTCTCTTTTTAATAATACTAATCTTTTTATTTACACTATGAATACATACATACACTTGGCACCCTGTGCCACTTCTACAATATTATTGATATCTTAAAACCAAAGCCGGTCCCTGACCGTCTGTTTTTATCTGACGCCTAACGCTCCTAGCGTTCACCTCGTGGTCTCGAGATCTCACCGCAACTGTTACTTACCGCACTGAACCACAGTTATCAGTTATAACCGCGACCTCTCGCGGCGGTTATAATTAAACCTTACATTCGGCCTTTCCTGACAATCATTCGCCCTCGAATGAACTACTAAAGTTGTAACATAAGGTAATCATTATAATAAACATCATTAGAAATGTAAAGAAATTATGCACATGATTATATAACTACATACTCAGCAATGACTAAATAAATCAATTAATTCAATATAAAAATATCAGTAAATATCAATTAAATCAAGTAAATTCAATTAAATCAAATAAGTTAAAGTTATATCAAGTCACTCATATTGAATTATCATTTTCCTTAGGAGATTGTCTTTATGCAGGCACATTTTGGATTACGTCTTAGGTTAGAGTCACTAAGTTCATTGCCTGAAACGTCAGTAAATTCATCTGACGAGTCCTCTCTATCAGAATCAATTTAATTCGGCCATGCCTTTAGCTGGCTTACATGTGGTAGAGTAAGAATGTCCTTTGCTCTTTTCTCCAAGTTGAGTAACTCTGTAGGTATCGACTGGTAGCAATCAGGACCTGGATATGGTTGGGTCTTTGTTGGTTTTCCTGTCGGTATCGGAGTCCTTTTCCTAACGACAGCTTGTCCTGACTTGTAAGTGGTAGTTCCGCACTTTTTCTTGTTGTAAGCGTCCTTCATCTTTTCCTGCACATTCTCTATCAGCTTGCGAGTCGATGTTTGAATCTCTGCAGGATCAGTCCTTTTTTCTGCACTCTCATCAGCTTGTTTTCTTAAAATTTCATCGTTGAATCTTGATGAGTAACCGTGTAGCATTTGAAAAGGATTCTTGTTGGTTGCTTTGCTTAAAGCATTGTTCAGATTTTTGTCCAGTTCTTTCATTCTCAAGTCCCAGTCCTTGTGTCTTTCAAATTTTCTTTTCCTAAAATTGGAAATGATGTTATCCAATTCAGGATCACCTCTTTGAAAAAGGAGTTTTTCGTCAACGGACATCGTTTTTGTAAGCAAATTTAAAGTACGAGCAAAAGGAGTAAAATTACTACACCTTTAAGATTGTGAAAAATACTTTGTTATGAAAAAAAAAAAAAAAAAAGTTTTTATACATATATGAGTTCAATAAAAAATATTGAATTTATTTCACAAATTCAGAACTCTCGTCAGGCAGCTTGAATGTCGATGTCCCCCTTCTTCTGTCATTTAGCACATTCTATTACTTGTCCATGATTTCAATGTTCTCTCAAAATCAATTTTCAATGTCCATGAAAATTTTATTTGCTGTAGTTTTACATTATATATAATATATATACTAAATACTGCTGAACATATTTTTTCTCTTAAATACGTTATTTTTCTAGTTTTTAATTTTTGAATATCCAAAATGCATTACGTAGAATGCTTGTCATACCAAGACCCTGACAAAAATTGAAGTTTTATGTATAATTGAACATTGAATAGCATAGTTTTTTATTTTTAGAGAGCCCACAGTTCTTGGATAATTAAGTTGGATAGGTTCATTCTTGATTTTTTTTTTTGTGTGTGTGGGGGTTCATATCTACTGCAGATAACACGGAAGAACAGTAGTGCAGAGAGTCTATCAGTGCAAAGTGGAACAATTGTAGATGCTGCCGTTCCCCGATTGAGAGTTGAATCCATCGAGTAGTCATAAAATATACCGAACACCCCCCTACCCTCCCCCTATTCTGAAGGAACAGAAAGTTGGGCCAAACAACTCCCTTTTTTTTTTGTACTAGAATTGGCGCTGTATTGTCCCTTGGTTTACTTTCATTTACTTAAGTCACTTTTCATTTATGTAGAAAACGCAGAAATGATACCGAGTCATGCCAGCAATTCTTCTTCTGAAGTTAAACATTTATTGAACTGCATGCTTACTGAAGATAAACAGAGACAAGAAATGCTATTTTGTCTACAACTCTGATCATTTGGTATGAAATATGATAAAACACTGCAAATATGCAAAGCATTACATAAACAAATATTTTATTTTTTAATCATTTTGAAGGGAAAGTTTGTTATTAAAATATAAATATAAAATATTTAGAAAAATTAAATTGACATTTATTGACAGCTGAAAAAAAGGAACATTTCGTTTGAAAATCGTTGTTGTTATGATCATCGCTTAAGATACAACTACAAAACGCTGAAGCACATGCCACAAACTAATTGTAAATGAGTTCAGTCCCGTGCAAATGAGTGACCGGCCCTCACGTTTCTCCTGACAGTGGACAGTGGCGATTGTAAATATCACGTGAAATGAAAAATCTCGTGAAGATTATGTTTGAACTAAAACAGGCAACCCCGATGTGCGCTCTGTTTCCTTACTGTTCTATGCTTGAGTCCCAAAGCACTGAGTGGCGCATCGAAAAACGACTCTCTCCTGTTCGAACGCAACTCGAAAAGCACATTCCCTCGCCGACTAGATGCAGTAAGCAAAGTGAGCAACTGGCCAAGATGGCAAAACCGCTTAATAATAGAGCGCAAAATAACAATAAGAAGAAATAAACACAACCCAAGAAAATATATTTTGTTTACTTGAATTTAGCAAATAAATGAGAAGTAAAATCAAATTCAACAAGAAGAGACAGCCCATCTAGTTCATGCGCGATCGCCATTTGGTATGAAATTTTGAATCCTGTTAATGCGACTTACTTCAACTGAGATTTTGGAGCTCGGTATTTTGTTTTTCATTCAAGATCGGATGAAGCCTGAAAATTTAGCCAGTAAAATGAAGGTAGGGAAAAACGTTGAATGGATCACACCCCATTATCGTGTTTGGACAACAAAACGAAATTTATCATATGCAAGTTTAGAAACAACTGTTTCGGGATTTTGCAGGGAAAAAAACTTCGAAAGATTCAATTTAGGTTTAGATTTTGCATATTATTGTATTGGTTTTAGTTTGTGAGTTCATAATCCTTAACTCGTTAAAAATGTAAATTTTGTTTTTCAATAAAACAATTTTCTATCTATCATCTTCATTCAATTGTACGTCATTTTTCTGGTTAACCTGTAATTTTTTGAAAAGTTGTAAACTTTTTGAAGCTTGAAAGAGCGTCATTGTTTGGGTTTGCTTACACCGTCCAAAACCACAGGGCCGGTCCCGCCCTCACATTTCGTGAACGCGTGAGTGAAATGTCGGGGATCAAAAATTTTTCCTCCTATTAAACTGCTTTCGAACGACCAAATGACCGACGATCGCTTGCTTGCATATGGCGTGAGATCATTCCTTTTCGACCTCCAACTGCATAGAACGAATCAACGCTCGACATTTTCTTTCAGCTTTACTTTACATATTTTTCTACTGAACTTCGACCGGCCTCGTGTACAGCCCACCGACGAGTGACGAAAGTAGGACTTTTGGGTGTAACTTCCTCACGAGTGAAAAATTCCGGAATATTCCTATCAGAATCCGGAATGCTCTCATCAGACACTCATGCTGTCGATGACGCTTAATTAATTGATTGAGGAATAAGCCTCTTGGGATGGAACATAGATGGCGCCTCATTTCAATGATTTTTCACATTTTTTTTTTAAGTTAAGGAGTGAACACAATCTCCTTCATTTCGCAAAAACAAGAAATTCATGCGTTATGTTTTTAATCTGTAATTTTTTTGCAGCAAACAGCGGTCATCACTCAAATTTCGTATTTTTCGAGTTGTTCCAGTATTGCGCCCTAAGACAGATAGGATAAATCGGGCCACTAGAAAAGCAACTTCGGACCACGAACTGAGCAACCCTCATCTGATACAAAAAAATTACAAACACATTGTTTAAAAAAAAATATCTTGTTAATTAGTTTGTTTTCCTTTAAGATTTTGCAATATTATTATTATTTTGTACATCGACAGATCTCGTGTTCCACTTTTGTATACCACACATAAATAAAGGGAGAATCATGCCTTCTGGAAGAACCTTTAGGAATCCCTGCATTTGAGTGTCATATGGAAGAAAGCTCGCACCAAGCAACTTCAATGCCCATGCGAGACAACATTCGCCATTGAGTCTTCTCGTTTCTCAAGCAGTGAATGTAACGGTACTCATTCGTTTCCCAGTGGCAACGTGCGCAGCTAATGTGTAGGAAAGCTGAGGTTCGAATCCTCTAGTGGCATTGTTGTAGTCAGTGCTTGAGGGCGATTGTGACAATGTGTGTAATACCCTCGCATCAATAGTCAGGCTGCTTGATCGGAGTCCCATACGACACGCAAATTCGGGGTTAGTTACTCCTAAAAGTCCTCCCGGAAAGCATGTGCTCCCCCATTATCGTCGGTAGGCTGTTCGGGGTATACACGAAGCCCTCAAGATTTCTAACTCTCTCCTTGCTAACTGGTAGCTCTGGGGACTGGAGTGAGGTGTGTAGAAACCAGCAAATTCGTTAGCATGAACCTTCCTGCCACCGGGTAAGGGGGATAAGAAGCGGGTTTCGGCTTGTTCTATTAACCAACACGTTGTTGTTTCTGATCCTAAAGTGGAGTGTTCTGGTTCCAGGTCCGTCTGCGTGCAGCTCCGAGGAGCCCTGCTCCCTGTCCAGCGGCGGCCACCAGTCCCCCCTGCAGCTGGCGGGGGTGGGCAGCGACAGCAGCACCTCCAGCGAGCACCTGACGCGGCCCAAGCGCATGCGCACCTCCTTCAAGCACCATCAGCTGAGGGCCATGAAGTCCTACTTCTCCATCAACCACAACCCCGACGCCAAAGATCTCAAGCAGCTCTCGCAGAAGACGGGGCTCTCCAAGAGGGTGCTGCAGGTCAGTCGACGACTCATTATTCATCCAACGAGAAGCAACTTCTCTGGCATAGAACCGTTCATCTAAGTCCAATCTAGTCTGGAGCCAATTTTTTAAAAAAAATGTAACTTAACGAAAACTTATGAAACTGTATATAATGCATAATAGTAGTAGCGTACATAATACATATTTGTATTAATGTTGTAGAATTTTTCTTTTCGAAAATAAAAATTTATTTATTATAGCAGCGGTACTGTATGTAGTATATAATGCATATTTATCATATATGTATTATATATATTACAGTGGTATCTCGGTTTATGTCCACTTTGAAATAAGTCCAACTTGATATATGTCCTATTTGGACGTGAAAAGTTTTGTTCTGTATATGATCTTTGTTTGAAATTGGACACGCACCGTAACCAACTGTATTAATTTGTGACATAACATGGAATTCCGTGTTTGATTCGGTCTCTGTGTCTCCCTTCAGGTTTGGTTCCAGAACGCCCGGGCCAAGTGGCGCCGCAACCTGCTGCGCCAACAGAGCCAAGGTCCCGAGATCGCACAGGACTGCAAGCCGCTGTCCGAGCTGGCCTCGCAGCCCCAGTTCTGCGACCCCTTCAGGCTGGGCTCCTCCCTCATGGACGTCCAGCCCACGCCCATCACGCAGGAGGAGCAGAACATCCAAACCTTCACCAACCTCCTCTGAACACTCTGTACAAATAGCAAGGATTCTTCTTTTTGGCGGATGGAGTCATGGTTGCAACAAAGCTCAAATTGGACCGAGGGACTTACGAGAGAGAAGTAGCTGGACAACAAAAGAATTAAAAATAACATTACACTTACAAGCAAAAGATTGTTAATTTGATAGGACACTATAGGGTGGTGTAAAGAAACAAGAAGAAAAATAGCCAAACATTTTACTGCACTACTACTCATTTTATACATAAAGAAATAAATTGAAAACACTCGCTATATATATAAACTTGTGTTTTCAATCTATTTCTTTTCAAAACACTACTAAAATTAATTATTTCTTTGAGTCTGTAAATATATTTGAAATCTTTTGTTGTGAACAACATAGAATATTTTTTCAGAAAAATACAATTGTAATTTAAAAAAAAAGATTTTTTTAAAAATAAATTACAAAAAAAAAAAAAAAAAAAAATGTACAAATATTTTTCGAAAATTGAACGTAAAATGAATGGAGGAACTATTTAAAATTGATCGGGGTCCACTGATAACTAACTCAGAACTCCATACTCTTAGGGGATATAGAATTCAACCATTGTTATGAGTTTCAAGTAGAATTTTACTTGAGGTAATTCATATTTAAATAATCGAAAGATGGGCACATTTTAATTTGTTCAAAATACCGTATAGTGTTTGTGAAGAGAAGTTTGAAAAACTTCGGTTAGTTTTATGAGTGCTCTCTTTTTCAACTTCTCAAAGTTGGGAATTCACTCTTTGAAAAGCATTTTTGATTTGAATATCCTTCTTGGGTTTTTCCACAGTTCGTCATCGAGGAATCTCTGTTCTTCCACCAAAATATAAAACAGAGGGCGCAACATTGAATGATTTCCTTGGATTAAGGAATTTATTGTGCTCAAAATATGTGTTTACATTTATTAAACATATAATAAAATGTAATTGATTTGAATGAATGGAGCAGTGCCTATTCAAAATCGACTTAATTCTTCTCTTAATAATAATCGAAAGTTTCATACTAAATTGTACGTGAATGAAAAAATATTCATTTTTTGGATTTCTTCTGTCATTTTGCACCACCCTGCATTTACTGGACAAGTTACAGTTAAGGATTATGGCTCAACTCATTTAAATTGGATGATTTTTCAGTATAGTTGGGTATTAATGTCCATATTATAAGATAAATTTTGTCATTATATACTTGTGCAATGCCCATAAGAGTGAATATGAAACTTTGTTCATTAATTTATAATTACATTACGTAAAATTAAGGTTCCTTTCTTTTAATACAGGTTTTTATTGTTCATCCTCATGTTTGTCTATAAATAGCATTCTAAAATGTTGATGAAGAATTTATATTTTTATATAGGATAGAAATTTCTATCATTTGAAGAAAAAGGATGCATTCATTATTTTAATTGTTTTTAATGGAAATGCAAAATTTTGCAAAAATTGAAAATGACATGCATGGTGCTTTCTCCCAGTATAGCTTTGCAAAGAACAAATTAAATGCTATATGCATTATAATAAAATCGTATTTGATACACATATCAGTTCAAATCATTATACATATATACTTTTTTTTGAAATCATTAAAAGTGTAATTATTTTTAAATCAAATAATTTCATGTGAAAATGAATTTAATTATTATTTTTATTATTATTATTATTTTTATTTATTTATTTTTTTTTTATCATGCAGAAATTTACAATACTTAAAATACATTAGTAATCATACATCGTTTCATTTTAAAAATATAACCTAAGGAAAATATAGAATTATTTTACATACATATCCATTTTATTAATTGTTATTTGTATATTTTTTTAATGACGAACCAAAACTCTTTCAAATCTAAATAACAAAAAAGGAATTTTTATAAATAGTTTAATACAGATTTATTTAAAAATTACTGATAAAATTATTTTATATAGTCAAAACGTTGGTAAAATTCAAAAAAATGTTATTCATGTACAAACAAGGTGAATATAATTACAAAACACAGCACAAAAATTCCTTCGACAAACTAGTATTGATGCTTCTCAGTTTCAATTTGACTAAAATGTTGTTAGTGCAATGGCAATGGAAGTACCAGTTGCGGATTGCCTGTGGGAAGGTGTATTGCAATTTTTTGTGTAAATAGTATGCTGCCGAAATGTTTTTTGGTCCTGTTTATAACATGCATGTTTTGGAATTAAAAAGGATGGGAGAAAAATATACACTATTTTATAATGGTAAATGAATAATTTATTTATTTAATTAAAGAATTAAGATGTTAACTGTTTGTGATGAAAATAACAAAAATGGCGATTGCCGTTTTTAATTAAAAAGATTGATTTCAAAAATAATACTTGTATTAATTTATTGATAATAATTGTTTCATAAACAAAAATTATTGAGCTCAAATAACTGAAGAATTCTAATGTGATATACATTTTGAAGTTTTATAAAATGTTTTTTCATGTCAATGGCATTTTGCTGTGTTTAGCAAAATTAAGATGTTTTCTAATTTTTAAATAACTTAATGTGTTACAATACAATTGATCAGATAATTTGTATAATGATCAGACATATTACTTTAAAAAATGTGTCATAATAGGGTTCATTTCTTAGGAAGTTAAAATTAAAAGCTGAAAAAAGTTCTTTTTAATTCCTGAAATGCATCTCATGTATGTAAGATCTTATTAGGATGATTTTTTACAATACTTATTGCAAAGAATTTCGGGGGGAAAAAAATGAGTTTGTAAAAGCTGAATTTTTTTTCTAAACAAGTTGACTCGTTCATTGCAATAAAAAAAAAAGTTTAAATGTCAACTAACCAGCGAGGGCTTTCCTATTTTAATGTTTTATGTAATATTTAGTTTTATTATTTTTTTTCGACAATCTGCTTCTTTTTAAAGCAGTGCTCTTTGATTTATGTACATACTGTTATGGTCTCTGTTTCGAAATGTTTTTTTTTTATATATACATTCACCGTTTGACGACGTGCCCGGTAGGTGGCGCTGTATTTTAGTGTTTGTCCTCTGTCCTATTCTACCATTCTGTGATGTGCTTTTACATTTTATAAATATTTTATGACAGAAACCCTCTTGCTTTTATCATGTTTCCTTTTTCTTCTGATGTTGTCAGTTCAAAGACGATGTCGCCTCCTGTGAAGGAAGATAACCGATGTGTAAAAAACTGAAATTGGAAAATAAACTCAAATGAAAGCTGTGTTGACTTGCTTTATTAGATGTGTGTTTACATTGAAATTTTAAGTCCATTTAATAATGCATTGATGTTGTAGCACAGACGCTTGGGTATTCAAAGCTGGGAAATTTGATGTTAAAAATATTTAGCGGTTATTTGGTTAACGGGATTTTTTTTTCCCCACTGCAAAATAAAAATTAATTTTTACTTAAAAACAGAAATTTTTTTAACCTGAGTTTTTCCCCAAAGAGAACTCACTCTATTCTTTTATATCAATATAAAAAAAAAAATTATTCAGAGAAAAGTTGATAATTTTGCGCTAATTCATTCGAATTTTCAGGTACGAGAATCTTATTCATTTATCTGGAGTCCTTGATGCTCTGCGAAAAATTCCGTAACCAGACAATCCTCTTGCTGAGCTGTTTTCTCAAGCCCTGTTCATTTTCTGTCATCGCCCTCCACCTCTGGGAATCGAACCTTTTAAGTACTGTCACTGGTTCATGAGAAAAGCTTGACCACGGTTCGCACTAAAAAAAAAAATAATTAATTAATTAATTGGCAATTGTCAATCTAATATTTGTTTCATTTATTACTTTTCTTATACTATAATCAATTGTAAATTGAATGAAAAATTTGATTCATGATAATCGTCGTTGTTGCTGAGCATCGCATTCCACTCTTGTATGCCAAAGAACAGTCTATTAACGGGTTGTAAGAGCAGGCATTTGCTCGTCGGGAGCAAACCCGGAAAATTCCACCAGGCAGGCTGTCCGCGTCTTTCGTGCACATAATCGCAACCATGCGCTGGTTGTCGCCGGGCCACGAGTCGAACATGGAAGAAGGCCACAACGATGGCAGAAACATTTCATGCAACTCATTAAGCGCCAAACTGAATAATGAAATGATTTCTGTGGATCGAGTTTTAAATAGTTGCTTGACGAATGCACTTGTGTGTTCCAAATGGATGTGTGCATTTTCTAGAAACAAGTTCGATCCAATTCTAAAATGGGTCTCCCAAATCCATAAAATAAATTATGATTTCTCTGCAACAAACATTCACCGATAGCTGACCGTTTGGGTCGTCCATTTGTATTAGATCACTACTACTACACCACACCAACTTGCCTAGAGCTGAGTTGCCCCTTTACAGTTTGGGAATGAGGTGGATGAGAAGTCTGACTGGGTTCCTTGACGCTCTACGGTCCTTTGAGACCAGGACCAACGGTTTAAAGTGGAATTCGAACACCATTACAAACGGTTTACAGTGGAATTCAAACATCATTACAAACATACATGGCACCTCCGGGATTCGAACCCGAAATCTGCGTTACCGAGCGCTAGCTACTCGGCCATTAGGTCTCATTTGTATTAGAGTAAGAAAGAAATAAAAATGGTGTAGATAGTTTTACTCTTAATGTTTACTCTGGTTTTAGTCCGACCACCGAGTGTAGGGTGAAACTGGCAAATTGAGCTGATTCAAATAGAGCGGTGTCATAAGGGAGAAAGGTCGTTTGGGAGAGGTTTTATTTACAATGAAAATAATTCTAATTTTTAATAAATAAAAGTTTTAAGGGCATGATATCAAAAGAAAAATTAGATGAGTTATGTAACTAGTAAAATATTTTGTTTTAAAATTCCTCGGCTCTGCGTATGTCTGACTAAAATCCCTCACAAGGAATCGATTCGTACTTTTAAACTGGGCATTTATTTTGCCACACAATCGGTGGTTGGACGGTAGGATGTTTTCCAATGAAGATTCCTAACTCATGGCTTGCATTCAATTGGGAAACAGTGAGTAAAATATTTTTCTAAGACATTTACTTCTTCATTAAACTTAAATTAGATCTGGTCACGCGAATAAAAATGGGAAATTCTTTCAGAAAATAAATCTATTTTATGTTGTTTTTTTGAAATTGACATAGGATGAAGACGGTTTGTGCATTCCTAGTCTAACATCTGCATTTCACACTTTTTTATTATTAATTTGCAATTATTAATTACAATTCAAATAAAATAATAATTTATTATTTTATTTGAGTTGTAAATCATTTATTTACTTTGTTACGCATGATTACAAAAAATGTTAAGGTCGTAGATAAAAAAAAAAAAAATTTGAAATTTGAAAGTATTAAATTTTTTTCCAGATTTTGTTTTTTACATTTCTCATAATTGGTTTTAAAGACATTGAGGTTGTGGTTGTTACATTACGTATATGCCTGCTAGAAGCTAATTATCTTTTCTTTCTCGTCTTACTTATTAAATAACCATAAACAAAATCAATGTTAAATGATGCAGTATTGTGTTGTGTCGATTTGTTCGGCCATGCTTATAGAAATTTGTAAAAACGAACAAGTTTTAGATGTTTTTTTAATTGAAATTCAACACAATTAGTTATTATGGTACTAAACAGAAAGAAAAAACTGTACTCATTATTTTTTTAACATTAAAATTTATTAACAATTTTGAAATGTGCGGCATTTATCCTTAACCTATTTATCAAAAAAATTTTGTGATGGTAGAACATGTCTTATACCATTCAAAAAACACTATGGCATACTGTTAAAGTGCAATCCATTAGGGTAGACCCTAAGGGTGACTTCCTATGGTAAACTATTTAAATAAAATCCGTTATAACAGACCATTAGAAAAAGTACATGGACAATTAAGAGTCCATCATGGTAAAACTGACAATAAAAAAATCCTTTGGGAGACCGTTTAAGTTCAGAATATTAAAAAAAGCCCATGATAGGCCATTAAAGTAAATAGCATTGTGCTAGACCATGCCACAGATTTTAAATAAATTTTCAGTTATTACAACATGATTTGACTCTAGATTATTAAGAAAATGAATATTTTATTCAATATATTCTAATTTATTTTAAATTAAGAGATTAGAACTTTTATCAATACCGCTAATCTGGTTTAACTCTTTATTCCTAGTGCTTTTTTTTTTTTTTTTTTTTTTACTTATTTCTTAACACAAATATAAGGCACCAAGGGTGTTAGCCGATGGCGATTGCTTGTTTCAATAATGACTAATGTATTTTATGTTATTGCTAGAAAAAAAATGGTCATCAAAATGTTATTCCATATTTTAATTTTCTGTTTAGTTTAGGGTAATGTTTCTGTTATGACGTGCTTCAATTTTTTAGAACCACGGATTAATCAATTATAAATAACACAAATCAATCTACCCTTTCACTAAAAGGGTGCAACACAAGAACATTTTCTAACAATACTAAAGTTTCTTTAACACATTTTCCTCGTAGCATTGAGTTGGTAGATTCAAAACACTTCTTAAACCTTTCATTTAAAAAAAATTGTGTAAAATTCCCATCTTCGAAGGGCAACGGAAGAAATGCATCTTCATTTATTAATCCCAGTAGAATTAAGCCCGGAAAAGAAGGAGTATAAAAAGCACTTCCATTTCCTGACACACAATGTGAAAGATGATTCACTTGATCGGAGAAAATTTCCGCACTTTTATAACGGAGAACACAAGAAGATTCAAAGAACTTCCGAATCGAGGAGAGCCCTGGAAGTTGGGTGGAAGGCGACTTGATGAATGAAGACTCACCCTTATCTGTCACTGTCACATCGCAGTGCAATGCCAACTTCTCTGTTTTCGCCGTCAGATTAACCCTTGCAGAGCTGGGAAGCGAACTCCGCTTTTTTGTCAAAGGAGTTCATTATCGGCTTGTCACTTGGCTTTCTGTTTGCCGGAGGAGGAGGATGTTTACCGAACTAAACAGCCAGCCCAATCGTACGCGATAATTCTTCTTAAATGCGGCACTGATTTGTTTCGCGCTGCGAGCAACCGCAACGCTTTCCGGAGAATCGTGAGATTTTATACATGAAAATTGCTTTCGGATTTTAATCGGCTTTTTTTTGTTTCATTATTATTTTTATTTCTGCGTTAGTTTTGAAAGATAAGTGTTACATATGACTTACAACAGCATGATTTAGAACCGCGAAATAAAATTCTATTACAAAAAGATTTCGCGAGATTTTTTTTGTTGGCCAACTGGCTATCTGGCCATTGGTACCACAGGCTCCAGTGCCGAATCCTGGCGGTGACATGGGTGTTTGTGAGTGGTTCGCAATCCATGTTCCTAATGAGCCTAAACTGTGCACAAAATGAACATAGTGCGGTAAATAAACCAAACTACAAAAAGATTGCTGATCATTTAAAATGACAGCACTTGAAGAGCAGCGGCTTTACACATGTCAACACTTTCAGGTGAATAAGGATTCGATTCCTTTTAGTGGCGTGCTCTACAGTCACCGTTTTGAAAAATCTGTAGATTCAGTGAAGGTTGTGGATGTTTTTACATTGACAGTTGCACATTTTGGAAAAATTTTATTCATGAAAAGGGTTGAAAACTGCTTTAAGATTTTTATCATCTTTTTGTTTGTTTGTTACTGCGTTCGTTTTGAAGAAAACAGTATTTATGACTACAACAACATGGTTAAAAATCTCAAAATAAAATTAGGTTACGAACAGGTTTTTGGTCTCTTAAAATGGTCGCAATTAATCAGCTCCCAGAGAGACAGTTCGCTCGTGAAACAGGCAGGTGGATGGCTGTTCGATTTCTTTTAGCAGCGTGTTCTGCAGTTACGGCTTTGAAAAATCGGTAGACTCGGTGGAGTGTGGTCCAGTAGCAATGTGCTCAGGAGGGCTGAGGTTCGAATACACTGGCGGTACGGTTGTAGCCATTGTTTTCAGAAACGAAGAGACTCGATTATGAACGAACGGTATTTTTTTAAATGCAAATGTTAAGTTTCCCCGTCACTATCCCATGGAAAACATTGACTCACTGAAGAGGTGTTCCGCATATCAAATGATCTCTTTGGCCAACGTGAAGAAGCCGCAAGTGACGGAGATACAATTTTTTTAAAGTGAGATATTTAAATCTGACAAAGCTAAAGCATTATTCCTTGTTGAATGAATATTCGTTAAGTTTATTCTTTTTGGTATAAGTTCCCTAGCATAAATATGGCTTACATGAAAGCACAGACTTTTCAACAATTAATATCTTAGTTTAAGTTTCATTCACTAAATATTACTAATTTACTTTATTGGATTTTTAATTCTTTGATCCTCAAATAATAAAAAATTAGAATTTAAAAGTATAGCAGATTTGATTGGAGATCGCAGTTGGAAAAAAAAAAAAACTATATTTATTATATATTTATTAATTTTTCATGTAAATTATCAATAGCGACTCATTTTCCTTATGAATAATAAATCGCTATTCATTTTTCTTGAAAATCATGATTCATATTATTCACCTTTGATCTAGATCGACCCAATATAAAAATATTTATCATTTCCCTATCAGAAAATTTGATTATTATATTTGAATACCGTTATCATGACGATAATTTTTCACATTGAATCTACAAACTCAGTTAAATAAAGATATGTGCTGATAGAGATGAGATCAATATTTGTTAAGAAATTAGGTTTTACGCCAGTTTGACGATTTTTTTTTCTCGTTGACTTTGTTTTTTACGCTGCTACACTGCTCTTAGACAGCCTGAATTTTTCCCCAAATTTTAACAAAAAGTGTTAAGTATCTATTTTAATTTTCCTGTTAGTCAAGAATTTATAACCTAACCTAATAATAACACATTCAATAATGCATTATTTAAAAATTTTGGCTTTGAATCTGTCGATTATCTTTAAAAAAATAAGAAACTGAACTCAATAAACTAATGACCAACTATTTACTATTTGGTTTAATAAACAGACAATTGTAAAATTCAAATTTTAATTTCATTTTCAAAATAATTTGCCGAGTTGAATAGAATTCAATTGAAATCATTGACCGTAAAGTTAAGTTTTTAAAAATGAATCTTTGAAATTATTCAAATGCAAATTGCCCATCACGTTAAGAACAGAATGACAGCAATGGTGCTTTCACAGGGCAAAATGAGCCACACAGCAACAGAAAACAAAAACGAAATCTTCAAACACACAATACCTTGGAACTGTTTCCATAACATTTAACTTCTTGGAACTGTGCTATTTAGTAATTTTAACATCAGTATTTGAGATAACACGTCGACTATTTGCTGGGCAGACAGAAAAAAAAGGAGTCTGCTAACTTCAGAAAAAGATATTCCGCGAAATGTTTGCTTGTTAATTTTGTAAAATGATATGATTGTTACCAGGTGGTTCTCAAAGAGAAAAGAAAAAAACCATCACAGAACGATGCATCCACACATCCGAGATAAAAACTGTTTATAGTTATTCTAATAAGCTTCAATTCGAAACGCAGTAAACAATAAAAAAAAAAAAGTGCAGACTATAAAATAAGAGCCATTCCACCTAAAAGGTACAAAAACTTCTGAACTAATAATAACAGCTCTAGTTTAGAAATTCGCAGATAAACAAACCGTTAACAAATGTGAATATTTTCTGCTTTGCTGAAGAATATTGAAATAAAATACAGAAGAAAAATAATTAAAAAAAAAAAAGAGCGAAAGACGAAAAACGTGAGAAAGCAGAGAACAATAAAAGAGAAGTTGTATTCCAAGAAGATTATAATGCTGCTGAAGGAGAATAAATAAATAAAAAAAACTTGTTACCAAGAAACTGCATCCTACATGCCTACTAGTAAAGATCTTTAAATGTGTTTTACTAAAATATAAAAATTGACGGGAGATGCATATGAATAGAAAAAAAAAAATTACAGGAAAAAAAAAAGAAGACGAATATCTGGTGGAAGAAGAGATAGGGTGTCTAGTTTCTGCATTCCTTATTCCAGCATGAAGAATAAAAGGCTCTTTTGTTTTTGAAGGCAAGATGTGGAGGAAATGTGATAGTGCAGAATGTGTGAAACTTCTCGTGGAATCTGTGAAGACTGCTACTTGGGTGGTGGCACGAAAGCTTCTTTTTCTGTATCGCTACGCCCTCTCTCATAAAAGAAAATAAAAAACATTGACTACTTCTGGTGGTATGGTGCCGCCTAAGAAAAGTAAACGATTATTTAATTTCATTTAGTTTAATTGTTTTATTATTATTATTTACGATTTAAATTCGGAGTGCTGAAATTTATTTAGACCACAAACTAATTAGATTAATAATGACCTATAGAATTAGAGCCAAACATGTGAAAATTATGCACCAAAATATAATCCATAACACAAAATTTTGTATCATAATATAACTCATGACAAGAAAGATACTTATATATACCAGGATATATACATCGTTAGTTATTCTTTAATTTATATTTATATCGAATAATTTTACAAGAAAATAAAAAAAAAATTAATGAAAAATTTAACTTGATACATGACATTAAATTAATTTAACAATTGATTTAATATATGTAAACTGTCACATAATGACTTTTTATTGCCTTATATTGTTTTCATCACAATATATTATATTATTACGTTAAAAATCTATAATCCTGCACCCTTTGTGCCAAATGTATCGCCAGGATGCCAAGTCGCCAAGTAAGCATAGTAATGACTGCAAAGTACTCTATTACGCCAACATTAGTAGCCAAGCAGCCATTACGTCAAAGTTTATTACTGAAAAAGGTTTTAAGCCGATGTTTATCGCTTTAACGCCAAATATTATCACTATCCAGCCAAAATTTTAATCCTTGAAATGTTTTATCGCCAAACTTTAGTAGCCAAACAGTTATTACAGTTGCCACAAAACCTTAACTATGTCAATAGCGTTAAAAATAAACATTGCAAAACTGCAGAACACTTTAATGCCTTTGATCGACGTTTTCATGGTAAACTACATCTAAACGTCGTAAACTAACATTAAAAATAATAAAGTAATATTTTTTCAAGAATTCAAATAACAGTTGTTATAAACAACATCAAAAAGAAAATAATTATTTGATAATCCAATATAAGTTATTAATAAATTAAAAAATCGCTTGTCTTGTTTGTTTCGTATTTTCATGAGTGGCAACGTCATAAAAATTGTTTATTTTTTTGTATCATACATTGTAAACATACGTTATAAGAACCATCTCAGAAATAATCGATAATTTATCGGAATAAGTATTTAAAAGAATATATATTTATGTTCTTTATTTACTACAACTAAAGAATTCTGCAAATAACTATCAGAGTAGCAATAAAATAGTCATTATATTGTTCGGCAAAAGAAGAAGTTAAGAATTCTTCTAACTAGAGTATTGTAACCGTAAAGAAATTGGCGGAACATTACGAAATATTCCGGTTTGCAAGACTGGCGACTTTCTGAGTGGTATAGTATTCTAGATTTCATCCATATAATGATTTCTTATTGCCTTATATTGTTTTTATTACATTATTATGTTATAAAATAATCATATTATTTTTTTTAATTTTTATTAATCAAGCGGTTTCAGATAGTGTTAACCCAAAGAGATTCCAATCCATTATTTAGCTACAATTTATACCTGTTTTTATCAATAAATAAAATTAATTGTCCCCGTGAAATTTATTTCATGGGCACTCATCGTTTTATGAATCGATAAGTTGTACTGATTCATCACGATCTGTAAATTTTGAGGTAAGAAACATTTTTTTAATAAATTTATCAAGAGTTTTATTTTTTTTAAATGAGAAAACGAGTTTTAAAGATTTATATCAATCATTTAAACTGATTCACCACTGTTTTGTTCGTGTTCAGTGATTTAAAATTACCTGGATAACCTTCAAGTACAATAACCTATTCGACAAATAGGCAGTGTTTATCCGCTCCTACAGCCTGATGGTCAAGTGGCCACCCTCTGGTCTTTGATTCAGGCTGTAATTCTGGTGGCGGCATAGATGTTAACTTTAAACTGTAGGTCCCGGTCTAATTAGCCCTCGTGTATAAGGGGGAAAAAAAGACCGTAGAGAGACGAACAAAACCTATACATTTATAAGGCAGAACAACATTTCTCGTAAAAGAAATTATATGTTTACTAAAAAAAAAAAATTTGTTACATTTTGAATATTATTGTGATATACACTAGTACGTGGTTTTCTTCTAAATATTTTAAATGCTTAAATTACTGTTTCATTTTATTTATTAACAATAAAACCTTTTAGTTGTAAAATGTAGTTTACAATTTTTATTGGATTGTCAATTTTTATTGGATTGGAAAAGGCTATTCATTTTTAGAATCAAAGCGATCACTGCGATAGTTTACTAAAATACTTTTCGAGCCAATTCACTTTTGCAAATCGTTTGTTTGGATTCTCGATATTTATTTAAATTTCAATATACTTATTTTTTTCGCAATAGTCATTTTTAAAAGTAGATACATTAACAAAAACATTTCAGTTATTTAATATCTGGTAATTAAATTTATATACACAAATTAAAAATGAAAATTGTAAAAAAAAAATTACAAAAGCTTATATAACAAATAATTCAATAAATAAAGTTAAAAGGTAACACAAACAAATTAATAGTCAAGTCACTGATAGAGTATTATCTTTAGTGATGAGAATTAGCTTTAACCTGGCAGTCGTGACTCAGTGACAAAGGGCTCAGTTAGTGTTCGTTCCGCTGGTGGCATTGTTGTAGCCACTGCTTTCAAAAATGAGGAGACTCGATTGTAACAATGCAGGGAAAAAAGCGTCTCGAATATAGTCAGGCTGCCTGGTGAGAGTTTCCAGGGTTTTCTACCCTACGACGCCCAAATACGTGGCAGAAGCCACTAAAAAGTTCTCCCGGAAAACACTGACCTTCCCTCCCCTTCCATAAGTGGGCTTTTCTTTGAGATGCATAACTCATACATAAGACAGCGGCGAAGAAGTATTTCAGTCAGAAAATGGATTCACGTTATCTGTTATTTATCTTCATACATTTTGCGGCGATATATTTCGACTTTCATTTGCAACATGAATTCTTTTAGAACTTTTCAAAAATATTTGCTATCAATATCCATAGTTTTGAAATCTGAAATAAAAAACTTTAATTCTTTCGATTTATTTTATTTTTATGGACAATTTTCATGGTTTCTTTTCTTCCTATTTTTTCAATTGCAATCGTTTTATTCTGGAATCAAGTGAATCAAGTTTGGATCGAACCGTTCACTTTTGGGATCATTTTCATTGGTCTAAATCGATGATACTGATTTCTGAATTAAGTATTTTACAAGACTGAAAAAAAAACAGGGACTGCCGACTTTATATATTTCTGATTTGCCAGATAAGTTTGGGAATCAAATCTTTCGTATTTAAAAGTAAAAAAGGCGAAAAGTGATTTTTACTTACTGATTCCTATATAGGAGATTTCAATATTGTGACTAACGTGTAATCAACAAAACCGACTTACACAAATAAGTAATTTGATCTTCAGTCCCGATTTAATTACAGTCATAGTTTTAATTTCGTTTTTTTATTTATTTTTTATTTTTTATTTTTTTTTATTAATAATTAAAATGAATTTTTATTACGAAAGAAATGAGCCATTGCTCTTGCCGTCTGATCGAATAAATTATAGTGTGAAATATTACATTCTTACATTGCGTTGTCGATTCAAAAAGTTTCCTAATTCTATTTCTCTCTACTATCAACACATTATTTTGGTACCGGTTACCAAATGGTAAGCAATCGGAGTTTTAGCATTCTGTGAACATTCCGAAATATAATATGTTACCGATGTGCAACAGTGGGCACCTTTGAAGTGAGCCCTTCCTCCTCGAGGAACATAACATATGCAGTGGATTTAGCTTTCTCCAGAGAGATCAAAGGCCGGCTCTCACACTACAAATTACAGCCATAATTTTAAACAAACACGAATAAGACTAGCATCAAGGAGAAAGTCGAACCTGCTTTTCAAGCCTGATGATACCGTTTCGAGTTAAATGGAATTGTTCTCACCCTCGGCACAGTAATAAGGGTTCATCGAGTTTCGAACTCGGCTTCTCTAGTTCTAAAATCATAACGTAATCCAACAGGTCACTCTGCCTTTAATGGATCATGCATATGTTTATATTATTATTTGCTTCAATACGTAGTCCAATTGGTCACTCGACATTAAATTACTATGTATATGCTTAAATGATTACTCTCTTCAACACATAGTCCAGCAGGCTACAGTGGCTTCAATTTACCATGTATATGTTTAGACAATAATTTGCTTTAAAACGTAATCAAACGCGTCACTCACGCTTTAACATAACATGTATATGTTTAGATTACTATACGCTTCAATACGTAAGGGCCTGAATGGATTCGGAATCCACTTTAATGTTCGGAATCCACTTTAAACTGTAGGTCCCGGTCTGTTAAGCCCTCGTGAGACAGAAAATGACCGTAGAGCGACGAATCAAACCAAATCAATACGTAAATAAACCATCATATATGGCTTCAATTTATCATGTACATGACTAGATTATTATTTGTTTCAACAGTTAGTCCAAAATGCCACTGACAATTACATTTAACATGCATTTGTTTAAATTATTATTTGTTTCAACGTGTACTCCAAAACTCCATTGTGGCTTTAATTACCATTTATATGTTTAGATTATTATTTGCTTCAACACGTAGTCCAACGGCCATTAAAGTTTTAACTTATCATGAATATGCTTAGATTATTATTTATTCCATTATGTAGTCCAACAGGGCCGTTGTGGATTTAATGACCATGTATATGTTTAGATTAATATTTGCTCCAGCAAATATTTTAATCGTATCCTGGCTTTTTAACTGCACATGTATCTGTTTAGATTATTATTAGCGTCAACACGTAGTCCAACGCGCCACTGTGGCTTCAATTTACCATGAATATTTTTACATTATCTGCTTCAACATGTAATCCAACAGGCCAGTGTGGCTTTAACTTATATATATGTTAAGATTATTATTTAGTCTACACGTAGTCCAACAGACCACTTCGGCTTCAATTTACTATTATGTGAAGATTATTATTTGCTTCAATACGTATTTTTAATTTTCTGTATTTTTAAATTTTTATTTACTTCAATAAGTAGTCCAACAGGTCACTGTCTCTTTAATTTACTATGAAAATGCTTAAATTATTACTCCTTTCAACACGTAGTCCAAAAGGCCACAAACGCTTCAATTTACCATGTATATGTTTGATTATTATTTGCTTCAACATGTAATCCAACAGGCCACTGTGGCTTTAACTTACCATGTATATGTTTCGATTATTATTTGGTTTTAAGTAGTCCAACCGGCCACTGTAGCTTCAATTTAATATATATATGCTTAGATTATTATTTGTTGCAACGTGTACTCTAAAAGTCCATTGTTTCTTCAATTACCATGATATGTTTATATTATTATTTACTTGAACTCGTAGTTCAATAAGAAATTGTGCTTCAACTTACCATATATATTTTTAAACGATTAATTGCTTCAATATGTAATCTAACAGGTCCTTTTGGCTTACATTTACCTTGTATATGTTTGATTATTATTTGCATCAAAATCTAATCCAACAAGCCACTCTAGCTTTAATTTACCATGTATATGTTTAGATTATTATTTGCTTCAACACGTAGTCCAACAGGCCACTGTGGCTTCAATTTACTAGATATATGTTTAGATTATTATTTACTTGAACTTGTAGTTCAACAGGCCACTGTGCTTCAACTTGCCATACATATGTTTAAATGATTATTTGCTTCAACACGTAGTTCAACAGGCGATTTTAGCTTTAAATTATCTTTTATATGGATTATCGCATTGAAACTTCTGCTCTTTTTTTAAAGCAACAAACAAAAGTATTTTTTTAATATTACGGGAGTTTTTTTAGCTTCATGGACCCTAACGCAGGAGGAATTGCTTCGTCACATATGAGGACGATGAATCCTGTTTCTTTCAATTTAATACGAGCCATCGTTGATTCTAATGGAATTGAGTTTGACTACCGAACAATAAGTCTGCAAATTGAGGAATTTACCTCTATTTCTCAATGCAGAGAAAAAGCTTTCTGCCAATATAACTGCAGCTGAAATAACTGAAGAATTTTGGGATCATATTAAGAATTAATTTATTATCATGCAGAGTTGTATTTTAAGAGAGCAATGCATTATAAACGACGAATCCACATGGAAATCTTGTACAACTGCCCAAGTAAAAGAATAGATTACCGTCAAACCACAGAAAAATGAAAAAAAAAAAAGAAAAGAAATCATTTCAAAGAGAACAAAAAGTGATGAAGCTGAGATTTCTCTTAGACAAAGTAATCCTGACTGTCTCAATAAACCTCCACGATCCAAGGAAACCCCCAGGCTTACGGCTCATCCGACACAGAATCTTATATTTCCAACATTTCAGAAGATGTCACGTGTCACATGCAATCAATTCAAGTTGACGATGAGGATCAACAGACGGAGCAACCCAACAAGAAGGCCTACATTCCTCCAATTATTGTGGATAATCCAGTAAGGGATAAACAACTCCTTGAGGACCTTAGTCATCTGACAAAAGAAACAGTGACCGGCAGAGTTATAGGATTTAAACTAAAGATTTTCCCTCCATCTGCTGAAGTCCACCGTGCTATCCGCCATGAAATTTCTGATGAGTGGAAACTCAAATCCCATACTTATCTTCGCCCTAAAGAAAAACAACTGAAAGTAATTATACGTGGTTTACCAAAAGATTTTCCAACTAAAGAAATTGATTGGTTTAGTTTGTCGCTCTACGGTCATCTTGTGCACACTTTAGGCTAAACAGATTGGGACCTACGGCTTAAAGTGGATTCCAAACCACTACAAACATCCGTGGCATCGCCGGGACTCGAACCCGAAACCTGTGATACCGAGTGCCAGAGCGCTAACTACTCGGCCATTCAGGCCCCAATTGAAATTGAAGAATACGCAAAGAAATTGAAGAACTACTGATGAGTGACGGATTTACACATGAATTCGTTACTCAATTGCGCTACCGTTCCGGAAAAGGAAATATGCCGCTATTCTTAACCATTTTCCCCAAAACTCAAAAATCTTTTAATCGACTCACTTTCATACTTTAGAATTAAGGTGGAGCCTCTGAGAAAAAAAAAGCAGGTCCTGCTCAGTTTTTTTTAACTCTCAGCAATTCTATCAGCAATTTTTCCATTCATAGTTCTGCTCCAGGGATCCTGTGTGCGTTGGGCCTCACAAGATTGCTCCAAGCAAATGGAGACGCTTGGGTGCTGCTCTCTTTGCCTCGTCCAACTTCTCGGGGTGCCTTCGCAACCTAACGAACTTTGTCCCTGCCCCCCCTCCCGACACCAACTATTAGGAATGAAGAATGAAGGCGATGAAAGCAAACGAACATCAATATCTGCTCTGACGGCTCTTCAAAAGCTATTTCTATAATTTCAGTCAGGGTAAGCAAATCTCCACCAAATCAAGTTCAGTCTCAACTTACAGGTTTTTTCACTCCATTCCTCTAAGAAATCTTACCACTCAAATTCTCCAGTATGTTGCTAAGGAGGTCCAGGTTCTTACTTCCCTGCTGGCGGATCTTTAATCTCATTCAACCTTATCCAGCAACTTTCAACAGCCCAGTTAACCTTAATTTGATCAACTGCAAAAGCTGGAATGCGAATGGAATTAAAGAGAAAATCAACAATTTCCAGGAGTTTATACAACTTCATAGTCCTCATATTATTGTGATTCAAGAGACGCAGCTAAGACCATGTGACTCCATAAAAATAAAATTTACAAAATCTACAGATCTGAGCGGTTAACTCACAGAGGTAGAGGTACTGCTATTGTATATGTTCAGAATATTACTTGCTTCAACACGTAGTCTATAGACTACTGTGGCTTCAACTTAATATGTATATATTTAGACTATTATTTGCGTAGTCCAACAGGCCATTATGGTTTTAACTTACCATAAATATGTTTAGATTTTTGTTTCAACTATTTAGATAAAATAAGTCTCACCAGCTTCAAATGTGTTTTTATTATAACTACTTCATAGGTCAAACGGAGTTGAAAAACACAGATTCTGTTGCTCTTAAACTAAAATAAAATTATCTGATTGGATGAAAGGCAAATTGTTTTTCCTCATTCCAATTCTGGAAGATACTGCTACTTAAAAAAACGAATTATTTATTTTTTTTATTTCTCGTACACTTAAAATTCCTACACGTAATATTTTTAAAGAAAAATCAAATTTATTCTTATATCAACAAAATATATAATTATTATAATATTATTTTGTATAATAAAGGCTATCTGATATATATATGTAGTATAGTAGACAAAAAATTAAATTACATTAAATCTTTGAATAAGAAAATTTACCATAAAAACTGAACAAATTTAAATATTTTATGTATATATTATTGAAATATTTCAAAATTAAATATGACATAAAAACAGGTTTCTCAAGACTCTGGCGTATTTTTTATTTCTGAAAGACATTAGTCCCTTCTGAAAAGTTTTCAGAAATAAAAAAATAAAAAAATAATCAAAAGAAGATGTATAAAGATAAAACTTAAATTTAATAGAAGGAATTTTTAATGCATGAAGAAATTTATTCACAACTTCGTAAATTTCAATCTGAATTAGAAATAACGAGCAATTTGTGATCCTCCTAACAATAGTTTATGCAAAAATTCAGAACAAAAATTCTCACATGGCTGATTACTAAAAACGAATAAAACATCTTTTTCCATTTTAATTAACAGCAGAAGCAAGCAGAGAGGTTAGATAAAATAAAAAAAAAAGAAATCACAATCAAAAAACGTTTGTCCTTTATTTAAATTTTTTAGCTGAATACATCCTATGCAAATTCCGTTTTCCAAATTAAGGTTCGGAAAAATTTTCGAGAGCTTAGATTTAATCTCTATTTAATAAGAAATGTTCCGTTCAAATAAGCACAAAGAAAAGCAAAATTAAAAAATAAGTTCACCTCCGAAAAATGGAAATTTTACTCTTTCGTTTTTCTTTTTTTCCCTCTCCCCATCCAACCCTAGTTACAGTGAAACAAACATTTCTAAAGCCGAGCATGTTACTCGAAGAAGCCATAAAAGTAATTACACCTTATTTTCGCATAAATGTAGAAATATTTTGTGAAAGCGCGTAACAGTTGCTTCTTCTTCTTCTTTGCACACTGCTGCTGCTGCTGTTTCTTCTTCTTTTGAATACAACCTGTTTCTGACGAGTAATGACGATGTTTTCGTGCGAGGAACATCCGCAGGGAAGGGTCCTAAATGAATCGAATGGGAAAGTTTTACTTGTTAAATTTCGATCGATAAAGTGTAGAGGGTGGTGGACGAGGAAAAAAAAAAATGCAGAATCCGGGGATGTCAAGGATTGGTGAGGGAAACAGGGGGGAGTGTCAAAATATTGCCACAAGTCACAGCGAATCCGAAAAATAAATATTTTAATACAGCTTCTTAAAATAGTTCAGAAATTGTATTTATCTTTGTTTTTGCACAGAAAACATTCTGCTTTATTTTTATCAAAGAAATAAAAAAAAAAAATTTAAATAATAAGTATCGAATTTTTTTTTTTAAATAAAAATTTTGGTTTTGAATCAAAGATTTCTAAGAAATCAACTATTTTTTATGAAGGCATCAAATATAAAATATTCTTTAGATATAATTAAAAAAAATTTTCATGATGGCAATGTCATTTTCACTGTGACATTTTTTTCATTTTTAACGTATTAATTATTCATACGCATTAATGAAGGCTTATAATATACCATTTTTATAATATATAACGAAACTAATATAATTGACTTCATAAAAAAATAATAAGATAAATATAATAAAATTCTCCTCATAAACAAATAATTAACAATATAACAATAATATAATTGTACACACATAAACAAAAGCTTTAAAAGCAGTTTATGTGTCAATTTGTGTCAAAGCAGTTTTGTCTCTTTGTGTTGTGTGTAGTAAATACAAATTTTAATTCAAAAAAATAATTTCTTAGATTCCACTTTTCAGAAAAAAATAATAAATAAATAAATAAGTATGCTTTAAAAATTATTTTATTTTTTCAACTTCAAAATATAATTATGTTAAAAACTAATTCGAATAAAATGTGCATTTTTTCTTGCTATTGAGGATAGCTTGACACAATTTTTAACTGATATATTAAGGGCATTCATTTTTCTTTTGTGTTGTGTTTTTTACCAATATAAGAATATTCAATTCAATTGATGTTTAACGTGTAAATTTTGATTTTTTTTCAATGTGTAAATTTTGATGAAATATTTCTATGTATTATATTATCTACCCTACAAAAGGTGCATAAACGCATTCAGCTTGTTCATGTCTTGGTCATTTAAATTTTCATCTAAAATGATTTATCTTTGGTATTTTCATTAAAATTATATTGATGATATTGATGAGAAAACTCAGTCATCCGACAAACTCGTTTATCTAGCACGGCTGTGGTCCAGAACATGCCGGATTAAAGAGTGTTTATTGCATTAACATTCATCTTTGGAAATTGCATAGTTTAACGAAGCAATACCAGATGTTCTTTAAATGCTTGTTTCCCAACAACGTAAAAAAAAAAAAAAAATTTTTTTTTTCTTAACTAGAGAATATTCTTTCCTACAAAATCGTTTAGTGAAAAAAAACTTGCATTAGCTTGATACTTTACGCACTGTTAATTATATCTCCCTGTAGAACCCTATATCCATAAGAACCTATTCAACTGAAGCACACACTCACATCAAACTCTTCAAAGAGGAGCAACTTGACCCATAAGAGCATAAATTAGTGCTTAATACTTTTATATGGGGTTCACATGTGATCCATGTAAGTATCTTGATTACTGAAATAGCAGCAGTTCGACTAATGCTTTACATAACTTGTGCTTCACTCTGTATTCATGTTCTGTTTGTGAAGGACATGGATAGAACTCGCATCAAACATTTACTGTAAAAACTGCAGCTTGATCAACGAACAGAGAATCCTAAACAAGACACAGTGCTATATGTTCCACATGTGCTGGCGGATGCCTTATGTGGCGGTAGTAGATCTGGCTTATAATATCCAATAGACGTCATAAGTCCATAGCAAAAGAAATAAGATACTTCAATTTGGCCGCAAAATATAAGAAAACTGATCACATCTCAGATTGTTGATATTTTTGTAATAGTGGACGCTGTTTCTATGTGTTAAGATTGTAATACCGTCAAGGCTCAGGTATGTCAGGGCATTCTCTTAAATAGCTGGGGAGAAAAATGAATGCCTTAGGGGAGCATTTTAAGTGATAAATGTTTAGCATAATCTCAACTTTTGTAAAAAAAATATCTCGATTGAACATGTTCATGCTCCGGGAAAACCCTGGATTTCTGGAGATTTCAGGACAAATGCCTTGGAAATTCTGATAATTTATTTTATTTATTTATTTTTAAATGTCACGGTTTTTGGTCATTTTTGCCGTGTTCTTCATCTATAGAAAATGCTTAAATCAAAAGACAAGTATATAAACAAATTTCGATCAAAATGCATTGCGGAAAGCGATCTTTTGATTTTCGAGAGGGAATTTTCATGGAATTTATTCGACTCCCACAAACAAGCCCGGTGTAGAAAGGGTGAAAGCCAGGAAATAAACAAAAGGTCACTCAATTGCGGATATAAATCACTCTGTCACAATCTCCGCCGAGTCTCTTCGTTTTCGAAAGCAATGCGTGTTACACACGCTACTAACAAATGGAATCTTTGGCTTTTTTGTATTGAATGTGCACAGAACTGTTACATATTTGAATATATTTTTATAGGGAGGCACTTACGAGTTTACGAACTTTATTTGTTTCTCGTCATAGTTTGTATTCCAAACCTGATTAGCTTACGATGAGTACCTTACTTCTCCTCCACGTCAAGTGCTGCCATTAGATCTAAACATTCTCATCGAGTTATGAGCATTATATATCAAAATTTAAACTCCTGTTAGGCTAACTACAATTTGAATGAAGCTAATTGCTTAGATCTAATGCTGGAAATCAGGTTTCGTGATAAAAACAATGACTAGAAACAAATAAAGTTCGTAAACTCGTAAGTGTCTCATTATAAAAAATATAACCAAATATATCCTTTATGTATAAATCCTTTCTGTGCACATTCAATACACAAAGCTCGTAACTTGAAGATCAATGAAAGGCCTATGTTTTCGTAACTGCAGATTTATCAATATAATAAATATTCCCAGAATCACAAACTAGTGCTCGACGGTTCCCTCTCCTAACCTGTAGGCATCTCCATCTGAATACCGGGACAGCCCCCCAAACTTTGAAATTCCAGTAGCGGGCGCTCAATTAAGAAGGACGGATTCAAACCCCACTCGAAGACAGGGAGACGAGGGATCGAAGGAGAGAGGGAGGGGGGTCCTCGAGAGGGTTTCCCCTCTCTTTCACTTTCACTTTCAGGTCCCCGAGACTAATTATTCGGGAAAACAGCGCTGCCCCGGTTCGTTATGCTTTCTCAATGGAACGATCTTCAAAGAATTGATCGGATGTGCATTTTAATGATACCTCCTTCACTGGAGGCAAACGGATTTTTGCACGGCTGGTGGGATTCCTCTAAACCAGTCTTTGAGGTGCACTCAAGCTGCTGTTGGCAAAGATTTGAGTTTAATCGAATGCGTATTTATGCAAATTCGACTTCTATTACTCGTGCATTCCGAATAGCATGCCAGTCAAAATAGAATCTTTAGGGAAAAAAGAATGATCAACCTTAAAAAAACAGAGCAAGCAACATCAAAAACAGAATGTACAATAAAACCAGAATGGATTACAGAAACAAAACCTTATAGACAAAATTGAATGAACTAATTCTATGCTTAATATCTCCTGAAAACTTGAGTTTTTTAACAAAGGCCGTTGCTACTGGAATCCAGGGGTTGTTTTTTTTTCCCTCTGTCATAAACTGTCGCTTACCGTAAGCAAAGATCCACCGCCCCCCCACCCCTTCTGGTAACAAGCCTTCTCCCTCCACGCGCCCCCGCTGCGCTTTGCGCGGCAAACCAATTCATTAGGCTCCCAATGAAAGCCCTCGGGTGGAAAAAAAAAAGGGGGATTTGATACACGACCCTTCCTTTATTCCACCTCATCTAAATATCCTGACCGGAAATCCGAGTGAGGGCGGTCAAACTGTCCATATGTCCGGCACGTGGCACCGGCATATGCCGCCCGTGACGTCACGCCATCACGCTTTCGAACTCCCCTCTAGAGTGTCATATTTTTCGCCGGCTTAGATAAGTTGCTTGCATTCTATTAAATGTAGAGAGTGATTTTTATTGAAAAGATTATTTAAATATACGTCAAAATCTTTATCGATTGGAAGGATATTAAAAATGTTCGCAAAGAATTACCACTGAAAAAGCACTGTCTGGAATGACTAGACAATGTCACATTTTCCGAAGCATCCTGAGGCGAAAGCAAAAAGAAGGGGCATTTTGAGCACATTTCTACAATCAAATCTAGTAATCCTCAACCAGATACAAGAAGATGGGAAAAAATAAAAAATTATCAAATTTTCGTTTACGTATATGTTTTAATTACATATATGTCTTATTTGTTTATGCATTTTAATTCTGAGCACTATTCTAAATTATTTTGTACAAGTTCATAAGCCTATTTGTAATCATATATTTGATAATTATTGCCTTTTTATTTCTTAATGGAAAAATTCATTAGTCAGACCGTATATATATGTAATGGGATATTTGATCATATGGCATACTTAAGTCAAACTGATTTGCTATACAATAAATTAAGTTTGGCAACATGTTAATCATTTAGTTTTGCACACTGAAAAAGAAATCACATATCTTTGTACCATTTTGTAAGTACCAATATCTGTTTTTCCCTATCTGAAGTAAATGTTCAAGAGATACATTTTTTGTAATCAAAGTTTTGCTTTAAACTGCAGCAGCGCAGCTAGAATGAACAATTATCAATCTAAAATAGTTGAATAAGCTGCGTGCTTTACTTTGTAAAAGCCTGATTAATAAAAATAGTGTTAATGATGACAAATGAGCCTGCTGCTCAAACATTCATACTAGGAAATTACAAGTATTAATTCGGTTAGGAGTTATTTATGTAGTTTTCTTACAAAATTTACTATGCTTGAAAGTTATAACTTAAGATACACGTAAAACAGGTTTATTTTATAGGAGGTAAAAGTAAGTGCGATACTATATAAAGGCAGTTCCAAAACTAAGAATAGTGCTAAAATATTTTTATAGAAATAGTATCCTATAAATGTGCCGCTATTTATAATTTTACCTATCTTGATATGAAAATAAATAAATAAAATGATTTAGGATTGAAATAAATAAAACGATAATGATTGCTATCAGTGATTTTATGAATTAAGAAAATCTAGATTCCTGAAAAACAAAATATAGATTGTCACACAAAACGGTAATTAGATCTATATTCTTCTCAAACTTGGGTCAAGTATAGGAATGACTCCAGTCCAAGATTATCACGACTTTTAAAATCTTCCATAAAATGAGATTTTATTTCAGGTGAATATTAAATATAGAATCACTTTTAGAAAATATAATAATGTATAGAATCATATTATTATATTATTATAATTTCGAAAAGTTATTCTTTTCCAATTTTTGAATAAAAACAGTGAGTCATTTCACGTAAGTAGTTCATGCAATTTTCATTCAGGAGTCATTAATTTCGCATAATTCCCCTTCCTACATTTTCTACAAATGTATATGCACATAGATTAAAATATTTTCTATGTATGGTAAAAAAAATCTAAATGGATCATTCACAAGAAATTTTTTTTTTTTTTTTTTTTTTTTTTTTTTTTTTTTAACAAATTTTTATTTGGTATTCCTCTAACGTAAAAAATCTACATGCGTAATTTCTTAAAAATATTTATTCTTATTAAAGAATATATTTTTACTTCTTAGATTGTGAGGATTTTTTTTCTTCTCCGTATGTGTTTTTCTTGGATTTGCTTCGATAAAATGAGAATTAAAATGAAGTGAAATATAGGAATGTGTTTACAGAGTACAACAGCAAAAATGTTAATTTCCGTCCAGAAATAAAAGGAATTTTTGACAGGGGAAAAAAAAAATTAGAGCGCATTCAAATTTGTACTATTTTTAATTAAAAAAAAAGTCTGAACTAATTTCCTTTAAAAAATTTAAATTAAATTCCTTTAATGAAAAATAAAATATTCAGAATAAAATTGTTCATATGGTTATTTATTATTTTTTTTTAGAAAAGTAATATTTTAAGATGCTTTTCTATAAGTTATCGTGGATGAAATCTCTTTTTAATTTTTTATATAAAATATTAATCATTTTTACTTCTATAAGTATGAGGATTGATTATACCGATCACTTTGTCATCTTTATCGGTTATCAGAATTTTATTGACTGAATAAAAAAGAAAGATACACGAAGAGAATATACAGTCGATCCTTTGTAAAACCCTTTCTGATAGATATGGTTTGTTTGCTCTACGGTCATTTTGTGCACGCTTTACGCTCATCAGACCGGGACCTACAGTTTGAAGTGGATTCCGAACCATCAACAAACATCCACTCGCCACTGAGAAGAATTTAGTCGTTGTACAACAGTGCTGCGCTTAAAGAATGCAACTGTTGCTGTTGATAATAATGATAATGGCGTGCCCATCCAAAGGTGGATAACTAAATCTGAAGGTGAGTAAGTGGCTGGGGGATCTAACTTCTACTGTAGTGCACCAGCCACTCAGACTCACTGACCACTCATGCTTCCGATTGGCTATGTTCGATGAAGCTCGAATCCAGTTGAAAACAACCCCGAGTCATATTCACATACAAGAAGGGACTGGTTCATGAGAAATGAGGTGCTGCATCATGACCTCAAATAGAATCCATAGACGATCCTACTGCGAAGCTATCAAGAAAGTTGATTTGTTGTTATGTTGTTACTTATCCCACTTGGTAAATATTTAATCTAGACCAAGCTCACGAACCCGTATGGAGTCATGGTTGAAGGGGAAGGAAGCAGCTTCTGTTGTCATGAAGCACCCGTAGGTAGAAGTCTGACCTTTGCTCCGTGACGCTCTTACAGTCATAGGAGACCGGGACCTACGGCTTAAAGTGGATTCCAAACCGCTACAAACATCCATGGCATCGCCGGGACTCGAACCCGAAACCTGTTGTACCGAGCGCCAGAGCACCAGCCACTCGATCATTCAGGTTGATTTTAAATATTCAGTAATCATGAAAGTTCAACTATCCTACGGTAACACTAACGGTAAGTTCAACTATTCTTACGATAAATACCATAATCCATATTACACTACAGGATGGAATCATGACTTCAAGCCTAATATCTTCTCTGACCCAACTGCAACATGACTCTCCAGTTCTAGGAAATCTCCCACTACCCCCTCCCCCGCCTTGGTAGTGATTATTGAGGAAAATCCCATTTCTGAAAACATCCAACTCTACCCCGCATGAACAAATTTTACTTCCGATCTTCAGTTTCTTAAGCTTTCTGTTTGCTTAAAACTTTCTATTTTGGTGTTCATATATCTATATTTTCTACTTATTTTCCATTTTATTTGTGTTTATATATGTCTGCTGTGTATTCACGTATGTATGTTTCTATTATGCGTTTATGTGTTTTTTTATTGCTTGTATTTGTCACCTCCTAGTTAGTTTCCCTCCCCTTAACCTTCCTTTCTTTCTTTCTTTTTTTTTTTTTTTTTTAAACTTCTTTCCCTCCTATTAACTGTTTGCTTTAAATTTTTTAATTCCTGCTCATTTTGTGATACTTTGTTTTATTATATTTGAATTCTGAGGAGATATGAGACCTGTAGTACGACTTTCGCTCTACAGGTTTCAAACTGAATTATCTATTTATCCGGCTATTCCAGCTTTGCTTAGCAGACTGCTGAGAGAGCTTCCCTTTTTTTTTTCTTGTTTGTGACAGTGATTCGTAAGTTGATTCTAAATGTACGAGACTCGTTCAAGGAATTTAAGATACTACTTAGCTTTCCATTTTGGCGAAAGAAAGGGAGGGGAAGAAAAAAAAAAAGTACATTAAAAAATAAAATTGTTTGCTTAACACTTTCAATAATCGCTTAAATAATTTTAGAAACAAATTAAGGGTTAAAATATGAAAATAATACAAGTCTTGAATAAATAAAAAGAATTGAAAATAGTATGTGCCATTTGGATGTTCGTATATATCTGAATCATTTTTTTTTATATTAAAACACATTGAAAAAAATATATTTTGATTATTTTTAAACAACACAAATAAAAATAGAATCGAGTAGGTCGACATACAGGTTACACATAAAATTTACAACTTTATTTAAGAACCAAACGCGCAAAAGTAATCTTAAAAAATAGAGAGAATTTTATACATTCCATGAAACATTTTTCTTTTCTAGGAAAATCTCATTTTCACTTTGAAATAAAATTGACTTTGCTTTTACCAAACCTTCTCTTAGATCCATTTTGCATTATTTAATTATTTATTTATTAGCTCGTGAAAGAAATCTGAATAAATATTATCTATAAAAGAACTCGTGAAAGAAACCGGAAAAAAATTTTAAATGAACATACCAGAAAAACACTTGAAAGAAATTTAAAAAAAATAACAACAATAAAAAGCGTTGAAAGTGGACCAGGACACGAAAAATGATAAAGGAAACAAAAAACTCCACTCTCGAAAGCAATATTCATGATTTTAAGGGTAAAAAAAACAACTAATAAATGTTTGTTTTTTTTATTTTAAAAATATTTGTAAATGAAAAAAAAAATGTTTTTTTCTCCTTACATTGCATTTCTATTTTTCACTCACTTCGAGTGAACTGTGATTAAGCGTGTCAACAGTCTATCGTAGCCATTCTTCAAACCATAAAATGGATCTCGAATGATCACCATTCAAATAATAGGATGTATGCAGTTTAATACAGAACTTGGCATACCGATGAATTAACTAAAAATACTTCAATAATTGGAAGCCCATTCTTGTAGTAACTCCTGTTCTACAAATGGAATCACAGTAAATGCTAAGCGTCCAGACGGGAGAGCGTGGTGGGCCTTCTTTCCGAGCGTCTCAGCGCAGAAAGAGACCACGTTATCTCCACCTGGGTGTCACGTGACAAGCAGTCATTCTATGTCGCTCAGTAAACAATGATGGAGGCCTGATGGCCGAGGGGCTAGCGATCGGGCCCTCGGTACCCCAGGTTTCGGGTTCGAATCTCGGCGGTGCATGGATGTTTGTTGTGGTTCGAAATCCACTTTAAGCCGTAGGTCCCGGTCTCATAGGCCTGTAGAAAGTCAAAGAGCCCAATTAAGCTTCTTCACACTCCCATCAACTCAAACTGCAAAGGGGCAACTCAGCTCTAGGCCCAGTGATGTGGTGTGGTGCAGTGTAATAGTAAACAAAGATGGCCCACTCGGAGCATTTTTTATCCACTCATTTGTGGAAAAATCAACATAAATCTTATACATTAAGTTGGGCTCGAAGATAAGCGAAGGAAAGTGCGAAGTTCTTATTCCTGGAACGTTCAGAATTTGGGTGTAGATTGACCACATCGGTTATCCTCTGTATATCTATTGTAGCCAGTAGCTATTGTAGCTGTCTCTCTATATACATTGTAGCCAGTGTCTCGCCGTGATATCACAACCATCTCATTCCAAAATGTTTGATGAACACAGTTGTGAAAATCAGTATGACAGTATTGACTGGGACTTTAAGATAGCAATAGTATTCGAATAATGAAATGCCAAAGCAGCCACTGTCTGTGCTGCGGGTTGCAGTATACAATTGAATGGTCTCCTCAACATTTCATTTAAAACATTCATATTGAAAAAAATACAAATTATTGTATAAAGGAGTCCGCTTCATAAACCGACTCCTTCCTGATCGAAACACATAAAACCTGGTGACACAAAAGAAAGCCCATAATAATCATAAGATACTGCGTCTCCCATATTGCAAAATCCCTAATTGAGTAAATTTACGACAAACTATCTCCTCTTCTCCCCCTATCACATCGCATATGATGTCGACCAGAATAACGAAGGGGGAGGGGGCGTCCTCGATAAAAGAACTCGGCCCCTCCGCCCTTTCCCTAATGAAGGTGGGAAGGGGGTGTCACGGGACACCTCCCTGTGGGTCGCAGGGGACTTAATTAGTCGTGTTGTGGGGAAGGGGAAGTCAATGGCGGGACAGTTGCTTAAGAGCCTTGTAATGGGAACGTATTGTTGGGTCGGTTGTAGTGCGGTGTAATCTTAACAGGTATCTGCAGGGGTGCGTTACACCTGCGCGTCTCCCATAGGGGGTGTAGGGTCTGTTCGGTTTCGCGTTGCGAGGGTTTTTCGCGTGCAATATCAGTTTTTTTTTTAAATCGGATCCTAAAATACTGAAATCGGATACTGAAATCGGATACTGATTTCGAACTATTTATTTGTTATGAGAGAAATAAAACTTGTAACTACATTGAGATAATATCGTATCTACATTGAGATAATATAATATCGCACAATAAAAGAGTCGATACATCCGTGAATAGACTAATAGCCTTTCAGCAAATGAAAGCATTTTCTTTCATTGTAGGTGAAATCCTATTCTACAGTTTGTTCCCTATGCCAAACTCGTAGCATTCATTTTAATTCTGTTAACTTTTACATATGAAACCCTCCATTTTACACATCCCATGGCTTTCGTTAGAAGAAAAAAGTTTCATCGTGGGACTTAACTTCAAAACTTCATCCTACTGCCACAATGCTTGTCGGATTTAGAAAAAAAATTCACAATGATATATTTTTTTTTCCTTTAATGCAGCTGGCAGTACAGAGATAGTTAGTTAATATTTATGCCACAAGCAAGAGCTGTTCCGCTGTTACTCATTTAGCACTATCCAGGGGTGCACGTATAGCTTGAAGATAGGCTACGGAATGCGAGTCACATTATCGTCACAACGCTCTGTGATCCTATTAAACCAGGACCTACTGTTTAAAGTGGATTCCGAACCACTGCAAACATCCATGGCACCGCCGGGACTCGAACTCGAAACACAACAAGTTATAATCCGACAAAAATGAAGATTCGAATTCGAGCGATAAAATTTGGAGAAACGGTTACTGGGACGGACAGACGTCGGAGTATCAGGCCAAAGACGCCAAGAAGGTGCTGCAGAAAATGGTAAGGAACTTTTGTACAAATCCATGAGAAAATCACAGAGAAGATAATCGAGATAAACTGGGGTTAATTGCTAAATAGTTTCAACGCGTTGTGAAGAAGCTGAAAATTCATGCGTAGAACGAAAAAGTTGTGGAGTTATTAAAAGAAACTGATAATTCTAGGAGGTTACATTCGGGAAACGTGTTCCAAAATACGCCACTTTATTAATTTATAGGAATAATCCTGGCGGTGGTATGGATGTTTATGAGTGGTTTGGGATCCACTTTAAACTGTGAACTAATGAGCCTAAAGTGTTCACAAAATGACCGTAGAGCGACGAACCAAAACAAACTAATTTATATGAATGGCTTAAGCCGCGTTCAGATGAGAGTGCTTGAGGGGCGAGCGATTGCAGCATCGCTCCAGATAGAGTCGTTTTTGGGGCGAGCTTCTAAGGGATTTTCGTCCTCAGTTTAGACACCCTTTACGACTAGTTGTCATTCGTAGAGGTCGTTTTTATTTTGTTTATTAATTTATTTAATTTTTATTTTTATTTATTTATTCATGTGTTTTTATTTTTTATTTTTTTAGTTATTGCGTACTGGAGTGGAGCGTAACTGTGATTACGAAATGGAACTTAATTTAATGAATAGAACTAATAATTTTTTTTTTTCAGAAACTTTAATTGAATGAATTGTAATGATTCAAGAATCTCTTATCCAACTAAGATTCATTATACATGATACATTTTTATAATTATGAATTACATTTTAGGAGAGTATTTCTTCAAACAATTCAGTTTTTTTTTAACTCTCAAACTTTAACTCCAAACTTCTTAAACATTGATGTTTTCATCCCTCCAATTTAAAAATATATTTTATTCTTTCATTTCTTTGTATAGAAATTCTGTTTTTCTTAAATAATGTTATGACTCTATTATGCAGGTATCTTTTTAATCATTGTGTGTAGCAATAAAATACAGTTGTTGAACCGAATATAAATTCTTACAATTTTAAATAAGTTAGCAAAGGTCCTCAAACATAAATACACTTTTTTACTACTTCGTTATATATATATTAAGTTTATTTTTTCAGTTCAAATATTTCATGAATGTAATTTTAATTTCTCACAAAATTTAAAATACCTTTTTTTTTTTTTAATCAAAGTAAATGACAGCTTTTTCTTGTTTCCACAGTATGATAGGATCTTCTGATACAATTTTTTCATATAAATAAAAATAATTTTGTGAACATCAGTGGACTCCCTGTTCCACGGATAATTCAGCAATGGGCGATGAATGGCTTATCCTTCCAGAGTCTTAATACCTTGCTATTGTACATACTGATTCAAAGTTTACTATTGTGTGCATATATATATATATTTAAAAATTACTATTGCAGATATCTGCAGTAGCAAACTTTAAATAAATGCGTATTGAAATTTTTTATTCTATTAAAATTAATTTTTTATTCTATCTATTTAAAATTTATTGTTATAGATATGTTTTGAAATTTTTTTTTATTTTAGATATCTATTTAAAATTTACTATTATAGATATATATTAAATTTTTTTATTTATTTTAGAAGTCTATTTAACATATCTATTGTAGATATGTATTGACATTTTTTTATTGTTGATATCTATTTAGAATTGACTATTGTAGATTTGTACTGATGTTTGCCAGCAGCATTAGAAAGAAAAAAAAAAAGATTTGTACTGAAATATTTTATTGTAAATATCTAATTGAAGTTTACTGTTGTAAATGTGTATTGAAATATTTGTATAGATATTTATTTAAAGTTTACTATTATAGATAGCCAAAGAAATGTTTTTTTTACAGATATCTATAAATCTACATCTTCTCTGGAAAATGTAATTGGAATTAAATACTGTAGATGGACTTTCCTATTTGATCTGAGTTTGTAAAACATGTGAGTCATGCTGAATTTGCTATATTTATGTTTTTTCAGTGTTTAATAATTCGAGAAAACGGCTTCATAAGGTTAATAGGTTATATTTCGACCACCAATTGTATGGAAAGGTAAGTATCTTGTTTAAAGGAGGAAATGGATGAATCGATTATTGGATGGAAGGGGATAAGCACAGTGAAAGATCTTCTTTATTATCTTCTCAGAAAGAAAATATAAAAGCACCTGAGAAATATGATGAAGTTTCTTCTCGTACAAACACACTGCTCTCTTAATTTTTTTATCTTTTTTTTGGGGGAATCATGGCAATTCTAATTTTGAATCACTCAAGATTTTACTTTCTAATGAATACTGCATTAAAGAAAAATATCGAACCCATTTCAAATCTAATGAAGAAAGGGTACTTATTTTTACTGGGATTTATTAAATCATTATCACTATAGATATGTGGAAAAAAACAATCGCGCTCGAATCTGCTTCAGATTTTTCAGAGGTTTTGTGTGACGACTTGCTATAAAAATGCGACATACGACTTGCTATAAAAATAATTTTTATGTTTCCAAAATTCTACGAATGAATGTTACAATCTGAATATTAAAGAGACAAATGAATTGCATCTTTCAATAAGACAACCGCTATCAAAGACAGTGACTGCTTCAGCGGTAAAACCAAATAGGTAGGTGGTGGGAGACTTTTCTCGTCACTGAGGCTTTTCGAAAGCTTGCTTGGATCCACAATGAAACAACATCTTACGGAAGTAAGAATATACATAAATAGAAGAGTACTCTAGCTGACTGTGTCCGTGAGATTTATCACACTTTTACAAAATATATTTATTTTAGAATGGCCAAAGAAGTGAAAAACAATGCATTAAAAAAAAATACATTATGTGTGCATCCCTATATTCAAAAACTAACAGTCGAAATGATGAGAAAAAAATGAACTTTGATTTAAAAATAATATTTTTGTGAATATAGGACAGATATTGCCTGCTTTATTTATGAGTTAGGAGTTCGGAACACAGTTAGGAGTTCGGAACTTGGAACATCTAATATAACAGGTTCTATGTCTCACTTTAAGTGACCTCAGTGACCATACCTAGATACGCACAGTTGATTGTTGATAACAGAGCACAACCAGATTCTCAGTTGAAGTTGTTAGCGCTTTGTGTTCAACTGACACCTGCGAATAGTTTTTTTTTTTCTAAAATGAAATTGACCGAACACAAAACATACTCAAACATAACGGACGCAACGCCAATTACGATGTGCAAATACCCAAATGGAGATCGATTTGCAAAAACTAAGTGAAAGAGCGGAGAAACACATATCGCACTCGTGAAATAAATATTTTTGAATGATTTCATATTTCTTATTTCGTTTATATATATTTTTAATATTTCATTTTGAGTGTTCTATATTTCTGTACAATGGGCGTTTAGTATTATTATTATTATTATTGTATCTATGTTTACATGTAAGAATAATAATAAACACAATAATAATAACTCCTTGTGTTTCCATTTTTCACTCCAAAAAAATATCTGTAGTGGGTCTCAATCTAATAGGGGTATATATAATTTTGCATGCGGTCCTCGGAATTACTATAATGCATTACCAAAGTGGCCGGCAGAATCATTTGGGTCGGCCACCCCTGATTTAGAGAAACCTTAAATCCTTATTAGACACTGAATGATCTTAAAGTGACTATAAATATTTCCATTTAATTTTTTGCTTCTCATTTCATAATAATTTCGATGTTGAATATCGCACGTTTTCCTTCTTTAACGAATATTTCATTAAAAGAAAATGTCGAATTCATTTCGAATAGGAGGAAAGCCTTTAGTTACTTTAATGGGATTTATTCGTTCAATATTTATCTCTTTGGATATGCATAAAAAAACAGTCCGGTACAAATCTGCTTTTAGGATCACCACAGCACAGCACAAGCCTTCTTTTCCAGTAAATAGCTATCCGTCAAATGGATTCACCTTTAAAAAAAATCTGTGCGCAATCCATAGCTTTTTTTCTATACGTACTATATAAGCCCTTTTGCCTTTTTATTGCAACTCATTTTCAAAGCACTCTAAATTACGACCGATTAGCTGCCAATCTGAAACCTACTTGACACACGAGTCAAAACGTCCCACGCCTCGACAACCGAGAGGTCGCGACGTCCCAACCCATAAACCCTCCATGTCGACGGGCGGTTTGCTACTGCATCTTTTAGAGCTCGTTCTGCTGTGACTAAATAGTCACTCCATTATGCAATTCACAAAAGACCTCAAATTCACCGTGGAACAAAAAAAATCTTCCGCGATAACTATTGTATCAAAAAAATGTCATTCTCTTCTCCCCCCTTCATTCTTGGAGAACTATGGAAAAAAAAACCTCCAGCCACCCTCCATTCCCTTTTCGTGGTATTTTATGCATCTTTTATAATCGACCGGGAAGACATTCGCGGTGGGATAAAGCAGCCACGCTTTCACTTTAGCCCGAACCCCCCACTCCCCCGCTCCGGAAGGTCTATAGAGGACTTGTGTCTATTATCGGCAAGGAGTCCTGGGGGCGGATAAAGCCGTGTTGTGGCTGCATTATGACGATTATTTTCCACTCCAGTACACGTTCGCACCTACGCCTCGTGTGTTCCGAGTGGGGTTTCCTTCCCCCATTCGATTTTATTTTATTTTATTTATTGTTATGTTATAAAGGAATATCGATGTTGAGCGAAGTATTGGGTATCAAAAGGTTAGGCCAATGTTTGCGATAGCCATTGATGTGTTAATTCTTTGATTAAGTTACATAGATATGTCGATATTGATTGAAATAGTTGGTTTGAAATCTTAAGATAAGCCTTTGTATGAATCATCGAGATGTGAGTGAAATCGATGTCTATTTGGCTATTTTTTTTTTATCATGTTTGAATATGTTGTCCTGATTAGGAGTCAGTAAAGTTATCTGAAAATGAGGGTCAAGCAAATGAAACTCCATTGCAAATTTTGGCGGAAAATGGTAGGTCCCTTAACTCTTGACTAAATGGTTTGGGCCCCTTAACGCTTGAAATGATTCATGAATAACGTTTAATCTTTAGAAATTTTCTGGACAATTTGGCGATTGCTTGCAGTGTTTCGTAGTATGATTTTGAAGCACTTTCCACGTCTTGGTTTGGGATTTTAGATAATAGTATATCCAATGGCTATAAGTACTCGTAGTGCGTTGATCCATTCCTTCTTTTCGAAGTATCATATTTATCACTTTCGACATTTTTCCATGCTTATTGAGCTGTATAGTGTTTCTTGTAGGAATTTGGAATACTTCAAGCTTTAATGTATTCTTTTGGCTATTGAATGTGGTAATGTTTCTTGTAGAATTGGGAATATTTCATTCTTCATTTAAGGCGAGATTTATCTTATATTCTTTTAGCGATTTTTGAACACTTCATTCTTCATGAAGTTCTAGATCTATTCAACATTGCTATATTCATGTGGCTGTTGAATTTGGCCATTCTTGTAGTATTCCAATCAATTGCTTCACATATCTCGTGCATTATTAAACATTGGCATATTTCTGAGTTTATTCATCTGCCCTCGAATGTTCACACATGATAAGTTGAAATTTGCCGAGCAGATTTCAGTTTTTTCTTTTATTTCTTTTTTATTTTTTACCTTTGGTTAAGTTACACAGACATGTTGAACATAGACATAGTGAAGTACTTGGTGTGAAAAAATAATGCAAACCTTTATGAGGATAATCGTATTGTGAGGGGAATCGATGGCTATTCGAATGTGAATGCCATTGGTGAAAGATTTGGGTTTTAAAAACTATGAAAGCAATCATTGTAGATGGTTCCTATAACTGATAAAGAAAGTTTTATTATAAAAAAGTCATATGTAGCAAAATAACCCTTTTTTTTTTTTTTTTTTTTTTTTGCACTTAGGTAAGCAACAATTTTAATATTAAATACGTCTGCAGGCAAGATTTAAAAGGAAAAAGGGGAATCATTCATACTACCTCCCCCCAAAAAAAAAAAAAAAAAACACTACAGAGATGTTCTCCGCTACTAGATTGGATAGGAGAGTCGAGTACCTGTGCACGTAGTGCACATCTGCTCAGAATTCAAATATAATAAAAACGAAGTATCACAGAATTAGCAGGAATTAAAAAATTTAAAGCAAACAGTTAATAGGAGGGAAAAAAGGTAAAAAAAAAATAAATAAATAAATAATATATATACATATATATATATATACATGTATATATATATAAAAAAGGGGGCGAGCAAACTAGGAGATGACAATCAAGCAATATCAAAATACATAAATGCCCAATAGAAGCATATAATACGTAAATACATAGCAGACAGACATATAAACACATATATAAGGAAAATAAATATGAATTATAAATATACAAATATACAATCACAAAAATAAAAAACTTTAAGGAGACAGAAAAACATACGAACAACATTTGAAACTGAAGTATTCCTTCTAATGCAGATAGCAGTACCTCCCCCTCTGTGAGTTAACCGGTCGGATCTGTAGATATTATAATTTTTTATTTTAATAGAGTCACATGGCCGTAGGTGGGTTTCTTGAATCGCAATTATATGAGGACTATGAAGCTGTATAAACTCCTGGAATTCGTTTATTTTTTCTCTAATTCCATTCTCATTCCAGCTTATGCAGTTGATCGAATTAAGGTTAGTCGTACTATTGAATGTTGTGAGAAAGGGGTGACTGAGATTGAAGAGCCGCCAACAAGGAAGCTATATTTGAGGTGAGAACATGCACCTCTTTAACAAGGGACTGCAGAATTTGGGCGGTAAGGTTTTCTTGTGGAGTGGAGGATGAAGTGGAAGGACCTGAAAGTTGGGGTTGGACTTGATTTGGTGGAGATTTGTCCATCTTTACTGAGTTTGTAGAAATCGTGTTTTGAAGAGATGTTGGTGCACTTAATGGTAATTTGTTTGTCTTCATCATTTTCATTCTTTCTTCCCAGTAGTTGGTTTTGGGAGGTGCGGCAGGGACAAAGTTTGCTGGGTTGCGAGGGCACCCCGAAAAGTTGGAGGTATGATTACCTTTGCAAAGAGCACAGCAAGGAGGACTTGAGGTCGTGATTCCATCCTGTTGTGTAATATGGATAATGGTATTTACCTTCGTTGTGGGCGAAGAATAATTGAGCTTTAATTAAATTATTTTTATGGTTTTTGATATTTAGAAACAACTTTCTTGAAAGCTTCGCAATATGATCGTCTATTGATTCTATTTGTAGGTCATGATGCAGCACGTCATTTCGAATGAACCAGGGAGCTCCCGTAATTATTCTGAGAATTTTATTTTGAATAACTTGGATTTTGTTTCTGTTTGTTTTTGCAGCAAGGCCCCAGATGGGGGCTGCATAAGTCAGATTGGTCTAAGGACTTGTTTGTATAAAAGAATTTTGTTTTTTAAAGATAAAGTAGAATATTTTCCTATTAACGGCAAACTAAGATGTAATTTGTTCCAACATTTTGTCTTTACAGAGTGAAGATGTTTCTGAAATGTTAATTTGCTGTCGAGAATTAGGCCAAGATATTTGACTTGATTGACCCATTCTATCGGATCATCAAACAGGAAAATATCTTCATATGGAGATCTAGCATGACCTTTTCTGAAAATGATGGCTTTACTTTTGTCTGTATTGACAGAGATTCAATTTCAACGAGAACTGAGAACGGAACAAAGTCAGTGGCCACTTGGCCATGGATGTGATTGAAGTAAGTGCGTGGAGATGTGTTTCAACGATGTAAATACAATCATTATGGGTGGGGGTGACATTTTTATCAAATCTTATCTGCTGAGGTATACAAACTTTCCTCTACGCTTCGACTTACAAAGTGTTATTACCTTTTCTTGTAAACATTTACAGCTGGCTGTTACTACTTGTATAATGAACTTAAGGGAAGTTATGTTAATCATCTCTAGATACCGTTAAAGTTCCAACAAACGGTCATCGAACTGCTGCTATCTGCGACGCCGCGGTGCCAACGGGATGTCTCTCTCGACGACATACTCGGACTGCTTGACCTCCGAACCTGACCAGGAGGTCGCGGCTTCCGAACACTATCGGGTGGCGCGTCCTCCCCCCCTCCCCCCTTCCCCGAGGATCGGTCCCTTTGCGACCCCCGTATACTATCTTCCGAGGGTTGGAAGGAGCTTTCCCCACGCCAGGAAAGCAGATCAAGTCAATACCCGGAGGTAACATGACGTTCGCGTTCTCCTATAAATGCTTGTTTGACTGGAACCAAAGATTAACCAAAACATCAGTTTAGAAGGAACCTATTTAAGCATTTCTGTCCTTTATTATTTTCCACTTCTGAAAACAATCCAACCTCTAAAGTACACCACAATCCTCGCAAAATTCTGAAAATTTCTACTTTTGCTTACATGGAAAACATTTTTAACAATTAAGGATAGAAGGTAGGGGAAGAGAACGTGTGGGAATTTTCAACGCAACCGAAATGCGAATGGACGCAAATCAGATTTCAGTAACATATCGGAAGGGAATTAATAAAAATTAATTTGCAAAAAAAAAAAAAAAAAAAAATCGTTAGAACAATGTATAGGAATGAAGAAATCCGGAACCGCCTGAATAAAAAATTTCTTTGAATGATTTTGTGCTCATCATCATCATCAATATCGCGACAACCCACGGTGGGCCAAGGGTTTCCTTCGAAGAGATTTCCACGCATTCCTCTGGGTGGCAAGGGTCCTCCAATTCCTAATCCACAGTACAGCAAAATTCTTTTTCAAACTGCGTCTATCCATCGCAACTTGAATCGTCCTCTTCCTCTTTGTCCCTGTGGCTTTGAAAAAACGAGCCTTTTCATAGGGTTTAAATCATTCATTCTAAATACAGGAGCAGCCCAATTTAATCTATGGATCTCAACAAATTTTATAATATCTGGGTCTTTATAACATTTATAAACTACACTTCTGATTTTGTGCTCATAGAACAGATAAATGAATTAAATCAGAAGTTTGTTGCTGTAGGAACACTATTTCGATCAGTATAGTTAATAATTGCCGAAAATGGAGGGGAAAAGGAAAAAGGCAACCGGAATAAAAAAAATAAAAAATCGAGAACCTCGAATGATTCTTTACTTACAGAATAGATATATGAACGGAATCCAAATGTAGTTTTTATAATGTTTACTAGAAAACCAAAATAATAGCACAGTTCATAAGAAAAAAATTAAAACCCTGAGGTATAGCTGCATAAATATAAACGCTGAAGTATATAAATAACCCTGAAGTCGTATAACAAATAAAATAAAGAACCGTAAATGATGATTCTCTACTCGTGAAACAGATCATTTAACTGAAATCACAAGCTGATTTTTACAGTACCACTATTTTGATCAGTAATTCTAAAATACCGATAGAAAATTGTAAAGAAAATTAAAACCTAGAAACCGACAGCTCGATTAACGAAAAGAAGAAGAAAAAAAATTCGCTCATCATCATTCGAATGATTCTGTACTGGAATATTGGAATCACAAGTTATGAATAGCGAAACTATTTTGATGAGTAAAGCCAAAGTAATAACAGAGAAATGCAAACCTAGACAACTGCAACTCGAATGAAAAAAAAAAAAGATCACGAACCGCGAGTGATCGAATCCTTTGAATGATTCCGTAATAGATAAATGAATTGAATCGCAAAGTGGTTTTTAAAATGACATGATTTAGAGATAAGTAAAACCAAAATAACAGCAGAAATGTGCATGGAAAACGAAAAGCGGCAAATGAAATAGAACGACGAATTTCATAAATTCAGATTCACACAGTGCTGAAGGCGACTCGTGATGCGTCCATTTGAAGAGTGGCGGAAGGTCGAAGGTTCGAATCTAAATCAGCTCCCTTCGCTATTCAGCTACGATGTGCACCTTCCTTCTTTTGCCGTCTAGTGACCACAGTTAGGTTTATTTATTATTTACTTTCTTTTTCACCCCTTTTTTGGCGTAAGATAAAAGGACTAGAAAAACTGTCAGAAATGAAAATAATAGTAATAATAATAAAATAAAATACTAGAACTTTCGTTCAGAGAACGACTTTTTTTCGGGGAGGGGGTCAACATATCCTTATATCATGCTTTTTTAGAGATTCATCATTACCCCACACGTTCAGCAATTCTCAATTTTTAATCGTATTCAATACTTTTATGGCATCGTCAACGGGTCTTTCATTGTACCGAATTCTTAATTTAAATCCTTTTAATTTTGATTTTAACTTTTTATTGATTTTTATAATTTTTTACTTTTTTAAGATGTCATTTTTAAATTTTTAGAAACTTTATTTTTTTACCATATACTAACATTTAAGCAGCCAATTATTAATTGTAACTTTATATATGAAATAAGACGAGGACGTTAGGGGATCTATCCGTAATCGGTATCCCAGTTGCCAGAATAGTGGCGGTTTGAAAGACCAGAGAAGGAAAGAAAGACCAGAGTTATTTCTAATAACATAGATTTCATTTAATATGAGCAAGAGATAATAATAAAAAAAAAATTTGATAAAATTAATTTGATAAGTTTTTAATATTAAATTCGTTTTCTGTAATGGTTTAGTATTTCATGCTGTTCGTTTTATTAATACGGTAATACTCTGATTTAAGCGAATTAGAAGTTAACATATTGTTTGTTTTTTTTCATCTAGAAACGCTAGCAACCGCTATTAGTATTTATTGCAGGACATTGCATAGTGGACAACCAGTGTGTCTAATTTCAAAAGTTATATGCTTTTGAAAAAAAACCCTCTTTAATCACTAATGATTTTCTTTTTTTTTTTTTTTTTTTTTTGAGTATTTTTCTTTAATTTAATATCAAATATATAAACTATTTTAGCTTTTTAAGTTATTCAGAAGGGCTGCATTGCATTGCTTTCTTCTTAACTTATATTTTTTGTAAAGTCTGAAAGGTTTATTTGTTCTCTGCAGTTCATTGTGTTGCAGTCGGTGTCAGTTTATTTTGTATACAATAAATAACTAAGCGTTTACAAAGAAACCAAAATTATGTTAAATTAATAGTTTAAAAAAACTAAAAAACACTTTTAGAGTGAATCAAACTAAAAAGTAAAAAATAATTGTTAACATAAGAATAAAATGACTGACGAGAAAATGAATGTCACTGTTCTAAAAGCGTGGGGTGCTTTGTATGTCATTTTTAAACTAACTCTACATTTCGGAATGAAACTAGTGAAAGATTATAACGATTCATATCGAGCACCCCACGCTTTTAGAACAGTGACATTCATTTTCTCGTCAGTCATTTTATTCTTATGTTAACAATTATTTTTTACTTTTTAGCTTGATTAACTCTAAAAGCGTGTTTTTTTTAGTTTTTTTAAACTATTAATTTATTTTTTACTTTTTAGTTTGATTAACTCTAGAAGCGTGTTTTTTTATTTTTTTTAAACTATTAATTTATTTTTTACTTTTTAGTTGGATTAACTCTAAAAGCATGTTGTTTAGTGTTTTCAAACTATAATATTTAAATGAGGTCCCGGTACGGAGAATTGTTTCTTACAATGATTTAATTGTGAGTAAAACAAAGGCTAAATGCGAATAGGTCGAGCCAGCCAGGATTCGAACAGGGAATCTCCTAATCAGGCGCGTTATTCGTTGTGCCGCTGTCCCACGTAGTTTTGAATGTCTGAAAGACGACTGTAAATGTTTCTTTGCAGCTTTACTTGTGTGTATGAGGAGAAACAGATCTCCAGGGGAAAACTGATGCGCCGATCAAGATGACTTTTCAAAGGCTGTGTGTTTTAATCACTAATCCTGGCGATCCTAATCATGATGAGATAATAAACTTATCAAAAATATTTTATTGTCGTCGGTCCTTGATAAGTCTACAACGTTTAAATTAAATCGGATTGCTTAAAGTAGGGCAAAATCGAGCCCAAAGAGTCCGTTACATACATACAAACAAGCATACAGGTGAAACTAATAAAAGCATATTAAAAACATCTTTATTTATTTGTCCTGACCTCCCATTGTGCTTTTTTTGAGTAACCACTATCGTCAAATTAGTCATTCTTTATGTGCGACCGATTGAAGATAAGTATTTTGTTTTATGTGATTTCTTTTCGAGCGTATTTATTCTAAAATAAATAAATGAATGAGTAATGCAAGTAAACACTCATAAAATGAATTTAATGTTTATCTGATTCATTTTTTAAGTATATCCTAAACGCATTAGAATATTCTGAGAAATACTTTAAATGACAATGATTCAACCATTTTTGGATATTTATATATTTGAAAAATTCCTCAATAAAGATTTGATTTATTATATAAGTCTGAAAGAAAAATAATAAAAAGTAAATAGCCAGTTTAGTAGGATGCATGAATTTACATTCATTTAATAATCGTTTTATTATTGGTTCGTTAAGCATTTCATACTTATTGCATTTGTTATTATTTATAACTGTAAAAGTTCATGGGATTAACACATGTATTTCTGAATAGAGTCCCAATGAATTTGTCCTTTTGCAATGATTTATAATTGTATTTATTAAACAGCGCAAAAGTTTAATAAATTGTTCTCGTTCTATTCATAGAGCAGTTTTCACTTTTGTGAATTTCGGTAAGTTCGAATTCTACTCATGTGGAGGCATTTTGCAACGAAATAGTTGCTCTTAATGGGAATTTGTGAGATCTGTGAGAGGGGTGCAACCATAGTGGTAAAAGCCGTAACACATTTTTTTTAAAATTAGTAATAATAATTGGGGAAAATTAAAATATTGAAAACATTTATGAGAACAGTATTATATATTAACATGAATATCAAAACAATTAAAAATTCCTTTTCATGGCTATATAAACTGCAGTGAAGTGCGTTGGCGAGAAGTGCCCGTTTTTCAGGCATTCAAAAGCCCAATTCCTTTTACAATGTACTAACACTTGCTTGAGAGAGACATTTGCCCATTTACTCACAGGTTTAAAATCAAAATGAAATTTACCTAAATAGGTAAATTATTTATGGTATTAAGAATGGTATGATATTGAATGGCTATTTATTATTTTTATTATAATTTATATTACTTAAGTTATTTATGGCATTATTTAATAGTTATTTATTGTATTATTTAATGGATTATTTAGTGTACATTTTAGAATTTCGAAAAAAATTTGCTCTTTAAAGCTAAACAACGCCTATCAGTAAATTTTGTCCTTTCAATGTGACTTTATGTGGCTAATGGTGCTTAGTCAAGTATCAGCAATCAAATGTATTAATAATGGTGCTTACTTAGTATTACGCATTCAAAAAAGGATACCCATTATGAGTTTGAATGATTTCTTGCATTCAACAACTATTGATTGCTCATAAGTTAAATAATATTTGTAGGCAAAAAAAATTAAACCTCAATCAAAAAAGGAAGTTGCAATGGCCAAGTTTAAACTGAGAAGTGTTATGGTAAAAATCTGCTGCTGATTTACAGCTCATCGGACGCCTCGAATCCTGGCCGCGTCCACCCTTTCCCTTCGCATACCAGAGGATGGACATCCCCCGATTATCGGTCATAATTTCCATCGACAGCCCTGGAGTTGTTTCACACGCTCCCGGGTCCGCCTGATCTAAAAATTTGCAGGCGCCAGATCGAGGCTCGCGCCTAATTTACGGCCTCCGATCCTTCCGTCCTACCATTAAGAGATCTAAAATACGATCCGCCGGTGACATACCCCGAGATCGTAACTTTTCGCTCGGCTCTCTTCCTCCCTGCTACTCGTAACCGTTGACGGACGCACTCCCCCACCCCCCTCCACCTTTCGGGGGTTGTCTAACGTGCGGAAGGCCTTGTTCGAACCGCGGGAACTGCCGGTAGGGGGTCGGCTTCCTTTTGTGGTGGTGCCGCCGCGTTCTGTTCCAGTACGGTTGAGGTTACTTTTTTTTTTAACCCCCACTTTGGTAAATCATTTGGGATTTAGAGTTGTACTGGTGTTTGTTTTGGCGTGTTTCGCCGACCAGGATGCAGGTTCGAAACACGAGATTTATGAATGGGAAATACTGATACAGTTCGCCATCCTTTGAGAATTTTGTCATGAAGAATTGCTAATGCCAATGGGAGACAATGAAAGAGCTCCACTTTGTCTAAAATGTGTGAGTTTTTAAAAAAAGATATTTCAGATGTGTGAAATAGGATTTGGAAATAAGATATATTGTATTAACAAAATTACAAATAGAGGAGCATTATAAACAAATTCTTTGAAGTCCTGTTTTGGCGATTGTTTTTCCCGCTCCGAATCAATTGCAAATTAAATCCAGACCCTGTGTAACCGTGACCTGATTTATTGCAATGGCTTTTCGTGCTCTCATGTTTTCGCCCTTCTTTTGTTCAATTTTGAAATTAAAGAAATTAAGAAAAAAATCATAATATAATTTGTTTTATCCTGAGTGATAAATGATAACTTGTACATATATATATATAATATATAAATCGTATTGATCACATATAACCCCGAGATGCCAGGCTTCAGAAAATAAAACTTATTAACTCTTTTATGTCAAAGAGATAATTTGGAAAGTTTGATATCAAAGAAATGAACTCATTTTAATCTGTTAGCATGGGGATCAGTGAAGAATCTTGTCATGTGAATAACTAATCAATAAGTTGTTTATTGAGCACTGCATAAATATCAAGAGATGCAATATATTTGAAAATGTTTGGTTTCAAGATGCGATATTTATTTTATTTTTATTAAAGTCAATTCAATTAGCAAAAATGACATAATTATCTCGTTAGCTATATTTATTTATCGATCAGAGCCAGATAATAAACAACATTCCTTGCTTTCTCATCTTTGCTAGCACTTATCAATTTTTTGATTTAAAAAAAAATGGTTAAAATAAAAAAAAATAGTCCGTTCCGTGATTAAAATAGTCCGATCTCAAATCAGTGCCAGCAATTTTAAGTTACTAGGCTTGTGTTTTGTTTTTAGACATAGCAAAAGCGGTTGTATCGGATGCTATCCTGAGAATGGAAACGTCTTTTTATTTTACTTATATATCTGTTCATTATATTCTCTATCTGTTTATTTGATTATTATATTCTGTATCTACTTATATTCATTTGTTTGTCAATGGGTATAAAAGCCTTTATGAGCAGGTGCCCACACCTCAGTTACCACGGCCTGTCTTCCGACATCTCAAGCAGAAAAAGCTCTCTCCTAAATTTCCAGCATCCATTGTAGAATTCTTGAACAGAAGGAACTACAGTAACCTAAGAGAATTGACACTATACTTCGAGTTGGAGGTACAGAGGTCTGGAGAGATTAATATATATATATATACCGTTTAAAAAATTAACAAAATGTTTAATAAGCACCAGTGCAATCGATTTTTCCTTTAATAGGATTTTAAAATCTGGTGTTAAAATACACACACACACAACAGCAAAAAAACAACATTAATCATTTTAAATGCACCAGGGCTGTTCTCGGCAAATTCCTTTTGAATCGCGTCTGACTTGGCCGTTCGCCAATTTTCCATGCAATCGGTAGCAGAACTATGCATATGTTGCTGTTTCGCAATTCAGATCCCTTTGACCCGAATTCATTCGACATTGAAATGAGAGATTCATAGCAGGTTCAGCGTTTCCTGAAATACTTGTTCGGAGTTGCTATTTATGATGGCTTCAATGGACGAATCGACGACGTTCGTTATATACGAATCGTAACAGACGACATATAAATCTAACAATGATAAATCCCACTCATAAAGGAAAAATTTATGCAGTCGTCATAAATCTGTATTTCAAGGGCTGCTCTAGTGCAGCCACATTGAACCACGGCACTTTGTAACACATCTGGAGAATTTTACGCCCTCCTCTGGGCGGATTAAAATAATACATTACGCGTGCATCCCTCTATTCCAAAATGAACTGTTGAAATGATGAGAGAAAATGAACTTTGATTTTGAAATAATGTTCTTGCGCATATAGGACAGATAGTGCCTGTTTTATGGATGAGTTTACAGTCATGAGTTCGCAGAATAGTTAAATTATATTCTGCGAACTCATGATATATTCTGCGCTTTTATTCATTTTATTCAACTTACAAATTACTTTTTTTTCGAAAGTGAAATGGATCCAACACAAAACGGCTGAAACATAACGGACGCTCACCTGCAACACCCATTACGATGCACAGATACACAAATGGAGATCAATTTGCAAAAGCTAAGTGAAAGAGTGGTGAAACGCATATCGCACTAGTAAAATAAATATTTTTTAAACATTTCATTTTTTTAAATTCCTACTATTAGTTCACACTCTCCCTATATATATCTTCTTCAAATTTTCAATCGTTCATAAAATACTTTTTATTCGTCCACTCAAGTTCAAATACATTTTTTTGAACTTGTAGTGGAGGACACTGGATGTTAATGCAGTTTTTTCAAATATTAATTCGTTTATTAAATTTAATTAATTAATTATAGTTTTTTTTTAGATTTAAGTTGCATGTATCTAATAATAGAGGGCGCCAGATGTAAGAGGAAAATTTCAACTTTATTTGTAAAGGACTTTTCTGCAATAGAGTAAAAAAAAAAGTAGGAATTAACTTTAAAAATGTTTTTATTTTTTATTTTTATTTTTTTTTATTTTTTTATTTTTTTTTATTTATTTATTATATATTACTTGTTTTATTTTGTTATATATTTTTTCATATTTTATTTTGAGTGTTCACAAAAAATAATAACTCATTCTGCTTCAATTTTTCACACCCAAAAAAATGTCTACAGGGGGTCTAAATCTACGTGAATAGGGGGATGTATAATTTTATGTGCGGTCCGCGGAGTTGTGATGCATTTCCAAAGTGGCCTGCAAGGTCATTTGGGTTGGCCACTCCTGCTCTAAAGGTTTATTCTGCCCAGAGCTTCTCGATGTGGCAAAGTCACAGGTAGATGTATCTTCTTTTTTTCGGGCTTCGAACGCAACCCCTTCCTTTCGGCCAGCTCTCCATTCAATCACTCCAGATCCTTATAGTTTCACGTATCATTCATTTTATTTTGTGATGTAACAAAGTTCACAAAATCCGTCTCAATCGCCATCTGAGCAACCCTTGGGGGGGCGAACAACCCACCGCCTCACCCCTTCTTCCCCCGACGGAGGAACGTGGACCGAGAGGAGCGTTCGCTTTCAATTAGCATCGGGCGAGCGGAGGGCCGATTGAGCGACGACAAGGGCGCCTTTCCCGCTTCAGATAAGGAAGGACCTGACAGGAGAGCTGCATTAGGACAGGGCAGGGCGGTGAACAGATTCGTGTTTTTCAATATTTAGGTAACAAAAACTTGCTTCCTTTTCATTAGTAGGACAGGAAATATTTATGCTGTGCAAGCAAATGATTTTACTACTGTGTCCAAAAAGTAAGACCCATTTTCAATTTAAAAATTCCCGGGGGGTTATGGAATTTCAATTTTTTTTTCCTTTCTCTTTTTGGTTGCTGGCACTGTCCTTGACATCTGTGTGCAAATTTGACGTCAAAATATTCATTAGTGCTTGAGTTACGCTTGGCTTTGTGAGACGCTAAAACGGATTCCGCCGATTTTTGAAATGTCTGAATTCATTGAGCAAACAACTTGCATTCAATTTTGTTTGTGAAAACGTACAGAATGTTGCAGAAGGCATTCGGTGATCATTCCTATATCGGAAAGAAATGTTCAAAAATGGTATAAACAGTCCAAAGAAGGCAGAGAACGCGTTGAAGACGAAGAGCCCTCTGGTCGATCATCCACCTCAACCGACGAAGCTCACGTCCAAAAAATTAAAGATTGGGTGCTTGCAAACCGTCGATTTACAATTAGAGACCTTGCCGATGAGGTTGGAATTTCAAAAGGATCGGTCCATTCCATTTTGGGCCTCAAACGCGTCAAATCTAGTTTGGTACAGAAAACACTGAATGCGCCAGCTCACATTGCATTGATACCACAACCACCGTATTCACACCGTGCAACTTCTGGCTATTCCCTAAACTCAAAAGACCAATCCGTGGACACCGTTTTGAGGCGATTGAAGAGATTCAACGTCAATCCCCGCTCGCTTTGAAGGCCATCCCTGCCGATGGCTTTTTAGCATGCATTGAGGATTGGAGAAAAAGTTGCATAAGTGCATTGTGTCCGGAGGGGATGACTTTGAAGGCGATCAAATAAATTTGGTAGAATAAATAAAGAGTTTTTTGAGAAAAAAATTATTGGTCTTACTTTTTGGGCACAGTAGTATGTACATGTTGATACATGGGAGTCTTAAGTATGAATTGGTGGCTACTATTGAAGGGGAAAAATAAAAAAAAAAACTTCTTAAACTAAGAGGAAACATGTTAAATGAATAAATGGAGGAATATTTACTCAACTTAATATTATAACATTAATAACAATTTAATATTAGCCTTCTACTTTACTGCGAGAATATCCAGAGTGACGTCTTAAGGATAAACGTGTAGAATTCCCATTCTCTCGTTCAGATTTTTGATTTATTATATTTCTTCCACGGAAAAAAAGTATTGCGAACACACAATTGTGTGTTCATAAAATCTTGCCTTAATTATAAAAATGTATTGTGCTATTATAACTAGACATCTGTTTGTTTGGATACACTGTAAGCTCTGTTGTAATGTTTTTAATAAGCTTACGTAGTTCAATATATTTCTGCGTTCACTCCCTCGGTGGCTGAGAAAAAGCAGTTCTCGAATAAAGCAGTTTTCATCCTTAAGGCTCGTTCCCACCGAGGCGAGAGACGTGAAGATGCAAGAGGCAAGCGACCAAATTTTTTCGACCCCTTCACAGCGAAACGTCAGAAATAGCATTACGCATAGTGAAAAACCGCTTGAAGTTGAAAGTTGGGCTACTCCACGCGGCGAACTGCAAACCGGTTTCAGGCGACCGCGGTGAGGTCAAATTTTGGTCGCTTGCATCTTGTCGCCTTGGTGAGCACGAGCCTTTAGCCCTCAGTTATTTGACGTATGCAAGGACGAGGCGAAGACTCCCTTCCCTCCTTGGCAATCCTGCTTCCCGAAAGGAAAAACAAGAGAAATGGCATGAAGGGTCCCTTGCAATCCACAAGTCCGGAGATCTCTAGCCGTGGACCTCACTAACTAACGAGCCACAGTGAAGAGGTCTTCTGATCAATAACCGAGAATAATGAATCATTCCAATAAGTCTATGTAAGCGTTCGTAAATGCCAGCCGCGAAATAGCCCCGGCCTAATAACCTTGTTTACTCATGAGGCGCACCCATCACCAGGTTAGAGACAGCCTGTCACTAACCTGTGCAGAAACATGCCGATTCTCCGATCCCCGGGTACGAGGTATCTTGTTTAGTTACCTTTGGATATCGGAAAAACAAGTGGGATTTCAATCCTCGTTTCCGACATCCATTCTGTTCTGATCTGTTCGGGGGATTGGTTCGATTTGTCGCTCTACGGTCATCTTGTGCACACTTTGGGCTCATTAGACCGGGACCTACAGTTTAAAGCGGATTCTGGACCACTCACACACATCCATGCCACCGCCAGGATTCAATAACCTGAAGCCTGTAGTACCAAGGACCAGAGCGCTAGCCACTTGGCCACCAGGCCGTTAAAATTAGGAATTTTGAATAATCACTCTCCCAAGTACTCTGTTGGGGGGACTGTTAAATTTGAGTTGTTCAATGATGTCAAAATTAGTTATTACATTCAATGATTATTTTGTAATAAATTTTTCTGGTAAAATCTGGGTAAGATTTCGTGTTCACCCCTCATATGGACTGCCGAAAAGGCGAAGGGTTATTTTATATTATTTTCTTTAATGAAAATGAAAAGGACTTATTATGTTTCCTCTCACTAGGATTCCACCTAACTTCGCTTCAATGAACGAATAGATCAGGGACGAGTTTGGCCAATACGTGATTTAAAGAATATTAATATACATTTAAAAGGAATCCTAAAGAAATTCGTCTCTATAAGGAATAGGCTTGATTAATTATGAGACACTAAAGGTGTCACTGTGTTCATAAAAAAAAGCAGAATTTAAAACGTCAATTTTAAAATTATTTAAGCTTTTGAAAATCGTAGGGAGAATTCAATTAAAAGATTTATAAAAAAAAAAAAAAAATAATGAAGAAAGATGAATAAAAACGATGAAAGATGAATTTTTTTATGAATACTACAATTTTACTGCATTTCGTTTCATACCTATTTCATATGTAAATAATATCTCAATTAAACACGATATCATTCTCCTCCAATAGGAACAACTTTGTTTTAATTTCTTCCAGAGGAAGAAAATGAACGTTTTTTTTTCGGGGTTTTTTTTTGCGGATTTTTTTTTAAATAACTGTTATTATTTCAAATATCCCACCGAGTTTCGAGTTTATAGTAGCGTTCCTTAAAGTGACATTTCGAAGCGGCTGAGATACGAGACGGCATACTCATAACGGATGGTCGTGAGCAACGTGGATGATAAAACACGATGGCAGCGCTATTATTTTGGAAGTGGGCTGTAAACGTAAATTTCTGTCGCGAAACGGAAATGGATGACTCCTTTTTGCACGCTGGGAGGTTCGAAATCTGTCGCCGGCCAAGAATCCGCAATGACTTTCGAAATGCCTTTTTTACTATTTTCTAATCATCGTTTCAGAACTTTTCTAAAATTACAACTCAAATTGGAAATTTCGGGGTCTTTTTACGTCATTAGGTTATAACTACAGCTCATGTAGCTACAGAAGCATTCGCTTTCAAATAAGTTACAATACATTTGCTTCGGATGAACGTAAACACAAAATTGAGACAATTTTGAAAGCCTGAACGATTGAACTTTAATTAAAAGCAAGAATTGACAAATGTGAAGCTTTTTTTATGGGCAGATGGTGGTAGCTTACCTATGTGTACTTTAATTAAAACTAATTAACTAAATAAAAAACCAGTTTTTGAAGAATACAATCTAATTTAGCGGACTATTTTCAAGTATGGCACTACTACCTGACTTGGGAACAAGTGTTTCTTTTAAATACCAAAAGTTGTAAGTACATAATATACTGCTGCGACACCGACTGAACTCTATATTAACTATAGGAAATTTAATCATTATTATCTCTAACAACCTGGCCGCGGCGGATTCAGTTATAGGACCATACCCTTTTTCAGGGGGTCAGGCCCCTTCACTATTGCCCTTCTGATGAATTCAGCGAATCGAATTGCAGTTACTAAGTTCGTCCATTGAGTGACTTCTTGAAAAATTACTTCTAAATAAAGCGCTGAAGCAATTAAAAAATTTTCATAAACAAATGAAAACAATACAAATAGCACGAAGGGGACACACCAAGAAAGTTCAGAAACTTTCGCTGGATGCTTGGCCAACATCGCCAATTGTTCCACGGATATTTCGCCAACTATTATTTAAAATTTTTACCAAATGGATACTGACACTGATACTGTAATATTTTTACTAGAGAAACGCGAAATACAATAAACTTTTATAGAAAAGCACAATACATAAATAATGTGTGAGATGTAATAACTGTAAATTTTGTTAATAATTGTAAAAGTTATTAACAAAATAAATTGTGAAGTTTTGAATATAACTGAAAAAAAAAAAGGAAATACGCTTAAAAATTTCAATGTATCCTATGTGAACATTTATCTTTTATTTTTTTAGCGGAACTTGAATTTTTTAAAAAGAACATTGCAGAAAGAACATTTTAAACATTGCAAGTGTCAACAACACACTCTGCATAGGAATCATCTACAGTAAAAATAATTGAAATCATGTACCTAATAAACGCTATCTTTATTGAAAACTGTAGATGGTTTTCGAGAAGATTCATTAGTCTCTTAAAGTTTTACTCTTCACTCACATTCATATATGATAAAAACACTACAAAGTATGTTTTAAATATGCATAAAAAAATATATTAATCCCCCTCGAATCTTGGAAACACCTGTTTTGCCGAAACCTGAAAATTTAAAAAATAATTATTCCATTTACACCATAACAAAGAAATGTATTTATTTGCAAATATTAACAATAAAGTTGATTTATTGTGTTACTGGTGAATCATCATAAACAGTATGGATGTTGTTGAAGTTGGCCGAAGATATAAAAGGCTGTATAAAAGCATATTTTTATGTGATGCAAGTGATTGAAAATGTGAAGAATTTAAATTTTGTAGCCGTTGGCGTAGATATAATAACTCTTTAGACAAGATAAGAATGCTGCTTGAAGTACATAGGCTCGGGCATTATTTATATAAGTAAATGTTTTGTGATTTATTTGGAACCAAAGTAAGGAAATGGCTCCTCGAGTGAAGCAATGTTTCCAAAAGTGAGTGACGAGTATCCATCTGCTTATCAGTGGGGTTTTATTTATTTTTATCGGCCGTTTAAGAGGCCAGGCAGTTGCTGCAGAAATGACACGGAAGAAATCCATCGAATCGTCGTTGGATATCCGATCGCTGACGTAGATCGAGCCTCAAGATAACCGACTCATCCCCTCCCCCCTCCCCCTGCGTCTAGAGGCAGGAATTTTATTCCTGGAAGAATGTGACCTCTAGCGAGCACGCGTGGAACCTCTCGCTTCTCTTTTTTTCCCCTTCCCCTAGAAATTGTGCTCTCTACATTTCCAGGAAGATGAAACGATCGATACTGATTCAATTTTTAAAATTAAAACGATAAGATGGTAAATAAGGAGTAGGAATTTTAAAAACCTTAAATAAGTGAAAATCCTCCGTATTTCCATAAAAACAAAGCAAATAAATTTGAATTTACCATAGACTTAATTTTTTATTCTTGCAAAGTCTTTTTTTTTTTTTTTTTTTTTCAAAATAAATAAATAAATAATATTTTAAATTTCCGTGTCGGATAGGATAGTTTTCTAAATTATTAGTATTGTCTTTATTTTTGGCATTCATTTGCTTTTGATTTGGCATTTAAACTACTTTTCTTTCTTTTGAATACAACATTGTTTGTAAATTGCGGTCAAATCTGAGAATACCCTTTCAGGATGGAATTATTGAATTACAGAAGATTTGACCCTGCCCAATAATCTTTTAATAACACACATCTTTTCGTGTCTAATTTTAAACATTAGAAATGAAAGACATTAAACGTCCTTTTTCATGTCTTATTTTCAAATTTTATTAGCTTAGGCCTTACACTTTTGAATCTGTACTTAGTTTTAAATTCTTATCAGAAATGAATTGTCAAAACAATATCTCATCTGAAATAAAAAACAGAACTGTGCCTGCCAATAAGGCCTTTTTTGGGATTAAGAAATCTGTTTAAATCACAGTTTATCAATAGAAAAACTAAATTCTTGTTATATAAAACCCTAATTAGACCTATTTTTGGTCTTGGTTCTGAAGCATGGACTTCGGCAAGAATTGATGAGACCCATCTGAGTACATTTGAGCGGAAGATTTTAAGGGCTATTCCTGGAGGTGTCAGGGAAAGTGACTGTTGGAGAAGACAGTACAAAGCAGAAATATATAAATGCTATAAAGACCCAGGTATTATAAATATGGCTGAAGGAAAAAAAAAAAACATGAATATAAGGAAAGGCATGATGAAGCATTCGTCATCGTCACATATCAATTTAAAAAACAAATATTAATTAAGATTAAATATTTATCATAGAGTGCATGCAGTTTCAGCCTTTGTGGACGGTATTCTCCGTGCTATTAATGACATATGATGATGTATTAATTAAATAATTAATTAAACTAATGAATGTAGGATTTGTTTCTATGCTAAGCACTAGATGGAAACACTTCACGGACTATGTGTCTTTCACACCAACCTTTTGTCATGTAGTGGCGGTATTGGACCTTGAACTCTGGCCCTGGAAGAAGGGAAAAACCCCGTTAGTTAGGCGAGAGAGGAGAAAGCGAACGGACATGGGAGATGCTGCGTCAAGCAGCGGTAGAAAATGGTTGTGAATATATCAATACTTTCTGTAAATATTAATGTAAATATATTAATTAAATATGTGTTGTTGAGAGAAAACCAACGCTTCTTTATTTCGCTTTGAAATACACCCCTAGATCGCCTCCCTCTGTCGTTAAAAATTTGCTAGACTAATAGAGAAGTCTACAAAATTGGGGGCTCGGCTGAGATGAATCCGCTGGACTGTTGGAAGCGTGCGAAATAGCCGTCCTGGTTATAAGTGATACAGTGAGATAAGGCCACCCTGGCCAAGAAGTGTTGGAGATTCTGTTTTTGGAGCACAGTGTGATAGCCACCCCGGCTATAAGTGATATAGTGAGATAAGGCCACCCTGGCCAAGTGTTGGAGATTCTGTTTTTGGAGCACTGTGTGATAGCCACCCCGGCTATAAGTGATGTAGCGAGAAAAGGCCACCCTGGCCAAGAAGTGTTGGAGATTCTGTTTTTGTGTATCCGGCCACCCTGGCCTATTGGATGAAATTTGCATGATAATATTTAATTTTAATTACTGCATTTTTGTTCTAAATCTACAAAAGTAATTGTTTTCATTCCGTTTAAATTTAAAAGTTATTTTAGAAAGAGAATTCTATACAGTTGCTATTTTTTATTTGTTTTAAATACTTAAACACTATTTTTAACTTTGGATATTCTATGCATTTGAATCATATGTTTTATATGTCTTTCTTTGATAAATTAATATTAACTTGTAAAATATCTATAAATGTTTCTGTATTTGGATTATAGAGTAGAAAGTGCTATTTGACTTAACAACTTATTGATTTAACTGATGTGTGCTATAGATTATTTTTGTTAATTAATTTTATGGAAATTGAAATGTTTTCTATATTTGGATTAATAATATTTTTGTGGCTTAGTATTTGTTTTGAGTTCTAAATCAAATTAAGGGTGAAGTTGATTTATTGTTATTGTTTGTTTTGAAGATATAAATTTTAGGAAAATTTAAAATGGCTTATATAGCCAAGGGGTTAAAAGAGGACTTGTGCATATTGTGTAGAGAACTAGGTATATCTACAAATCCCGATTTTAAAATTATCGATTACAAGAATGCTATTCTTAAAAGCGACAATTATGATGAGGGATTTTGTAGGGAGTTGTTAAGCACGATTATTAATGAGAGGAATGCGAAGAGAGACGAAGACGAACGACGTCGTAAAAGTGAATTTGAATGTAAAAAATTACAAATAATGCGCAAAAGGTCGAATTACGTGTTGGAAAACTCAAACACTGAGGTTGGCAGTAGACTCCCTGATAGAGAGGAAAAACAAGACAAACACAGGTCAATGTTTGATAGAATTAATGAAAATCGGGAAACGATTAATGAAAATCAAGAAACTTCAAATATTAATGCTGCTCAAATTCCTTCTGCAATGTTTACAGAACGACACATAACAAAAGAGATTAAATTAAATAAAATAAATGTGGTCGCACTTGTCAAAACAGGTAGTTCCGTAAGTCTATTACGTGAAGATGTATGTAATGAAATGCCGTATGTTTCTAATAAAGGAGTAGTTTTGGAGGGTATTGGAAATTCGTGGATTTCCACTATGGGTTCTATACAACAAGAAGTTATTATAGATAAAAATAATTTCACTTTGATATGGCATGTAGTGCCAACCGCAAAGTTACAGTTTCAGGCGGTTATAGGAGCTGACATTTTGGGTCAGGCTTCAATGAATTTCGTAAATAATAATGTGGAATTTTGTAAATACGAAACAAAGACATGTTCAAAGCAGGCATTCAAATTAAATTTGGGCAATGAGGTTAAACTGAGTCATACTAGTGACACGGTGGTAAAAAATAAACCCACAGATCCTATTTCTTCGTGTAATTCAGATGTAACTGAAACCATTGATACAGCTAGGAGAATTATGTCGAAAGACGACAAAGTGTATCCTACACATGTTACAATGCTACCTAGAGAAGTCGTTAAACCTGAGGTCTTGAGTAGTGTTATTAAACATTTAGGATGTTCTGATCCTTATCAAGAAACATATTTAGAAAAATCGTCTGTAGTATCTAATGGTAAAAAAATTGAAGATTTGGCTGAGGGTAAATTTGGTATTACTAGAGGAGATAAGGTAGAGCTACTTAGTTTAGAAGATAAGCATGAGTTTCCACAAAAGGAAGATGTAGTTCAGTTTCAAAGGGGAGTAGCGAAGGATGAATGCGCTGTTAACGTTAAAGCTGTCAGAGCAAAAATACACGGTATCGTTGATACAATTAAAGGTAATTTTGGATTTATATCGTACGAAGCTGAAGAAGGGGAAAAGCTGTTATTTCTCAAATCTGTCAAAAGTGATGTAAAAGTAAAATCTGGGGATAAAGTAGAGAATAATGTTGTTCTTCGTAAACGTACTGGAAAATATGCTGCTCGTAATGTTGTGAAGATAGGTGATGGTCGAAAACACCAGCGGTATGAGGGACTGCGTCGCTCGCGTGGTGTATCAGTTGGCGGAATACCTCGTCTTACCCACATTCAACAACCTAAAAGATATGATAGATCAACGGGTTTTAAGTTGCGCGGATCCAAGTACAGAGATCCAAATCATTCAAAGGAAAGATTTCGGGGTAGGAAGGAAAATTCAAAGCGTATTAGAGGTATTCGAAGACGTTTTAAGGAAGGAGAGGATCCTCCTGATCCTTTTATGCAAAAATTTGATTAAGGATTATATTATACCTAATGTTAAATACTATTTGTATTAATCTGATATGTTTTTGTGTCTTACTATTATTTCTTATATGTGGCATAAGCTTTTTTTTAGAATTTGATATTGATATAATTTGATTGTATTTGAAAATATGATATTGGTATAATTTGATTGTATTTGAAAATATGATATTGGTATACTTGGCATGTATTTCAAAATATGATATTATTGGAATTTATTGTTATTTCATTTTCGAACATCTTTCTTTTTTATTATTTGTCATGATATTTTATTATTTGTCATATTCTAGAATTATTTTGATTTTTGTGTGTGTTAAGTCACTGAGGGCAGTGACCTGCAGGATGGCCGATTCTGTAGGATTTGTTTCTATGCTAAGCACTAGATGGAAACACTTCACGGACTATGTGTCTTTCACACCAACCTTTTGCCATGTAGTGGCGGTATTGGACCTTGAATTCTGGCCCTGGAAGAAGGGAAAAACCCCGTTAGTTAGGCGAGAGAGGAGAAAGCGAACGGACATGGGAGATGCTGCGTCAAGCAGCGGTAGAAAATGGTTGTGAATATATCAATACTTTCTGTAAATATTAATGTAAATATATTAATTAAATATGTGTTGTTGAGAGAAAACCAACGCTTCTTTATTTCGCTTTGAAATACACCCCTAGATCGCCTCCCTCTGTCGTTAAAAATTTGCTAGACTAATAGAGAAGTCTACATGAATAATATCAAACTAGCTAATGATTAATTAATTAATATTGATATTTTCTGTTAAATGAATTATTTATATTAAACATTTTTTGAAACGAATCATTAGTGAAAAATTGCATATTAAACTAATTTTATGTTTGGATTATGGATTTAAAAAAAAGTTGAAGTTTAGCATGCATATTTGATTTTTTTTTTTTTTTTTTTTTTTTTTTTTTTTTTAAAGATGAGCTGTAATTCTTCAAACACTATATCCAAATAATTTTTTTTTTTTTTTTTTCTACTGTGAAATGTATTACCTATTATAGGTCATTTTCACAAAAATGAAAATAACGATAATTTATGAGTTCAAACTGAAACAAGCATTCCAACACGTATCATAAACATCGCACAAACGAAGTTTTACAACACATTACTAAACTGTCTGTCTGTTTCGAAATTTTCTGTCTGTTTCAAGTCAGTTTGTATGAATCTATTTCTCTATTCCGAGAAGTTCTTACGATTTCTACTGTTCAGTCTCATTTTCCGCAGATTGAAAAGGAAAATGAACACGCCGATCCTTTCTGAAATGAAAAGCGTTTATTTTTCTGAACATTTCTCAAGTTACATTTTCCTGTATTACTGGACCCAGCAGGAAGCATGACGGACGGCTCGTAAAAATTTCCCGGAATTTTCCCCTAGAGAAGACATTTGGGGTTATTTTTCTTCCTGTAATTAGATAGAACAGGGTAATGAAATGCACAGGGTTAAATAGCTAAAAGAATTTTTCGATATCATTTTAAGCAAAATCCATAGGGAAGATAGGAATTTGATAGTTGAGATGCATATAAATATATTTAGTAGCATATAAGTATGATGCTAATAGTTTTCATCGTGATGAGAATGAACATAATTGGAACAATAAATTCTATTTTATGCAAAAAAAATGCCCAGAACTCTGTTCTTCAAAGTAAGGAACGTATTCTTTTTTTCAAAATGATCATTCACGTTCGCCTCTTTATGTATGGAGACAAGTTTAAATCCTTTATTCTTGACATGAAAGTGAGTAATCCTTAAGAAAATTTGCTGAAGTCATTGTCTATATTTATGTCTTTGTCTATATTTGTCTTTGTCTATATTTATGTAGTATTTTTTCTGTTGTTTTAAAATCTACCCTATAGATCCCTCCTAATATTGAATGCAAAAATGATTGATTGTAAGAAATTAAAAAACCAGTTATTAAAAACATAATAATAATGTTTTGTTTTTGATTACGAACAATGGAAATATTCAGCCAAGTAGTACTGGTTGATCACTGGGTAATTCCTTCCTTTCTCAGATTCTCTAAAAAACGCATTCAAAATTAAATCAATACCTATTAATTCAGTTAGCTATTGATTTCTTTAGACGAATTCAAAAACAGCTGATTTCACTGAATTTTGCAGCACAGTTTCTAATCAACCCCAAATTTATAAAACCGCTGCACAATAATTTATATATTTCTGAAGCCTAGAAACTCATCATATTCTCACTCTTCTACTCATAAACATTTTTTTTTAAATCTTTGTTTATTAAGTTTTGCTCGAACAACTCAATACACATTTTTGCCGATGAAGAAAACATGGACGTGCTATTCAAGCTCGTCTGCTATACAAGTGGAGAAGGATACACACAATTTGCACACAGTGTTGCTTTGAAAATGAATTGTGTTTTTTAATGTGAAAAATAAGTATCAAAATTAAAACAAGCATCTGTTATGCTATTTATAGCAAGGGCATTTAAAAGCCAAACCATTAAAACCATCTCTGCGTTATACACGTGTCTATATCTGAGATGCCAATCACATGGTAGAGGTCTGTGATCGTGCTCTGTCGCGCAGTCATTTGTAGGGTTGCAACGTGGGAAAAGGTTATCTGACTTCGATAAAGTAGGAATAATCGTGGACGATACGAAAGCAACCAGTCTTGCCAACTTTGATGATGTCCAAGTGCGCTACAGATGGCATCGGAGGCTTGGTGTCTTCTTTCAGTAGATAGACGTCTATAGTTCCAACCATTACTATTAAATTTACCAGTAGTGATGGAGTTATTGCGTCTTAACCTACCATTCGCCATTTTTTTTCTGTATTTGTGAATCCATTATCTCATTTGTGTACCCATTACAACTGTTATTTACCAGTCTAATGTTTATAGGCACGTAGTTATGTCCATTGAATTACTGAGGAGGGATCAAGGTCACTTGAACAGACGAATCTTTTTTGCTTTACATTATTTGGGTAAGCGAAGTAATTTCTTTACATCAGACGGTATAATGCAGTAGTGGACGCCGATTCCAAAGAATAAAATATCCAACCGAACGCATTGCTTTGGTCAGAAACTATCATTAAGTGTCGAAAATCATTATTAAAGAGAGAAGCGTCGTCTTGTTTGAAAAGATATACATTATATATACTTGCTGTCATTATCAATGAATTTAGCTATCGCGATAAAGTGATTGATCTTAACCTACCGTTTATTATACACTTCTGCCCATTTGTGTGCCTATATTGTGTGCGACATGTTCAGAAACGTGTCGCGTCGACACATGTGCTGTTCGGTAGTCTTTTACAGGTTTATCACACAATGCACGCAAATGCGGTGCAATTAGCACTAAAAGTCCTCCCAGAAGACAAAGTTCACCGTCAGTGGGTTGTACCCTTTTATTCATAAGTAAAGACATGATGTACACTAAAGTAAAAAAAAAAAGAAAGAAACAAAGAATACCTCGAGTAAAAAGTGGAAAAACTCGAGCGAAAGCATGATGAAGCATTCATCACTGCATATCAATTTAAACAGCAAATATGAATTAAAATTCAATCAGCTCTAAAGTATACCCATTGGACTACTGAGGGCTGGATCAAGATCACTTGAACCAATATGCCACTGATAAACTTCGTCGTATATTTCTGTTTATAAATCTATGAAACCATTGCCCTACTTATGTGCCTATATTCATTGGTTTCGGTCTTGACACATACCCATTAAACTACTGGTCGAATATGTCGCTTTTGCTTTACATCAAGTCGACAGGAGAGTCCTTGTAAAACTTTTCTGAAGGAAAAATACAGAATAATGCGTTCAAGTATCAACATCACACGTAATGAATTTACTAAAATTTTCATCTGTCTAACATGTGTTACAATCAGAGTGATAATGAGGAAGTTGAAGTGCAAACCTTCATTGACTATGTTGTAACCTATGTTCTATTTGACCATTTCAAAGCTTTTAGTACACCAAAGCAGGACCGACATTTTTTAAGTAAATTTTTTTTTTTCATTGCGGTACTTATATTTTGTAACTTCATTCAAAAATAATGTTTATCAAACACAAATCAATGATATTTCGAGGTACAATGATACCTCGATTTATGTCTGCTTTGGTAAACCTCCGATTTGAAAGAGTTCTGTTAAGAAAGCGAATAATTTTAACCGGTATAAACGATCTTTATTTGGAATGTGACTCGCTTGCATCGAAGTCTTTTCAAATGGATCGACGCTGAACACTTTGTAGAGAAGTACCACCCTAGAAAAGGCCAAATAAGCCGTATAAGCATTGTATAAAATGATCAAACAAAGTCAGACTTTTGAAACTTAGGAGAGGGCAAAAGCGAAGTGCTTTTAGACGTAGTGTAATAAATTTCAAATTTGGTGATCTTCACTCTAGTCCAACTAGGGAAAAGACACAGAAAAGAGAAAAGTTCAAATTTTTTTATGTATGTATTTCATCTAAGTATTTTTGCATGAAGCAGTGTTTAAATTGTTTTATACAATCCCATCAAAGCATAACAGGGCTATAACAATGATTAAGAATGCTGCAGGAAGAAGATTACCTAACTGAAAAGCACCTCTACTCAGAGCTTAATCGTCATCACTTGTTTTGTATTCGTTAAAAAAATTTTAAGAATCAATTTATAAATATTTACATTCTGATATATTATAAAACTACTTTTTATTCAATTTGAGTTAATTTAAGTATGTTAAATTATGGCAGTCGATGAGAGAGGGGAACCACATTGATTTTTGCAACAACTGACGTATTGCCAGTGGAATATCAAAAAAGATGCACACGTATTTTAAAGCATTCATAAAATGCAAACCCTCTTCGGAAAGAGGCAGAGTATCTTTCTCGTCTTTCTTATTCGTCATTATTAGCAGACTTTTCTGCTCATCTTTATGCGGACGTCTCATCGGTCATCGGAACGTGACACATCACATGACACGAAACCAGAAAAATTCCCTAAAAATACATCCTGCGTGAGAGAGAAAAAAAATCCCTCCGATAATTGAATACCGTATAAGTATGCATTTAACACCGCGCACGACTCCGAAAGTTCGATCACTTGCTGCTCCCCTGCCACCAAAAAAATCAAATATTGTGAAGGGAACCGCCGCCAGGATAGATAGGCAGGGCATATTACCTTTCACAGAGTGTCCATCAAAGACGCACACAATGAGACACACCGGGGGATAGCGACGAAAAATAAAGGACAGAAAAAAAAAAAAAAAAAGAGAGAGGAATACCAAACTGCGCAACCGGCTTTGACAATGCCACTTTCTTTGCGTGCATCGTCTGCTGGATGGAAATTAAACTGAAGTGAATTGAAGGGAAGGAATAAAAAAGGGCCATAATAAACATGAGGAGGATGGATGTGTCTCATCTCAGGACGGGTGTCATCCATCATAGTATGGCAGCCACTTCTTTTTTCTTTTCTTTTCCTTTATTTATTTATTTATTATTAGTATTTTTCCCCCCTTTTTCTGACGTTCTTCTAAAAATAAAGGAGAAAAAAAAAAATTATAATAATATTTTTCAATGAGAGGTTTTTCTAAGAGTTTTGCAATAAACAATTTCAATTTGGATTTTCAGTATAGATTAGGTTTTTTTCCTCTATGATTCAGACGGTTGGTTGTACTCGTTTTCCAGTAATATTTGCTACAGAATCTATGCCTCGAGAAATTATGTTCATTCGGAGATATTAGAAACAAATTAAGTACTTTTTATGCAGTGTAAATTACTTACTGAAATTTTTTTTATTTGCAATGAATTTTTTCTATTGTTCTGGATTTCTTAAATATGAATCGAGACTTCCAGACTTTGAATCTCATAAAAAAATAAGTTACAATACAATTACTTTTAAATAAGATTCAGATATCCAAGACTAGAGCAATAAATTTTCATGTTAAACTACTACGTTTTAATCTTTGAGTTGAGTTTTACCATGCATTCAGATAAGAACAGTTTAATAGAGCGGGAAAAAGCAAAGCAGTTTTGTTGAGAAATTCGTGATAAAAATTCTAGGGGCATTTCTTTTTCTGCCTAGAGGCATTTGCTATTTTATTAAAAGGCTGACAGATTGGAGGTAGACTTGGTTTGTCGCTCTACGATCAATTTGTGCACGATTTAGGCTAATTAGACCGGGACCTACAATTTAACGTGGATTCCGAACCACTGGCAAACATCCAGCCAGGTTTCAAATTTGAAGGCCGCTAACAGAACGCTAGCCAATTGGCCATCAAGCCGCGACTGGAGATAGGAATACATGAATACATTTTAGTATTCATCGATAATTTCCGAATTTCTTGTAATGTGACGATTTTTTACTGGATCTTCATAAATGCCTAGCCGATTTTTATAATTTTTTTAAATTATTAAACAATTCATTCATTCTTTGAAGATAAAGTTATTATGCTTGGTAATTTGTTGCTTATGAGTATTGAATTCGGTTACCTATTTTCATTCAGAGAGAGGTTTAGCAAATATTTGTTAAATTGAAAAAAAAAAAAATATCACCAAAATGCGATAAACGAAAGAAAAAAGTTATTTCACATAATTAATAATTTTCCAAAATTGTTCTAAGGTAATCATTTAAGAAATTTAAAGATATTCAATTTTCTTTTTATTTCCTTTAAAATAATTATGTTTTCTGGAGCAGCCGAAATTTTCTGGCACCTTCAGTATATTAAAATGTTCGAAAACCCATTTTCAATTCTGCAATTTGACTTAACATTAGAAATTGTACAACAAGGAGAAGGAATTGGGAAAAATGAGAGCCGTAAAAATATTCTAAATATTAAAAGTAAATGAAAACAAAAGATTTGATTGTTAAGCATTTGCTTCTTTTGGGATAAGATTGAAAATTCCTTTAAAAGAATAATTCTTGCTCCTGTTAAACATTTTATAAAGTGTCTCTATTCCTTATTGCATTTTTACATCTTCTTTGTGAGTGTCCCTTTTTCAAGGTGATTTCTGATGGAAGAATGCCTTTTCCTGTAGAGAATACTAAAAATGAATGCAAGTTTATTCTTCACATATTCTGTAAAGTATTTTTTAAATAAAACATTAATTAATATTTGTTTAAATTAGAAAAATAAATTTAAAATTCACGAGATAGTGTGTAGTTTTAAACAAGTGGTTAAATGACGGTTTTCATTGTAAAAAACATCTTTAAATTGAATCATGGCTTCCACTGTAAATAAACACACGTTCAATTTCCCGCAACTGAATTCTACATTAAGTATTCTACCAGGGGTGGCCAACCCGTGGCCCAACATGAATATTTTTACGGCCCGTAAGATTTATCACACTTCTACAAAATACATTTATTTTATAATCGCCAACGTAGTGAAAACAGCTGTTTTTGAAAGCCGATTCAGTAATTTAGAGTTAGACAAATGCAACAAAATTTTTTAATGTATTTATCTAACTTTCTTGTTGAAATTGAGTCGGCCCCAGAATATCTCCAAATGGAACTGGTTGACTTACAATGTAATATTGAATTAAAACACATTTTTCAAACATCATAATTAAAAATGGATTTTTATATCACTTACATCACAAAAGAGGAATTTTTCAAATTGCGAAATTTTGCACAAAAAGTTGTCAGCGCTTCCGGTTTAACTTACACCTGCAAATAGTTTTTTTTCGAAAATGAAATGGACCCATCACAAAACACGCTCAAACATAACGGACGCTCACCTGCAACACCCATTACAATGTGCAAATACCCAACGCAGTTTGCGAAAGCTAAGAGAAAGAGGGGAGACGCAAATGTCGCACTCGTGAAATAAGTATTTTTTAAGGATTTCATTTTTTATTTCGTTTATATTTGTGTATTTTTTATATTTCATTTTAAGTGTTCTATATTTCTTGACACTGTGCGTTTAGTATCCTTATTATTATATTATCTATGTTCACATGCACAATGTAAATACAAAAAATGTAACGCATTATGCTTCAATTTTTCACTCCCAAAAAATGTCTAGAGTGGGTCTAAATCTAATACGGGGATGTATAATTTTATAGGCGGCCCACGGTGTTAGGATGCATTTCCAAAGTGGCCCGCAAGATCATTTGGGTTGGCCACCCCTGTATTATACACAAGGGGCTAATCAACACAAGGGGCTAATCAACAAACTGCTTTTTTCCACCGAATTTTCATCCCCAGAAAAGAAAATTGGGAGTGTTAAAAGCTTTAGCTTAGGTTTTAATTACAGCACTTGGGCGTAACATAACTAAAAAGTAAGCTAAGGCAGCATTTGCAGAGGAAAGAAACCCTGTTCTTGGTTTTATTACAAAAAATTTTTTTAACAACTATATGTAAAATTTAAGTATTGTCGTTATATAAAAAAAAAATAGACCATGTATTGTTTTTGCTGCATAACGTATATTTCGTTATACGAAATGAAGAATTAAGTTTTAAGGATGAATTTATTCGTTTTGAGCAATATTTGTCAGTCTGTGTCCAGACGAGAAAAAAAAAATGAGACGGAGCGACGTATCAACAAAAAATCGTTTTTTGAATAGAAACCGAACTCGCGTCATTTTGAGAGTCGGGTTAGAGAGTCGGGTTAGAGAGTCGGGTTGAAACTCAAGGGATTTACGATGGATGGTTCAAGCAGCAGCTGATCGGTTGCGCGGTAACTTGGTGTAATGGGTCTTGCAATGCATAGCAGCTGACAAAAAAACTCTCAAATATGGACGCAACTTACAGTTCAGTATTTGAAAACTGTAGTTTATTTTGTGTACAAATGTGTGTTTATTTGTGTAGTTTGTTTTGTGGGCAAACGCGGTGTTTATTTGTGTAGTTTGTTTTGTGGGCAAACGCAGTGTTTATTTGTGTAGTTTGTTTTGTGGGCAAACGCAGTGTTTATTTATGTACAAACGAGTATATATTTGTGCAATTTATTTTATGTTCAAATAAGTATCTATTTGTGTATACTAATGAATGTAACCAAGCTTCCTCCTATGCACTAGCAAGAGCATCCCCTGTGGCGTTCAGGAGAAAGGGTCTGTCGCCCTCGAGACTCTCACCCGAGAGAAAGTAGATCGCATTCCTGGGTTCCAGCTGATAAATATTTAGTTGGTCTACAGTCTTTCACCCCGAGAGGAATATTTAGTGCAAACCTGTACTTATTTGCGCACCCTACGTTTAGCCCAGAGTTCCGGCTCAAAGTAGAATCTTTCCACGAAGCTATAATTATCATTCTTTTACTTTAAATTCCATGTTACATACTGTAAGTGTGTGGAATTTGTGCGTGTGTAAATAAAACCGTGGGTTCTTAAACCAGTGTCTTCAACCTAACCAGCCACATTTACAATCTGGGCCCGCTTGCACCTGCACACTACAGTGTCTATTTGTCGTGTAAAATAAATGCATATTTGTGTACAATCGAGTGTCTATTTGTGTAGTGTTATGTACAATTGAATTTCTATTCAAGTATTTTATTTTGTGTACAAAAGAGTATTTATTTTTCTAGTCTGATGTACAAAGGAGTGTATATTTGTGTAGTTATGTGTACTCAATTTTTTCTACAAATGAGTGTATATATGTGTTGTCTATTTAGTGCAAAAAGGAAATTTAATTCCATTTTTTTATTGCCTGATCTTTCCTCACAGTGGAAAATAAGCAGCATTGCTTGTTGAGGGTTAAAGTGAAAACAAATGCCGAGTCTAGATTTGAAAGATTTGGCTCAATGTCTGTCTGCTCCCCTGGACTGCAATTTGAAAAACAAACACTGCGAGTTAACATGCTGTCGTGTTTCGGTAGATCGTAAATCTTTTGATGTGTTACCAAAAACCCACACTAGGCTTCGCAGTCATTCTTCTACTCCGAATGCGGACAATCTAAAACGTATGCTTTTTGGTGACCATTCCAACTGCAGTAAACTGATTATGTGTTTGGTGCTCTCACCTTTCGCTCTTTGATGCGGACCCGCTCGAGCGAACAGCTAATCGGCTTTCTGTAGGCCTTAAATTCTTTAACGTGTCACCCAAAAACCGACACAAGACAGAGCAGTAATTTTTCACCGAAAGTTGATCATATAAATTGCATGCGTTTAAATTTCCATCCCAACTGGAGGGAAAAAAGCCTGTTTGATGTGCAGTGCTTAAAAATGTCGTCTGCTAATGTGGATGCGTCCAAAGATGAAAAATAGTCAATAATTAAGATTAAAAAAGAACAGTTAATTCGTATCTATTGCATAACTATTTATTTTTGATTCGCATCTATTGCGGGTCTTTAAGCACGAAAGTTTTGAAGCCATCATTAAATTCAAAGTTTCTTTTTGTGGACAGAAGTGTTCAGCGAGGGCCCAATTTGAATCTTTTGTGCCTCTTCTCTTCCAGTGTGGGTGAGCATATGCCGGGGCAGAAAGCTTGTGACGCGGAGGAGGGTGATCCATCAGGATTAGCATCTGGCTTAAGTCGCTCTGCCAACAGGGACAAGCTTTTAAGCAACCTGTTTGCTCTCCCGTCACTCACCACCGTCACTGTCTGGGTGGGGGTCGAATCATGGACTTTGCCCTTGTGTGTCCCCAATAGAAATCAGGAATCGTTGATTAAAAGATGTGAATCCAGCAACACAAACTTCTTCAGAATCGATCGGAATTTTATTAGAAATTTCACTGAACTACTTTATTAGTTTTACAATTTTTCCGCTTCCGTATCCGCTTTGGAATAAGTTCAATTTGATGTACTACAGGGTGATTGAAATTAAAGTCCCACTTCGAAATGCTGTAAAAAAGAACCACTCTTCTCAATGATTTCAAATTTGAACTGAAGATACTTGAAGAAGGCGGAAACGGTGCGGCATCCAAAAAAGTTCCAAAATGCATTAATAGAGGGCGTTGTAAGCGGCCTGAAAAAAGGGAATTCGGCTGCCAGTGATAGTTCGAATCGAAATGACAACGTATTTGGCATGAATTTCACATTCAATCTACTGTAGTGTTTAATGTGCTGGATTGTTTCGGTTTTTGGACGGAAAAAAGGTCTTCCAAGTCACTCACAGTGGGAAGTGGAAAGCCCATCCACCATGGCAAGGTCATACCCAATTAGATGGGAAAGATCGGTGGAACTATTTTTTGGATGCCGTACCGTTTCCATCTTCATTTCAAATTGTAACTCATTGTGACGAGTGGTTCTTTTTTTTACAGCATGTTGGAAGTGGGACTTTAATTATAATCACCTTACACGTTCTGTTCGAACGTGACCCACAACATTTAATGTGCGACCTTTGTTTTGAATCCACTACGGATTCCAAACAATGTTATGGACAGTCTTTGATATTCAAGCAAACTTATTGCTATACTTGCCCAAATGCACGGATGCAGAGAAACACCCAATAAAGCTATATAATAAATAGATCGTCTGCAAGGAAACAAGGAACCACAATGCACTAAAAGGAATTATGCTCGGAGAAAAGTAAAGCTATATAGTGGTATCTCGGTATACGTCCGCTTTGGAATAAATTCAACTTGATGTACGTCTAGCTTGGATGGGGAAATTTTTTTTTTTTTTTTTTTTTGGTATACAGCCTTTGTTTGGATGACGAATCGCGTGCTTTAAAATTTTTTCCGAATAGATGGATGTCAAAGAGTAAACTGAGAAGTATCACCCCCACAAAGCAGAAATGACCCGAGATCGACCTCTGTTATATCATTTTCGCTTAAGGATTTATCAACTAACAATTCATCGATATCTCCAAACAATAGATCATCGAACCCTTCTCCGCTACCCGTTTGTGAGAATGTTTTGATGTTGCAAAATTCGATCGCATTAGGGAGGACGGGATCTTAATTTTTTTCTGGCCAAACAGCTTTCTAGCTTGCATTCAAAGTTGAAGTTCAGCTGGCGCTAATTCAATTTGATTGATACAATACATGATTGAAAATTTCATCCCCACATCAATAACTGTTAGTGTTCCATCGTTCCAAACGCATCGAAATGTTCGCTTTGCGTGGTATACAGGGCCGGATTTAGATGAATAGAGGCCCTAGGCTATTTCACTTATGAATAGAGGCCCTAGGCTATTTCACTTCACCACCCATTCTTAAGTTTGTAAATTACATGAGAGATAATAATAAAATACATCATTACTGTGATATATATCAATATGTTACATGAAACATGTTGTGATGGGTACTAATCTTTATAAAAAATATGGCATGGTTAATAAATAAAAAAAAAAAAAAAATCGAGTACACTTATTTGGACATTTATTATCTGCACCATATATAGTACTTGTAGCAATAACTAATCAAATTTTTTTTTTATTATTTCCAATGGCACGCTACAATAAGTAATAAAATAAAAAAGAAAAATAACACAAGGAACATGAAAACAACAACGAGAATCGAAACGAAAGAAATCACATAGTGACATGTTTAGCCCATATGGGCCCTAGCCTCCCAGTAACTACCCTACACAGTAGAGGAAACAAGTGCAGAGCAGACAGGAAGGTGAGATGAATCCATGTCCTCTCCAAGACTGCAGAGCATGCATGCTGAGCTTGCAAATATTTTCATACGAAAAAGATGATTGGCCATACAATCATGGCCCGCCAGGAGTCTGAAAAGGGCAACAGCTTTAAACCTGGGCTGATCAGGGATGTTTAGAATAAAGTTAAACCAGGTTTTAGATGAGTTGCCTTCAAGTAGATTATCAGATAGAGTGTTCCGAAAAAAGTCTCGGATCATCAGTTTCATCGAGTGAAAACAGATGTCTTTACGAAAGGTTTGGGTGATGGTTGTTCCTTTTTTGACTTCTCATTACCCAAGATCCCACAATGGCCTGGGATCCCCTTCAAAACGATATCCTTGCCTTTTAACTAATCAAACATAACTCACAACATTTACAAAGAAACAAAATTCAAATAATAAAAATCTTTGACTACGAAAATAAAATAGGCAATAAAAATTATCATATTTTCTATCAAATTAAATGAAATATATTCAATACATTGACGATTAAAGCAAATTCAATTCAGATAAATTTAATTCATAATAATTCGCATTTAAAGTTTAAGTATGAATTATTATGAATTTTAAGTTTTAAACTAAACCAAAAATGGAACTTTATTCAAACAAAATCCAGATCACAAAAAAGAAAACATCAAATTGTATATCATATTAAATTTTATGTTGATAGTTATTTTAGTTAAGAACTGATTCAATCCAAGTATATATTTAAAACGAAATAGTAGATTAGAACATTAACACGTATTTCATATTATCGAAATAATACGAATATAACCGAACGTCGGGATATCACTAGGTCTGTTCGTTTGTCTGTTTCAATCTACACCAATCTACACTTTATTTATGCAAGAACAAACCAGAGCTCAGTAGCATAAGGTACGTCAATATTTGCCATAGCAATCAGTGAACGTATGAACTATACTTTGGTGCAATCTAGTTTATACTAATGAACAGACCCAATGAGCCGAACGCGTTGTTCTTAACCAATACATTTTTATGTTCGTTTATTAGTCATATGTGTAGAATTTCTCCTTATTTTTGATTCAGTGTTTTAGTGTTGACCGTTTTTAGAATAGCGTAATTCTAATTTTGCTAACAATTTGAATGTAAGTCCCTCTTGAGCTTGAGGTCCTAGGCTGAAGCCTAGTTAGCCTAAAGGAAAATCCGGCCCTAGTGGTATAGTTTAAATGTCGTAATCATACCGTAATCTAACGGTTGTATCAAGGATGTAGTATTAGGCTACCGAAAACAAAGTTGCACTTTCGGATGTTCTAAAAGCATTGTCTATAACCAAAAGAACTTTAAATGCGTAAAACCTTGATGTTCATATGGCGTCTAACTTCTAGGACGAAACATTTATTAAACCCTCCAGTAAAAATATCTGTGGCAACCCAAGCTTTTTTTGTTTGTCCTCCAGTGAACTGGCAATATATTCAAATCTGCACCTTTCTTTGAATGTGGTTTTAGCAATCGATTTACAGGCAATAATTTCAACATACGATCTCCTCAAGTGTTGAAGTAAAATAAAGATATTCGCTTGATGGTATTTCCATCTACTGGTACTCTTCTTTGCGATCTTCTTCTGCGATATATCTTCTATCCATATTAAAAGAGCTTTTTCCATTTTCTCTTTGACAATATCTTTTGTGTACGATGATGATACAGCACATAACTTTGTTCCGGAACATACCGACTTTCTAACAGTACCTTCAATTTTCTTGATTTTTATTACAGTACCTTCAAGTAGACTAAAATGCTTTCCTGCAAATATTGCACCTTGTCCAGTTGCAAGATGGTCTAAAATTTGAATTTTAATATCCAAAGATATCTTTCCTTTTTCGCTTCTGTTATAAGCGAATTTTGTGATATTATGTAAGGAATACCGAAAAATATTTCAGTTATAATTAATAAAACAATGATGTATAAACATCAATAAGGTACTTTTCACTTTGAACACCTAACTCAAAATGCAGACAAAATTCCATATTGAGGTTATAAAATTCGGGGAATTCCTAAAAATGGAAATCACATTACATTCCTCGTCTTCAATGTCACAGTTATAAAAATAAAAGAAAAGCAAAATTTTCTTCTTAAAATTTGAATCGATCATGTTAAATCAAAATAAATCGTGTAAAAAGAAAATTAAGTTTTTTTAATTCGTGTTATATCAGTTTAGTTTTAATGAATAAATTATACTTTTCAAAAACTAATTTGATTTGTGGCTTTGTTGAATGAAACGGTATCGATTCTCCTGTTTTGTTATATTTATCTTTGCCAGATTTTTTTCTTTCTTTCCCATTACGGAGGATAGTAATCAACTGTAGCATAATTTAGCATTTACAAAATCTGGGTTTCCTTGGTATCTTCCTCAAGCTTGCAAATAATAGTTCTAGTTGTCTTAAGTATGGGTTGTGCAGTAAATATTACTTTGCTGCAATTATTTAAGGTAAGCTTTGAAAAAAATCGATTTGTTATTATTATTATTAATATTATAAAGATCCCTTTAGCTTACGAGTTTGTTTCTAAAATCTTTAGCAGTCTATGAATAATTGTTTCAACGCGAGCTATTAGGATATTGAATCCATGTATTCAAAACTTTCAATTCAATTTCTGAAAAAACTGTATTTTTTTGCTATACAGCTCCGCTGAGAGTCATAACTATTATACTATTTCGAAATTTAAGGACGTGTTAACTGTATCTTTTCAATGATTTTATGTATGATGATTTTATGCATTCAACTAAAAGGTTTTCAATAGATTCCTTGAGAGGTGAGTTATTGGCAATTTTTTATTTTTGTGAACTAAATTTTTGCTTTAACTTACTCGATTGGCGGTTGTGACACTTTAAAACATTATTATTCTTTTAGTTCAATGCATGGAAAATGGATACGAGTATACATATAAGCATGTGTATTACATATTCTTTTACTTAAAACTACTTATGAAAAAAAACAAAAAAAAAATTCTTTTTTTGTGCCAATTTTTGTCTAATTAAAAAAAAAAAAATGTGAATGCATGTATTTTTATTTTCAAGTTTAGCAGGATGTTTCTTATAATCCACCTTCAAGCTAAATGAATATGTCTAAAAAATTAAATGTTTTATCCATACTTACTTTTTTCCCCCATTTTCTATAAATTGTGGTGCCTTCTCATCAGGGTCATTAAAATATTTTTTAATAAATTACCCATTCGAGCAAAACCAGAATCCTAAAAAAAAACGACAATACCTTTAAAAATAAATATAAATTCGCTTTAAACTGCATGCTTTTTTATTAAATGCGACGGTTTTTTCGTGGAAATGTTTTCTGAATACACACAAATCTTCTTTATTTTAAATTAAATGGTCACGAAAAGAAATAACATAATGGATGTTACTTTACTGGAATTTTAACTGTGAAAGAAAGTAATTTAATTTTTCGCAATAATTTTCCTAAAGAAAAACATTTTTTTTTTAGGTGAAATCTGCAAATTGGTTAAATATTTCTTCTTTGTAAGGCCAAAAAACCACGAAAGAAGAAGTAATTAAAATGAATAAAGATTAAAACCGAGATTTTCCGGCCAGTAATTACGAGCCACGTGAAAAATTAAATTGCGTCCTCTCTCATTCCTGCACTTGGACGCACGCAGCAAAAAATTAATTCCCGGTTTTTTTTTTTTTTTTTTTTTTTTTTTTTTTTTTCACATTTCAATTTCTTGCGCGAAGAACATTTTTTTGCCGCAGCTTAATAATGAAAGAGCCTTTTAAAAAGCAATTTTGAACGTTGAATGGCTTTTAACCTCGTCGGTGTGCGGTGGCATTTAATTTTCTAGCAGATTATAAAGTTTTAATTCTGGAAAAAAGCTCCTTTTATTATTTTTATTTTTTTTATTTCTGTAGCTTTTTGAATTTTCTGTGAGCTCCGAAAGGCACATTTAATTTCGATGGAAAATTTCTTTTGATCTTTCTTGCTCTGAGCTTTATTAAAGTGCCCGCCGATGCTCTAAGACAAAGAGGAAAGAAGAGCGTTAGCTAAATGAAATCATGCCCTTCATTGCATGGGAGACTATTTGACATCTCATAATGATTTCTTTTAGCAGTTCTCATGCAGTACGTATGTTGCTGGATAAAATATAATCCGAGAATTAAGGCGAAATGCAGGAATTAGGGTCTGGCTAAAAGACTTTGTTAATTTAATTCATATCATGTTTGAAATATGTTGTTGTAACATATGGCTTTATTGGAAATCAATCCATTACAATAGGGATCACACACAAAGAAGGAACAAACAGAACAAAGCAAACATACAGCAAGACAGCAATCGACAATAAATCGGTCTCACACACCTCAAAAAGTCAAAGGGGGATGCGAGTCAATAAAGGAGATAACTTTATTTTAGTCCATGAGGCGTCTGGCCTCCCAATACTTCAAGACTTTTCCTTGCCGCTGAGCCTCCCTGTTCAGCCCTGGATATTTCAAAAGATGTTCTGAATTCACTGTTCCAGCTCTACATATTGGGCAAGTGTTCTAGGCGAGGGCACCTAACCTGTTTAGGTGTTCCACAAAACAATCGTGTCCGGTTCTTAATCGAAAGTTGGCAACAGCTTCTTTACGTGGTCTAGTGTTAAAGATTTTGCAATTGTCTTGAATAGTGTGCCACTTTTTTGCCCTGAGATTTAATTATGAGATTATCTTTTAGTTTCTTAAAAATTTCTCAATATATTTCTTGAAAGATTCTGGTGGAACTTGTTTCTTCCCAATATTCACAAGGTTTCCTTTCTTTGCAAGTGAATCTGCTGCTTCGTTACCTTTAGTTCCCAGGTGTGATGGTATCCACAGGAATACAATCTGCTTGGCTTTAGTTCTTAAATATTTGATATCTTTCTTAATTTGACTTATTATTGCGGTTTCAGTGTAATGATTTAATGAGACAGCTGGTATGGCTGCTCTGGAATCTACGAATATTACCATTTTAGAGTGGCAATCATTATTTACTCTGATTTTTAAATTTTTTATTGCTAAATATATAGCGTAGATTTCAGCATCAAAATTTGCCATAAATTTCCCTACAGGTGCATACTGGGAAAACAACTCAAAGTGGACACCTGCCCCAGCAATTTCGTCCATTTGGAAGTCGACAGTAAGTCTTCTTGTCCATTGAGGCTCTGGGTATTTTTCTTCCATGATTCAGTAGTCACGAGTTCATGATTCTTCCAGGATTTTTTTTCCACTTCCATTTCTTCTAGGATTTTTCTTCCACTTCCATTTCTTCCAGGAGTTTTCTTCCATGATCGACTGTGCATGCAGCAGCCTTCGATATCGCTTCATTGCCATCTTTTTCAGAAAGGTCATTTAATGTTAAATGGTGATCTATATCCATGAACCCTAATGGGTTTACTAATGTTTTCAGATTGTTTCAAATATAAAAAAACTATTAATTACCTATCATTCTTAATTCTTAAGCCATAAAATCAACTTAGAACTCTCAAAATCGCTGAAAGCAAAATGGATGCAAATGAATGCATGAAGATTTGATTATATATTTAATTTTACAGTCTTCTATTATCTTAATAAAAATTATAAACAAATACCAGTTAAAGCAACAATATAGGTGAAAGCAGATTTAAAGTTAAAGAGTACAGAAAAAAATAATATCATTAGTAGTTTGGGTTTTTATTTTAGTGGAGGAAAGTCTGATGGTATCGAAACCTAAACTTTTCCTAAATTAAAAATTATTTTCACTGATAAATACAAAACTTTATTGTTTTGTGAAAATACCTCTTTAAACCAATTTTTTCCAAGAAAAAATATCGATAATTTTTTTAGACTTATAGACGACACATTTTTATCAATTTTATTTGTGAAAAGTTTGTATAGGACTTGAAAAAATGAGCACGAAAATAACTACTTTTAGTTTCACAACAATTTTTATTTTTAGTCATGGTTACTTTGGAAAAGGATTTTTTTTAGTACAAATTACAGGTCTGGCAAATACTTGAAAAAGAAATAAACTGGTCACCTGAAGTATTTGCAGAGAATAAGGCTGTTGCATATCTACCTCTTTCTGCAGATGCTAACTTGCTTTTGCCTTTAACTCTAATTACTTTGAGTTTGGCTGCATGACATGTTGCTCTCATCAGTATTAAAAATCTTAGAATGTCCAAATCTGTACTAATCCATTAGTTCAGTTAATTTCTTAAATATATATATATATATCCTTACTTGTTCCTTACTGCTTACAACCTGCTGCTCTCAGCAAGCTAGTAGATGCAGCAATCCTAACTATTTTTTACCCTCCTCCCTAAGTGGTCTAGTCCAGGGATGGCCAACCAAATGATCTTGCGGACCACTTTGAAAATGCATCCTAACTCCGCGGGCAGCCTATAAGATTACATATCCCCCTATTAGATTTAAATCCACTATAGAAAATTTTTTTGGAGTGAAAAATTGAAACGTAATGAGTTTTTATTTTTGTGTTTACTATTATTCTTACATGCAAACATAGATAATATAATACTAATGATGATACTAAACGCACATTATAAAGAAATATAGAACACTGAAAATGAAATATTAAATATATATATATATATATAAACGAAATAAAATTGAAATAAGTAAAAAATATTTGTTTTACTAGTGCGATATTTTAATATTTTATTTATATATTTTATTTTACTAGTGCGATTAATTTAATTATTCTGCGAACTCATCAATAAAACGGGCATTATCTGTCCTATATTCGCACGAATATACGAATATTATTTTTAAATCAAAGTTTATTTTTTCTCATCGTTTCGGCAGTCAATGTTTTAATATAGGGATGCCCACATAATGTATTTTTTTAATACATTGACCATTGTGAAATAAATATATTTTGTAAAAGTTTGATACATCTCAGGGGCCGGAAAAACATTCAAGGCGGTCAGCGGGTTCGCCCCCCTGGTCTACCCCACCCTTGGCCATGTCCCTAAGTCGTTTCTCTCATTCGGACCTTTTCTACGACTTCTGTCATATTCTGTTCCTCCTATCTCTAACGTACACTAATGACTAATAAAATCTACTTTAATGACTAATAAAATATATTCATATACTGTATTGTATTTGTCTGAAAATTTAAACAAATAAACTCTAAAAAATGTAACATCCTTTGTAACATTCATTTAAATTCGAATACAATTTACAAACAATGAGTTGTTATAGCTATGTTAAAATTTAAAAGTTTCAGATCAGAGACAAAAGTTTAAGTAAAGAGTTCATGCTAAAATAAATAATTCTAATCTAAATTTCCATCAAATTTGCATTTTGATATAGGATGAAACAAATGAAGATAAATTCCATCCATTCTTTTCAACGATATTCATCATCATTTTTTCAATTCTCAAAAAAATCGTTAAAAAATGAAATTGGGCTTTTGCTACCACGATACCTAATGGTTCAATACACTGACATTTTTTTTTATGTTTGGAGTTTCTCTTTCGATTTCCACATGGCAAAAATTTAGAAAATTGTCCGCGGGAAATTGGTGGGGGTGGGGGGGAGGAATAGCCCGGAATTAGCAGAAGATGAATGCGTTTTTGCCAAAACGTCTGATACCCATGCATAGAAACATGCATGGGAATTCTTTATTTAAAAAGAAGAAAAAAATAAACCGCCATATTAAGCCTATTTAGTTTTATGTTTAAAATACAAAAAAAAAAGTGATTTATTTTTATTTTATAGCATTATTCATTAACGCTTTTTTACTCAATCTAAAACTTCTTACGCACAGTTAATGCATGCTTTCAGAAGTGAAGAGACTTTGTAGTGATTGTGACAGCGTTTGTAAAACGTCTCGCTTCGATAATGAGGCAGCATGATGGAGAGTTTGACATGTTTTCTGCTATATGATACACACAGACAAAAGTCTATTACAAAAAGTCTACCTATTCATATTATACCTGTTGAGAATTTTTTACGGGGCATTTGTTTATTTCCATGCTTCTACTTTTTTATCTGCGTAGACTCGAAGTCCCCGTGAAAACTTCCGGACTCCAAGAAAATTCTGAAAAATTCGAGCCATTGCAGATTCTCGTTTCAATTTAAGACAACCTCCTCCATTCACGAAAACGAAAGCTCTATCTGTTGCTCAAAAAAAAAAAAAAAAAGGTTTTTGACGTATTTAAAAAAGGATGCAACTGTAGACATCTTCCTCTAACATCTTATTCAAATGTTCGCCAACTGTAATTTGTATACCAACAAACAGAAAGCAGTGGCAGAAACGAGATGGTTCACTAGGTTACAACCTAAACAGTGGATCGAAAAAGTGAAAAAAATTCTTTTTTTTTCCCTTTCGCCTTCCGATTTCACCTTTTAGGTGAGCCCCAGGTGTTAGGATGTGCGGCATAAATAAATTTGCAACTCTGCAGGTTGACTTCCTACGGAGGGGGAGGTGGTTCGAACACCCTCCCCAGTCTTCCTGCTACACCCCTGTAGTTTGTAGCGGGTGGTTTCGTACCGATGAAAACGATGGGAAAAAGGTTTTTCTATGGCAGACGAGAAAAATTCGTCACAAATATTTTTGGAAGTGCCCCAAACATTTAGAAGAATGTCGGTGGCATTTGCATCAAAATCGGCTGGAATCTTTTCGGAACTTTTTGAAGGGTTACCAAACTGTGGGAGGCTTTTGTAATTGGGGAAGGAAAAAAAAATTGCCATTTCTGACAAAACTGTGAATGACATAATCTTAGTGCATCTACGTATTCATAACTACGAGTTCTTAGATGACAGAAGAAAGTTGTTGATTCATTGTGTGAAAGTCAACAGTTAACAGCACTTGAAGGAAATAACTTTTCGTAGATTTTATAATAATGTGACCCGTAACAGTAATGGCTTGTTTGTTATACACAAGATTTTATCATAACAATTCCATAGGTATTTTGATAAATATTCTTGATTTTTGTTACACAGCATTCTGCAATATTTAAAATCAGTAAGCCTATGGTTATTGGTATATTATAAATTGATGGAGTAGCATGAAATAATTTAAACATTGCTTCATACTAAAATATATAAATACAACAGCTATTAGATGAAATGCATGCATAAATGAAAGCTTACTTCATTAAATGTTCTCTTTTCTACTTCTTTTCCCTACTTGGACTTGGTTGAAAGTCATTGGATTTATTATTAATCCGTCCAAGGTAATTTGCTTCTGAATTTTACTCAGGTTGCCTCGAAAATGTGACGTCGTTCTGGTAGTTGGGGCTTGTTTCAGTTTTGTTGGCATGGAACTTTTCTTATGCAAAATTTTTGACATTTTGCTTTCACAATGCCTTTCAAACCAAGATCGATTGGAATACAACATCCAAATACACACAAAATACTGTGATATACAAGCAAGAAAATATAGTGGTATCTCGGTATACGTCTGTTTTGGAATAAGTCCAATTGGATATATGTCTTGTTAGGAAACGAAAATTTTGGTTTTGGTATACGACTTTGGTTTGAAATATGGCTCGCGAGCTTAAAATGAGTCAGGATATTGACATTAAAGTGATCATTTAGATAGAATTAGACATTGTTATTCTATTTATTCTTAACCTCTATACGTTGGGCAAAGATTTTGATGCACGCGAATTGTATTTCAAACAAAAGTCGTATACCAAATAAAAATTTCCACGTCTAAACACGACGTATATTCAAGTTGGAATTATTGAAAAACGAACGTATGCTGATGCATCAATTGTCACACTAGCATTCTGGAACGTTTTCAATTGATCTGAGAATTAATTCAAAACGTTCCAGAATAAAGGAGTAAAATCAGAAGAGAAAAAAAAAAAATGAAATCAATATTTGACTTAACACTTTACATTTTCACATTTTTTCATGGACACTATAGCATTTAAATACTATTTATTGGGGATGAGAAATAGTGTGGGATAACTGACTTTATAGTTGAACAAATCACTGTGTCAAATCACTGGCTTATCGCAGATAATCGTACTTTTCAATAGCAATTCATGACAGTAAACTTGCCGAAAGCGTCATCCATACGTTGCTCGTTCCATAAAGTTAACTTTAAAAGTAGCAGAAAAATGTGTCAATATTAAAAGCAAATGTTTAATTGAAAAAAACCCCTAAATACAATCGTAATTAAAAGTTGAGAATGAAGTGAATGTTAACTGAAACAATTTCTATGACTTCCTGATTCAAGTACTTGATATATATATATTTTTTTCAACAACTTGTGATTTTTGCTTGAGTGGCGTCTCGTGTGATGAAAGCATCCCTTCACGAACTTCGGAGTAAGGAGCGCATAACTTTTCAGTGCCTCTCCATAAAGTGTCATCTTCTTTCTTCATTTAGATCCATCTCCATCAGGTACGAGCAAGGGGGGGGGAGATGGGTATGCTGGAGCCTTTCCCTTCAAACTCAATATGTGAAACATGTGCACGTGCTCATGCTCGAACTGTTGGCCACTTCCCACTCAGGCACAATTTTTTTTTATCATATATTATCAATGAATCGATGCTCTTTCTTGTCAGTGTCAATATTATTATCCCGTCTGAATGTGTCGGTTGAGTCGGCACTCTTCCTGGTTTAGTTTTATTCAATATTCATCGAAATATTGAAGCCATCACAAAAGATGAGCTGGCAAAAGTAAAAAGAAGAATGAATTTAAATGTATAATTTGTTTTTTACGTTTTTTGAAATAATTTTTTTGCGGAATACAAAGTTTTAATGTATTTTAATACTTAGTTTTAATGTTCTCTTCTTTTATGTATTTGAACCATGTAAAAATTAATAGTAAAATAACTAATGTACGGAATTTCGACTTCAGATAAATTTTCTATTACTTATACTTCGTAATGACCCATTGTTGATCCCCTCCCCCATACCCAGAACAAAATATGGTGTGAGCGCCTGATGTCCATTGCAAAATCAGGCAATTCCTGTGCCCTTTTTTCCAATAGCAATTCGTGTAACTTCATTAAGTTAAAAACGCTTTTTTTCTCTTTTCGGTAGCACTGCCTTCTACAGTCGAATCGTCTTACAAGATCGTCCAATTCGTCATTCTCCATTCATTTCTCATCTAGCCATGCCTGAAAATCCTTGAATTTAGCCATGCCAACCAAAGACTCTTACAAACTGGACGATCTCTTTGGCTTCATTATCAATCGATGGAAATTGTTTAAAACTTTTCGTCAGAGCTGTTATAAGAGTAGCCAGATCTATAGTACTACGGCTGTCCCTCCATAGCAATGGTCTTCAAACATTGTCAATTTAAGAACCTTAATGAGTAAAAAATTAAGTTTTTTTTTTAATTGCGTCGATAACTAGGTCGTATTGACTTTGTCCCTGGGAGCAGTCTAAAGTAGGCTGCACAGACAAACGCAGTTACTCATTTAGTACTATCCAGGGTGCAAATGTAGCTTGAAGATAAGCTACGGACGCGGAGTAACACTACCCCCACAACGCTCTACAGTCATATTAGTCTGGAACCTACGGTTTAACGTGGATTCCAAACCACTACCGATATATGTTGAAAATGGCTTTTCGTACAAATGCGTTGCAACGAAGGGCATTAAGAGTTTTATAGCTTTTGCAGAAATCTGACAATATTAGGTGTAAATTGTTAACCGAAAATCAAGCAGATATTCCTTTTCGTATCTGAATTTTAACGTAGAATTTGTTGACATTCAACCGGTTATTCCTGTTCTGTCAGTAAGAAATTCTGATTTTATTGAAATTTTGAAGTAGATTTGTAATCCAGTCGTGGGATTGTTGGGGAAAGTGATCCTTGATAGTGGTTTTTAATTGTAAAATATGCTTCTGAATTGCGTCTTTAACATTTTTACTCAAATTTATTCCATTTTCAAATAACGTCTCTTAACGTCTTAAAACGTTGCCTATTATTATTCATCAAATATTCACACAAATTTATAATTAAAGCATTGATTTTATCGTCCAGTTTAATAATATTAACTTTAAGGCCTTGATGAGATTTATTTAATTCATTTAAAGTTGTAAATATATCTGCAAAATATTCCAATAGCTTTAAACATATTTCATCATTTAAATTTTGGTCGTATTTATGTTTATTATCATTTAAAAAAAATATATAATTTCATCTTTCAATTCGAAAAATCGATTTAACATTTTACCATACGATAACCATCGCACTTTCGCATGTAATACAAAGTTATATGTGTGTGCTAAATAGTTCTTCTCAAAGCTAAATAAACTTGAATCTTTTATATACAACGAATTATCTGTAGTGCTTCAACCAAAATGTTCTTAATGTTTTTGACATACTTTTTTGCTACCGACTGATGGAGAAGACTATGAGTGCAAATATGTGAACATAAATTCCAGCTTAATTCATGTTCTTGGATGTATGAATTAATAAGTTTAAAATTTTTTTCTCCATTGGTTCCCTCCTACAGGTGGTTTGCAAACACGCATATCTTTTGGATTGAAGAATTAAAAACGTAACGAACCAATGCGATCAAAATAGCTAAGCCAGCAACATCTCATAGATTCGTCTAATTTCAAAGCAAAACGATGTTAAGAAGATTTTAATCGACAAAAGTTCATGTTTACAGAATTGTGCCAATTGTTTTATTCGCTTTGCCACTAATGTGAAAATGGTATACTATTAAAGTCTTTAATGAAATTATCACCAAGTTTGCAAAAAATTACATTTGTAAGATGAGGTTTTAATAATTTTTCAGCAACAGTGCATGTTTCGCCTTCTCTAGCTGTTCGATAACTGATTCGAAAAGAATCCTAAAGAGATGCTTCGTTATCAGAAAGCATGTATTTAAAAATTTTTTTCTTTTTGCTTTTTTGTGGATGATTCATTTCCAAATTGTCTTTTTAGTTTGGCTGGATATAAATGACTGTTACTAACAATTTTTCCGCATTCAAAGCATAATCCATTCGGTTCATTTCATGTCCAAGTAATGCTAAATAGTTTCCATCGTATTTCTACTTTTTTCGTTTCTGTCTTCTGATAATTTACATTTGTTCATATGACGTAAATATTCTTCAGTTTCAGAAGATAAATTAGAAGCACTTTTGTCATTTGCTGTTGTCATTTCCTTTTAATTGTTCAGTTTTTTAAACAGAAATCCATCTCTCATTGGTTTATCAAAATTATTTAAATTTTATAATTTTAAAATAGAAAAATTACAAAAGGCTTACATTGAACACTTTTATAACAAGAAAAAATAACACCGATTTGTAGAACAAATAACAGACAAATTATAAAAGTACAATTTGCACACACTTTGATTATGGTGAGTAGGCACAAATCGAAAAGAGTCGAAATGTCCCTCATGGCAGGCACAAATGCTCACATTTACATTCATTCATTGCAGCCTCATGGCCAATTGGATAGCGATCTGGCCATTGGCATCACAGGCTTCAGGTTCGAATCCATTCGGTTTTTGTGAGTTGTTCGGAATCCACGTTAAACTGTAGATCACGGTCTAATTAGCTCTCGTGTGCAGAAAATGACCGTCGAGCGACAAACCAAACCAATAATTTGTGACCAGTTGTCGAATGAGCACACACGTAAATAATAGTTTGCATTCGAGCAGCATTCCTTTCAAAACTGCTTCAACTGAACTCCATTTTTACAATCTACCGTCAAATAGGTCGACTGCAGCGCCCATTCAGATTGCAGCGGTTGCTCTTTTAACTGAAACTCTCCTCCCCGCTTCAGAGACGTGATTGCAACTATCGTTAAAGCAATTGTAATCAACTTCGAAGACAGGCAACTTTTAATCGCTGTCATTAACAAATTAAGGAATTTGCTAGATGACGGATTTGCCTTGATGGCAGCAAAGGGAGAAAACTTAAAATTGGCTCTGAGAGGAGTCTTTTGTAATTAAATTAATACGTTACAAGAAATACACGTTAGTCGATGAGCGAGAAACGAATTCAGGTTGAATAGCTGGAATCGATTGCAAAACAACTCACGACTAAAAAGAAAGGGAGCCTGCGCAGTTTTACTCATTGCGTTCCATTGCACAACCATTACGGTCTCTCCAAAGCGCAAGATTTCTATGATTGAACTGACGACTCTTTACTTCCGCTCCCCAACACCCCCTCTATCCCACTACTAGCGGTTTTTCGCTCTATGGTCATTTTGTGCACACTTTAGGCTAAACAGACCGGGACCTACAGTTTAACGGGGATTCTGAACCACTACTATTACACCGCACCACATCATTATGCCTAGAGCTGAGTTGTCCCTTTACAGTTTGGGAAGGATGTGGGTGAGAAGAAGTCTGATTCGGCTCTGTGAAGTTCTACTGTCATAGGAGACCCGGACCTACGGTTTAAAATGGATTCCGAGCCACTACAAATATCCATGGTAACGTCGGGATTCGAACCCGAAACTTGTGGTAAAGATCACCAGAGCGCTAGCCACTCGGATATCAGGCTCCAGATTTCGAACCACCAACAAACATCCATGCCACCCCCGAACCATGGATTCGAACCTGAAGCCTGTGGTACCAAAGGCTTTTCCATCAGACCGCCCACTACTGGTGGAGCATGAATCTAGCAGCCAGTGTGTTGTTACAGACACCGCGGTCACGTTCTGTCAATTCAGAATTCTTAATTTTTTTATTATTTTCCTCATTTTGATGAATATTTTATGTATGTTTATGGAACCCTTTAGGGACCCCAGGGTTCCGTGGAACACAGTCTGAAGACCACTGCTGTTTAGCATACTGCATACAAGTGAAATGCTAACGTTAGACAAACCAAATGGAATGATTAAGCTGCTGCATGAGTGCCAAATTGCTTTCTGTAAATTCGCGCTCGTCAAACACTTCTTATAATTCAAAACAATTCGCATCCCAATATGAAAAATAATTAAGTAAAATAACAGGCACATTTTGGACGAGGATTTTTTTTTCAGTTTTTGTAAAAAAAAAAAAAAAAAAAAAAAAAAAAAAAATTCAAGCTTCGTAGGGATTTTTGTGCCTCCCTCTTTTTTTATATGAGTATGAAATGTTTAAAAAAAAAATTTTAACTAAATAAACTATCTTCACTCTTAAATTAAATTATTTAACTTTACATAAAATGTATAAAATAAAATTGAATATGTATATGTATAAAATAAAATTGAATTCAATATAAAAAAAAAAATAATAATAAAAACGCTATAATATTTCATTGTTATGGACATTTACAATGACTTTGAAATCACAGTGAAAAGAATATTCATCATCGCAAACATATAATAAGTAGTCACAGATTTAACTTAAAATCATAATTTTCAACTCTCAAACTGTCACCGTGTCCCTGAAAGCTGCAAAGAGGTAAAACATGCAGGTTTGTGTGTGTGAATGGACAAGGCTGATGGTCATTGCTTTCAGAAATTGAGAACATTAAGACAGCTTGTGAGAACTTCGAATTTTAGATTTCCTGGTGAAAGATTTTTTTAGGTTTTCACCCATTAAATGTTTTGGATTATATTCTATATTATATATTATTATATATTTATTTATTTGACGCACTATATTATATACAGTGAGCCACAAAATTGAGTATACACCTCTAAAACTTTTAGACTTCTTCCAATTACAAATTAAATATTGATTTAAATAGATAAATTTCTTTTATCCTAGATACTTTAACCTCTGCTTTACCATCCCATAATAACACAATTCTATAGTTAACTTATTTATTACGAAAAAAGTTAAGCGATTCGAAGAAAAGATAGAAAACCATGCCACAAAATTGAGTATACACTTCTTATATTTGTAAATTATGCCACCACTTTTTTTAGTTTCAAATTTTCTTTAAAGAGTTTCAGAAGTAGCTGCTGCTTATAACACGTGCTATTGCACTTCAATGCTTTTAAATAGTATTTTTTCTCATTAAAAATCGTAAAATGAGCTCTCGTAGAGAAACTACTGAATCTGAGCGTTTATTGGTTGTAAAATGGTCGAAAGAGGGCAAATCTCTTCGAGAAATCGCTTTGGGTCAAGCTTCATATTGCAGCAGGACAACGACCCCAAGCATACAGCGAAGATTGTGCAATTATACTTGCTGTACCATTGCAAGAAGCAATTACACACTCCAGCCCAGTCTCCAGACCTAAACGTCATCGAAAATTTGTGGTCGCAATTAGAGAAAGCTGTACATGAGCACGAAATCACAAGCAAGGAAGTTCTCAAGAAGGTTCTGAGAGAAGAATGGGCTAAAATTTCTGTTGAAACCACTAAAACCATAGTAGAATCTATGTCCAGAAGATTACAAGCTGTAATTCAAGCAAAAGGTTATGCAACAAAATATTAATTTGTACGTTAAAAGGAAATTAATAAAGGTGTGTACTTATTTTTTTATTTTTCCTCTCGTCTCAGATCTTTTACTTTTTTTTTGGTAAAAAATAAATAAACGTAACAATTTTATAAGTATAGTACGGTAAAGCATAGACTAAAGTATATAAGGTAAAAAATTCAATCATCTTAAAGCAATATTTAATTTGTAATTGCAAAAAGTCTCTAAGTTTCTAAGGTGTATATCAATTTTGTGGCCCACTGTATATATTATTCTATATTATATATATATTATTCTATATTATATATATATTATTCTATATTATATATATATATATATATATATATATCATTCTACATTATATATATATAGTCAATATTTTATGTTCAGCTTAAATTTCAGATTTAAATATTCCTTAAAGCGCTTTATAATCAATAAAAACAATGAAAAATTATTTTTTACAAAATCACCTATTGCTTTAATAATAATTCACGCAATGTCAGAAAAAAGTAGATTAATTTTATAACAAGAATGAACATTTAAGCAAAAATTCTGTCATTCTGAAAACGGTGTTTGAAAATTTGTTTGTAAATTGTAACAAAGGAACATAATTTTTTTATATCTGAGTTTATGTGACAGATTTGAGGGAGGAATCGGCATCCGAGGTCATAAATAGAATCTTGACTATCTAGAAGTGATCAGAATCACTTACGTTCTAACCATGCAGAATATTATAAAACTGAATGAGTTCTTTATTAAGCCATGCCGTATTTTATTAAGAGCAAATTAATTGCAATCGATCTTAAAAAGACTCGGTTCATTTATTTTGGTAAGTGATTCACATTTATTGATTTCTATATGGATTAGAAATTAAGAAAATTAGATACTATGAATTGTATATCGTATTTAAATTGCCACAAACAAATATATAGTTAATTTCAAATTGTTAATTGCGTTTGGAAACAATATCTGATTTGTAAAATCTGTTTATTTGTTGACGATTTAACTAAGGGGGTGGGGGGGGAATGCTAAAATATCTGATAATATAACAATAACTGACCCCCATTTGGAAAACCGGAATATCCACACAGTTAATATGACGATGAATACCTAGATCGACAAAATATATTTGCCATTTTCATAGTAGATACAGAGCAGAAACAAGTTTTAAGCAATTCAAGCATACGAAATTAGACGAAATATTATTTTATTCACTCAAAATAATAGCTGATCAAATGTGGGTCAGTTATAACTTTAAAATAGTAACTGATTAACATTTAAAAAAATCTAGAGAAAGTGCGGGTATTTTCTAGATTTTTTTAAATGTTAATCAGTTACTATTGATGTTCAACTATGATGTTAAGTATAATGATGTTCTATGCCAATAAAATACTGATCAATCATTTTAGTGAACTTAGATATTAAATTGAAGTCAGTTTAATACGGATCAATCCTGTGGAATTCAGTAAAAAATTATTTTATTTACTTATTTATTTTTATGCATAAAGATTATTTTATTTATTTGAAATAATAATTGACCAAATATTGGTCAGTTTTAACTTTAAAATAATAATTGATTAACATTTTGAAGACCAATATCCGCAAAACTAGCATGACTGTGATCAACTATGCCATCAAAATGCAAATCAGTCATTTTGCTATTGAATTAACGCCAGTTTAAAACAATTCAATCACACGAAATTCAACCGAAATGACTCTATTTATTTATGTATCGGCTATTTTCTATGCATAGCTGCTAAACATTGCAAATTTTGCATTTTTCTTCAGTTGAATGTAAACATATTATACGACATACTATTTTTTATTCTTTTTTTAATTACGGTTAAGGTTCCATTGTTCCTTTCGTTTTTATCTGCCTGTCCCTTTAATACCAAAATCAACCGCCGTAAATCGAATCGTGGTTTCGGTTTACCTCGACCAAGTTCTGTGCCTAGAGAGTCCACCCCAGTCGCAGGCTACAGCAAACGGTTCTCTTTGAGAGTCCCTTATCCTGCGAAACATCAGTTCGCGTTAGCATCGAACTGTGATATAGAGCCTGGAAACACAGATACCATTTCATGAGGAACAATGAAAGTTAATTTTCCGTGCCAGAATACAAATGGGGGAGGAGGGAGTGGGAGGGATCGAACATTTCGGAGGGAGGGAGGAATCGTAACCACCTGCGGCAAAGGCCCAGGTATCAGCTAGCATCTGTCATATTCAATAAGGGATGGCAACCAGAATGCAGCTGCCGGTGCGCCCGTCCGTGCGTGTCGTCTGCTGTGGAACATCCCTCGCTGCCACCCACAATTCTTTCGCAAAGGTGTGGGAAAGTGAATTTTTTTTCGTTTGTTTGTTTGCCATCCTCCTTTCCTATAGAGATATTATTATTATTGAAAAACGAATTAGTCGATGTGTGGTTATTCAGGACCTGTTACATGGTGCAAAACGTTCATGATACGTTCTAAAGATAATGCGCATTATTTACTTAATAAAATTGAGAAAAGGAAAAACATCTTAAGACGTCGAGCATAATCTGTGGCAATTGACCAATTTGAAAAATAAAACTCAAGTGGTGTCAAAATATTTTATTGGATAATTTGGATATATATTATTGGATAAATATTTTTATTGGATATTCTAATTTATCACAAAGTAGCAGATATGACAATACATCTTCCAAACTTCAGTAAATAACATAATACATTTTAGTTTTGTTTTAAAAAGAAAACAAATAACAGCAGAGATTGAAGAGTAAGAGAAAAATTCGATACAGATTCACTGGCCTTTGGTATCCCAGGCTTCAGGTTCGAATTCTAGCAGTGGCATAGATGCTTGTGAGTGGTTCGGAATCCACTTTAGACTGTAGGTCCCGGTCTGTTTAGCCTAAAGTGTGCACAAGATGACAGTAAAGCGACAAACCAAGCACAGATTCTTTGTTCATTTCATAGCCATAAATAATTACGTCAATTATATCTACTAAAAAATATTCATAAAATATGTCGTTCCCTTTACAGTAACTATTATAGTAAATAAACATAAATAAAAAATGCCTTAAATATAAAATCTGAAAAATATTAAATGAAATAAATAAAATTAAATGAATGAATAAACACATTCAATTCAAAAGAAAAAAAAATTACAAAGATACTCTTATCAAGTTGCCAGCCATTGACACTTGTAGCTAGTCAATATTTCATCACACATTTCAAGGAATTCCGAACTTAGCAAACGCATATTCTATATTAAATTCATAAATAAGTAGCGTAATGAAAACTTACAGGGTGTTGACTGTATAAATAAAGGAACTTTTAAGTATTTTTCTTCTGAATGAGTGGTTTTGGTAATCCTTGGTCATAATTAAACAGAATTTATATGCAAAGTTGTAAATCGATTTATGCAAATTCAACGTTAGAAATTTTCCTCGGACCCACCTATTGAAGTACATAAATATATTTTTTAAGAATTAATAAAAATTATTATGGTGACTATGACTCAAACGACTACTTTGCAGCCTTTATTTGTCAGTTATCAAATGTTTAATCAGTCTCAGCAAGGTTTCATTCTCCGTTTTTTAAACATAAATAAAAATGCGTTTTATAAAAGCAAATACTCAAACTATTCAAATTAAATCAAAGAGGAAATATAAAAACAACGACTGCAAATTTTTCATTATTTTAATTATTTCATGAAAAATATTTTTGAAATTTCAGTAGCATGTTTGTAAATTTACATCATAAAAAGTTGGCAATATTATGAGTCTTTTAGAATAAAAATGGAGATGCATAGAACCCGATGGGAAATGATCCATTCGATAGTTAATTTTAGCAATATTCAAGGCAGTGTCAAGGATGACCCTAGTTATAGATTTTTATTGGAAACTCATGTGATCGACAGTTTGTATCACAAGTATATAGAGATTAATCACAGCAATTTTCTTTGCATGAGTTGTAATTGAGAAATTAAAAATTAGAATCATTTCCTTTTGATGAATGAATTGGTTCCTAGTAGCTACATTCCTATTTATGCCCTCTAAATGTATCAGGGTTCAGAGAAAAAAAGATTTAGTTTCCGTAAGATATTTAGAAGATAATAACTTTTAAATTAATGTTAGAATTTCTGTTTGCTATTCAGTCTTCAACTTACAGCTTTGAAGAATGCTAAAAATAAAATAAAAAGGGTTGGATCTTAACTGTTAGAGGAATTTCGAATTAGCGTCTGAAATTCGATCAGAAAAAAACCAATCATGATATAATTCTATAAATGTGTTATAATTTCTAATTGCTTATATCATGATGGGTCAATCTTAATATTAATCCAATCATGATGTAACCAACCCTGATATAATTCCAGGATGCACAAAATGCTTTAATTACTTACAATGTTCGTGCATTTTTGACACAAGACGAGTGACAGTATACATCTAGATTCGTATTCTCATTCGATTCTGAGTATCAGAAGAGAGCCACTTCAAGACATGTCTAGAAACCTCAAGCCATAATTAGACTGCTGATAGTCTTTTTCCTTTTACCAAAGAAGTATCCCTATAAATTTCCAGTGAAAATCTGCAATGCCAGTAGCATGCCAGCAGGAGCAAATGCTGTCTTTAAAATATCACATCCCTGATACTTCAGAGTACCATCGTGGCACATGAAGTGTAGGAGATGCATGTTGACTCTGTGGAAGATATCATTGTGAGAATCGTTGTTGCAGCTGGCAAGATCAACACACTATCACTGGTCTACGTCCTCGGGGCTTCACTCACCAGAAACGCAGATAATAGCCTCTACTTCCTGTATTTCTATTTATCTATCCGGAGATCCTACCGGACATTTTTACTTTACACGTGAAAAAAGATTTTTTTAAAATTTACAGTTTCAAATTTTAAAATCCTGCAGTGAGTTAAAGTGGGTAAGTTCATCACTATTATCTAGCCAGCAAGAAATTATTATTATTATTTGCAGGATTCTTGTTCTACAAATATTTCAAGATGGTGGTCAACAATTGAAACTGTGGCAACAGTTTAAATTTTTTTTTAACGTGTTTTATATAGATTTTTATCACAAAAATGATAAAAATGTTATATTAAGTTGTATTTTAACTGCTTGTATTGATTTTTTGAGAGAAAAAAAAAAGGCTCTGTATTTTTCAGCGTCTTCTACACTGAACTCTGAAAAATACAGTCTTCTTGAGACTTGAATCGTTCATTAAACTCTCGAAATTATACACTAAGAACATGTTTGTTTTCAAGAAATAACAAAATTTTTTACTCACAACATAATGCTATGCTCATTATACTGTAGTAATAAATTATACTGAATATACATTAAAAAATATTAAAAATTAATATATTGTTTTGTTGTACCTTTCAGAAGATTTATCTCAAATTAGGTGAAATTTGGTTTAAAAACAGGGTTTCGCGTCTTAAAAGGTTTAACACAAGGGACTCTGTATCTTATGACTTCATTCCGTAGATGAATCTCCCTACACGTTTACAGCCAACCAGGAATATTTACAATCAGACTGCTGATCTGCTCGTTAAAAAAAAAAAAAAAAAAAAAAATTGCAGGCAAATTTCTCCTTTAAATAGGTGGCCAATTGGCTGGCGCTCTGGCCGTTGGTACCGAAGGCTTCATGTTCGAATCTTGGCAGTGGCATGGATGAGAGTTCGTGTGTTCGTGAGAGTTCATAGTGAGCGGTTCGGAATCCACGTTAAACTGTAGGTCCCGGTCTGTTTAGCGTAAAGTATGCACAACATGTCCGTAGAGCGACGAAAAAAACCAATCTCCTTTAACTAGAGACCATACTTTAAAAAAAAAATCGACTTCTTTATAAATCCAGAAATCTCTAATATTCCAAACTTTTCAAGTTGAATTAAAAATATATGGATATTAAAATAATTACACACATTCAATCCCAAAACCGCATTTGAGATTTTTCTTTGATGACGACCATTTCACGGCTCGTGAGACGCGTCCCTGCAAAGACGCCCTTTGTTCAACGTCGCAGTTCGCATGAGAGAGCGCATCCCAGAATGTAGGGGGGCGGAACTTGGTAGGGGGCGGATGCGCCCAGCGGTCGGAGGGCAACAATTGTGCGGAAGTGTTCGAACATCACAATTCCTCCTTCGTACAAATATCTCTTTATTGTTAAATAGTAAATGCTCCATTCATTTAGGTATAGGGAGGCTGAGATTTGGGGTATTGAAGAAAAGTACAACTTTATATATATAAAGAGACACAAAAACACTACAGACACATCAACACAAAAACACTACTACTACTACTAAAATCAAAGGAGAATTGAAAAGAAATGCATGAGAGACACCATTTTGCACAATACCAGGGACAACAGTATTCATTACACGAAATATTGCACAACAAAATTATCATACCAATCGCACTACAAAAACCAGGAGATGGCTTACGTTCAGAGCTCTCGAATGAAAAAGATAAAGAAAAGGTAGAAATTATTCAAGAATTTTTTATATCAATCAAGAAACAATTTTTACTTTATTTTAAGCATTATAATTTCTTACATCCTGAAAATCAAGAAATGAGGAAACATTTCAGGAGCATCGTTCTAGGAGGCTGGCAGAAATAATCGAAACCTAGAAATCAAAAGGACCTTGACAGACAAAGTACAAATGCACTCGTCATGAGCAACGAATCCGAAATATCACAGGTCTCGAATGTCAGTATGAGTTTTCCGCACCATGGCAGTGACTCCTCCTTAAAGGTGGGCACAGGTAAAACCGCAACATTTGAACACATGTTTCCGGGTGTTGTCATTTGAATTCTGACAGCAAGTCCTGTCATCTCCTCTAGAGAAAAATGATCCAATCGCCTTTCGGAAGGTCGTAAATCCTTCGAGACATAATCCAAAACCTACACCTCGTCAAACGGTGATTCTACTCACCCGACAGCTGACTGCATGCATTTCGTTTTCCAACCTAAGTGCTGCAAACCAGTTCACATTTCAGTGCATTAGTTGCAAGCGCCGCTGACTCTTTTCGAGACTTTCAGTATGAACTCGAAAGACAAACACTATATTCCTTAATCAGCGAGCTCCCAGCCTCAGTTGTCTTTCGTTCTTGGTTTAGTTTGTCGCTCTACGGTCATTTTGTGCACACTCTTTAGGCTCATTATACCGGGACCTACAGTTTAAAGTGGATTCCGAACCACTCACAAGCATCTATGCCACCGCCAGGATTCAAACCTGACGTCTGTGGTACCAGGTTTGAGAGCTAGTTACTTGGTCAGAGAGCTAGTTACCAGAGACTAGTTAAGGGCCAGAGAGCTAGTTACTTGGTCATCAGGCCGCGAATTTTGAGAGGATCGCTAAGTTCTGACTTTACTGATTTTACTGTTTACTTTACTGTTTTATTTACTAAATAAAACATTCAATTCCTGTGAAAATTGAAACGTTTCTTATACATCAGATCTGCCACTTTTCATCTCATGCGTATAACACTTTCTTGATGTATTATTATTTATTTTCTGTCTTGGGTCTGTTTAAAATTTTTTTATTTATTTATTTACATTCCTAAAATTTTGATCAAAACTTTTTAAACTGAGAGACCTATGCATGGCATCTAAATTTCTCAAGACAAGATACAGCAGCATTTTTTGTCTAAAAAAAAAACCTATTGAAATACAAGTTTTGAATTCCATGGATGATAAAGCAGGCCATTCTTTTTACCAAAGATTCATAAACAGACAGTTTATGTAAACATTGTACATTTTGGATTTACATGAACTGAAATTATTGCTGACGTTACTTTTTGTTTATTAGTAATAGCTATTTTTATTCTTGTTTAATAGTAATAGATATTCTCACAAGAAGATTCAATGTATATTTTTTCAGTATTCCAAAATGTATATCCTTCTTTCATTTTCTTGATAAATAACTGTAACACCATTTTTACCTATAAAAATATGAGTATTGTTTCAGGGAGCGGGGTTATTCGTGTACTTGCCCACTTTCAATTTCGGACCTTTTCACTGAAATATGCATTTTTTTAAAAATTTCTTTCACAAGCTTTTTTATACACAATATTTAATTTAAATTTCTTTCACTCACAAATAAAGTGAAAATGAGATTTTTCTGGAAAAGAAAAGCGTTTGGAATTTTATAGTTTTATTTTTTTTAAGATGACTGTTATGCATTTTGTTCTTATATAAAATTTTAAATTTTATAAGTAACCGATCTATCGGACCTGTAGATGACACTTTTTCATTATAATTTTATTTTATATTTTCTTTTTGAAAAGATTGATCTTAAGTTTGGTACCATGTGTGCTGAATTCGAGAGTAGGTCTCTCAAAGTATGGGTCGCGATCCCATACCCGATGGCGTCATTAAATTTGGAGATCGGAAAAAAAAAAAATTCTCTGGCGCTCAAGAACCGAAGATGAGGCAACCTTTTACTAATAATTACCAAAAGTTTTTCAAAAGTATCTTAACGACGAAGGTATTTTGATTTATTTTCGAATTTAAATTAGTTTTTTAAACGGGATTTTTGTAATTATCTGAAGAAGAATTTGCGGATTTAGCAAAGGACGCGTTTAAATTTTAATTTACAAAAAGAAAGAATTTTGGCCTTGGATTAGGACAAACATTTCAAAGCTCTCTGAAATTGTTAAACTGCTTTTACTGTTTTGTACTGCGTACGAAGAAGCTTCTGAAATGGCGAAATCTCGGCAAGAAGACCTTGAAGAAGTTTGGCAAACTCTTTATGAAGCTCCCAGTTCATGGAGGAGAATATTTGGTTTTGTGTTCAGCACCATCTACAATTGGAGATGCGAGAGAATTGTTTTCGGACACATTTTTTTTGCGATTTGTTATTAACAAATAGTTTGACTCTCATTTTTAGTTTACCCACTTCTATTTTCAAGGTCAAGAGAAAAAATGTATTATTATTTTTTTTCAGTTAAGGAAATAAGGAAAGCCATATGGAAATAATGTAGCTCTGCCCAAGAGGATGTACACTTAAATAAGTTTTGTGTTCGAATCGAAACGCTTTTTTTAACGTTAATGTGTGCTTCTGCAGTATTAAAAAGTTCATTTTACAACAATATGTCATCAATTTATAATCAATTTTATTGGATTGAAATCAATACATTTATGTATAACAATTTTAACAACTATGTTTACAATTAGAAAAAAAAAAAACCAAAACATTGGATATCTACTTCCAGATGAACTTAATAAATATCGGTTTTACTTTCTCTCTATTTTTTTTTTTTTTTTTTTTTTTTTTTTCTCAGTAAAAATCGTCACCCTATGGTTATCAAATGCCGAACATCCGGAGACGGGACAAGGGGAATTCCTTGAATTAAATTTAGCTAACGTAAAGAATTTACAATAGCAATGGCGACTTCTTCGGAAGATTTAGAAATCTATTAAATGGGGACATTTTTATTGGTAAAATGACAATGTAAATTTTTAAGGGTTGCAATTCGGCATTCAGTGTATTTTATTTATTTATTATGTTGTGCGAAAATATTAAGCACTCTTCCCACTCATTGAGGGCATTTTTCGTTTTCCCAGGTACACAGAACGAGCAACATAACAAGAAATGAATTCATCAAAGTCCTTCATCTTTGTTTATTCGGAATTATAAAACTGGATTTGAAATCGAGAACGACTGTCATTGAACAAAATGACGAACAGAGAATCACTTTAACTTTTTTTTATGTTTTTATTTATTTCATCACGAAAAAATCAGTCGAGTATCAAGAGCTAGATGTGTGTTGCTCTACAATTTCATGATTTAAATATTTAAAGATGGAAAAGAGGTAGAAGAGTTTTTTTTTTTATTTAATTGTTACAAAAATTAACAACTAAGATATATATAAAAAAATAACTCTATTATCAACTACTTGGTTCTATTTCTACAATTCTGCTCTTCATTTTGTTCCCAATACGAATCCTAATATCTTCAATTTCTTTACTTAAAAAATTTCTCCATGAAAAAAAAAGATCAGGATACGTTTAAGGATAAATGTTTTGATTATTTAATAATTTATTTTTTTGTAATTATTTATAATCCATATTAATTGCTGATAAAAATGAGACATCTTTTTTTTTTTTTTTTTGCTATATTGCATTTTATAAAAGACAACTGAAAAATGAAATTAACCCAATTTTATAAAAAAAAAAAAAAAAATAATAATAATAATAAAAAAAAAAAAAAGGCATTCTTCGCTAGATGAAATTGAATGAAATAAAAATTTAAATTATTTCTAAAAAAATGTTGTGGAACACAATAAATAAGAAATTAAAAAAATATATATACATCACCTTTTAAGGTTCAAAACAAGAATGCTCTAGGAATTTTAGACCAGGAAGAACCCTAGTTCATGACATTCCATTGTCCCTTTCATTTCATTCACTGTTCAAAAGTAAGTCTTGGGCTTGGTAGGGGGCGGGGTTCATTTTTCTAAAAGTGCACCTGGTCAGCAAGTGTTCACAACACCAAGCAGTGTGTCAGTAAAAATTGTATACAGTATTATCCAAATTTATCCTTTTTTGATTTTTCGTCAAATGTTCTCAAAATTGTTTATAATTTCACCATTCAGCTTTTTGAATCATAAATTTAGTCATTTTTTTATACTCATGCGAACCTTTTTTCTACTTCACTTAATTCTCTATTTGGAGCTAAATTTTAATTTTATCATTTTCATTGTTCGAGTTGTTCTTACATTTTCAGCTCTTGTTTTAGCCATATTGATCAAATGAGTGCAACTATAGAAACCACCTAAGGGTTCAAATAATTTATTTGTTCTATGCGTACAGAATCCATCAAAGGGCACTTTCATATGCTTCCTGGATATTCTTAATTTTCGGTCGCTTTTCTAGGGATTTCTTTCTTTTTACACATTAAAAAAGAAAATCTATAGATACTAGCATCTATAATCCGGCGCAGCAAGACTGATAACTCATAAGGCAAATGGATGAACTCTTTTATTTAGAATCAAGACAGCATCTTCAACTCCAGCATTGGCATTTGCGACCTACTGGATTCTATCCGGTGTTCTGATTTTCTACATTTTCCCACATTTTCAATAGATCTGCGTGCTGCTCTTCGTTTAGAGTCCACTCTGGTCTGATTGAAAAGTTTCCTTTTCTTAGATAGCAATGAAAATTAACAATAGAAAGCAGTGTACAGTACTACGAACAAAAATACTTTCTACAATAGGAAGGAACAATCCTTCTTTCTCACCCCACATACCTCCTTTGTCCCGCATACAATATCTACCCTTTTTTAAACTCATACTATGACTGTCAAATGTCGAACATCTGAAAAAAGGATATTGGGAATTCCTTGAATTGAACAATGGCAACCTAAAGGAATTGGCAACATACTGTTGTAGCTTGTTCGTGATTAATTGTATCAGGTAGGTTCTGTGTTGTAGACGTCTGGTGAATGGAAGACTCTAATCTCTCTATTTACAGTAAATTATTTACAATGATAATACTTTACGTACAATACACATGACACCCTGTGCCTCTTCTACAATGTCAATTCTCTTTACGGAAAAACCTTAAACATATACATAAACATATGTGCAATCAATCACTCTTAGCATTGTCTCTCGTCATCTCCAAGGAAACCTCATCATCTCCTCTCGTGACAATCTAATTATAGTTAAACTAGCTCACAATACTGTAACATTGGTGATTTCTTCCGGGAGTATGAGAATCTATTAAACAGAGACCTTTTTATGGGTAAAATGGTTAATTAATAAAAAAAAGTTCACATTACCAAAATTTTAGTTGGTTGTAATTCAGCAGTTAGTATATTTAAGTAGTCACCAAATGGGTGTAAAACTTAATGTCATTTCTTAACGATCCAATTTCGAAAGTTTTTATCCAGTTGATCTAAGCTCTGCATTAGAAGTATCCCTACTCATTTTAGTTGAATTTGTATGTAAGTTATAGCAGTGCAAAGCCAAATACAGAAACAAAAGCAGAGAAAAATATATAGAGATATATATTAATCTTCTTCAGGTTCGCTTTTAATATTTGGTTTATAAATTTCATCTATTTTTAGTGTGTTTTGATCGCGAAAAATCATTAGTATATTCATTTTTCACCTTTCTCTAACCCCCCTCTTTTTTTGTTACGAACATGTAAGACAAAATCCGAATAATTTTAGAAAAAAAAGGAAATCATGGATTTTTTGGAGAAAAGAAAAATTTGCAGCAGAATTCGGGATTCAGAGTCGAGAGTTGGAATCTTGAAAGGCTTTAAATCACAAGTCGATTTGAAAATACAAAAAAAAAAAAATCTTTAATCACTTAACTTTTTAACTTTTTTTCTTTAATCACTTATCATCTTAAATCTTTTATAGAAATAAAATTTATTTTTTCAAAATTCTAGGAATTTATGTTAAAAGGAAATATAAGGAGAGAATGCATTTGTATCCTTCAAACAGTCTTCAGTAATAGTGCGACCAGTGCTTTACCGTTAAATCAAGTAGATATTAGAGAGGTTTTGCATACCGTACGTTAGTTACCGTAGGACGTCCGTTAGCTTTTTCTCCCTAGCGCGCATGCTCATAGGAAACATTATTACAGATACGCATGCGCAGTTTCCTATGAGCATGCGCGCTAGGGAGAAAAAGCTAACGGACGTTCTACAGTAACTAACGTACGATATGCCAAAAACTCTCTATTGAGAGAATTTTCTCAGCATTGAAGCTTCTGAAAAACTATCTCGGATCGAAAATGAGAGAAGATCCTATAGAATTTTATTATTAAAAAAAAATCTAATGTATTACAAATAGAGCATCTTTGTGCTTTTTCTAGTTTAAGCTCTTCTCTAATGCTATGGTTGCTGTTCATTTTTGTAGGATACATGCATTTTCTGTAAGAAAATTGGGAGCACAAGAGGTGTCTTTTAAGTGAGTTCAAATACTACACTTTTAAAGTTGAAAAGAAATAATTTCTTGTGCAAAATCTGTTTTTATAGATATAAGAGTTCGTCAAAAGTCATTGAGTGTATTTCGCGCATTCTTCTATATCCATTAGTAGAGATCACAATACGCAAAATGACGGAAGAGTAACAGGAGCTGGGAGTCAGTATAAAAAAATCCAACTCAGGAGTCAGGAAATTTTGGGGTCGACGCATCCGGGACCGTGCCGGATGAGGGATTATCCGGATTTAATTTTAAATAGGATATCAAAGTAAAAATATTTAAACAAGTAAAAATGTAAGCGAATCATATTTAATGTGTTTACATGCATTCTGAACCCGTGTAGAAAGATGTAAGTATCGGATAAATGCATCATATCGCCATCTGACGGTCAAGATCAACCATCGCCTGAATCCATACGAAAAAAGTACAATCGGTGCCGGATAATAGAATGTGCCGAACTATCGAATGTCGGAGTAAAAAGAGGTTTCTTATTTATCTTGGTTACTGTATTACTATTCTTATGAATATCGTTTCTGAAAAAAGGGTGATAGGTGAAATGGCGCAAGGCATTGGGAACAAAAATATCCTTTCTTTTCAATATTGAGTGCTTGTGCTCACTCACATGCGCCATGCATTAAACATTTCTGTTCAACATGAGAGCATTGGATGTTGATTTGATAATAACAGAGTTGCACTCATATTGATTATTATTTACTCTACATAGATTTTATTTTCAATTCCTTTTATTAGCTCACACTCTCCCTATATATATATATATATATATATATATATATATATATTGTTCAAATTTTCAATCGTTCATAAAACACTTTTTATTCATCCACTCAAGTTCAAATACATTTTTTTGAACTTGTAGTGGACGACACTGAATGTTAATACGATTTTTTCAAATATTAATTCATTCATTAAATTTAATTCATTAATTTTATTTTTTTTTAGATTTAAGTTGCATGTATCTACCAATAGATGGCGCCAGATAAACTTTAAAAAATGAATGAAAATTATTTATAAAGGACTTTCTGCAATAGAGTGAAAAAAAAAAGTAGGAATTGACTTAAAAATTTTTTTTTTTTATATTTCTTGTTTTTTGAAAATGTTTGATGCAATAAAATACTTCCGCAATTAAATACATAAATATCAATCAATCATTAAATAAAATAAGCAGCGAGATTGTATTCTATACGCGATGAAAGCTTTTCTATTTCTTTCCCTTTCTTGAATGACGCAAGTGGCACCATTTTTAGAAGTTGGAAATATCTTATTATTTAAATGTAAGCTTAAACCTATTGATGTTAATTCGCCTGGAAATAGGTTCTACTAAATAAAATATTAAACAAATTTTCTTGTCTTTTCATCGAAAGAAAATTCAAAATAAAAATGTATGCCGAAAATTATTTATGACGACAATTCATGTAATAGAATATAAATAGTTAAATTCATTTCGTTCATATTGTTAAGGAGATTATGTAAAAAATGCTTTCCGTGGAGTTAGTATTATTATTTGAAGATAAGATAGAGATAATGTTCTTTTGATAGAAAATATCTTTATGATGGTTAACCTTATTTTAATGTTAAATGCATAATTCTAACCATAAATTGCACATTCTAGAATTTTTATTATTATTTTTTTTTTTTCTGGATTTACCTTTTTCAAGAAATGATGAACAAATGACAACAAACTATTGAAAGTAGAGGTTGAGCATTTGTCGAACGATAAAATTGGTTTCTTCGAATAAGCATGGAACCAGAAGAAACTTTTACCATATTTAAAATTATTTCCAAAATTTCAACGATCCTGTTGTGACATGTGGGTCAAATCCTTCGGCATGTACAATATTCTGTTTTCCAAGTTAATTAATGACCACAACTTATTCGTAGTTTCTTCAACGATTCTAAACAAGTGGCCAGTCTCCTAAAAAGATAGCGATGGATGCAATTCTTTCATGAGATTTAATAAATTTGTGATAATTCGTATAAACCACATTTTTGTACCCTTATTATTTTTTTTATGTTGAATGCAGTAAAATTATTAAATAAATAATAATAAATAAACCTCCGGCTGCACCTTGACTTCTGGAGGGCCACGTAGAATGCGAATTTTTTACTTTTAAATTTTCGAGTGCATTAACCATTTCGGTTTTGAAGAGAGGGTCATTATTGTCATTTTCCAAGACCGTCCAATTGGATCTGAGATCATTTACCACTATAACGCAGATAAATAGCAGATCCAGCGTCATCCAAGGAGCAGCCCACGGAGGATAGGGCTACTTCATTGCACCCGTATTTTGCCACTACAATTTGGAACGAGCACTTCTGAATCTTCTTTACACTCCTTCAAAAAGGAATTCAACTGCAATCGGTTAGACAGGAACTGTTATTGTAATAATTGTTTTATTGTGACGGCAACCGCTGTTATTTGAATGTTGAAAGTTTTCTTTTTTTAATTTATTTTTAAAATGCAATTATAAGGTTTATTTGCATTGGTATAAAGATTTCCATAGTTAAAGTTTCGAAAACAGCACAAGCGATTTCTTTTTATTAATTATGAGAAAACGAATAAATAATCATAGATTAGTAATAAAAATAATTACTGCTCTTCGTAAATAAGAGTTTCTGACAGACCCTTGGAGCCATGGATTTTCTTGAAAAGCAATGTTACTCATCTATCATTGTAGGCGGCCAAATGGCCAATTGGCTAGAGCTCTGTCCTTTGGTACAACGGGCTCCAGGTTCGAATCCTGGTGGTGGCATGGATGTTTGTGAGGGGTTCGAAATCCATGTTAAACTGTAGTTCCCAGTCTAATTAGACTAAAATGTCCTAAAAATAACCGTAGAGCTGCAAATCAAATCAAACCATCGGTGATTGTGCATTACTATAAAGAGTGTTTTTGAATTGCAAACAATAGAAGGAATAGAAAATGGAAACCTAAAAAAATAAGAAGAATATTAAATGTAATGAGTTTATTTATTTATTTTAGTATTCGTTAAACTTTCTGAAACTTTTTTCTTTATTTTCTGTATATAGATTTTAAATGCATAAAAATTAATAATCACTAATAAAACTATGTTTTCAAATTTCATTTTTTTTTTCCCGCATGATCTATTACAATCGTTGTTGATACTCTATTGTAAAAAGAGAACTAGCTCTGTATGTATTATTAATTTGGATTTACCAAAATCTTTCAGACTTCGAACAGAAAAGATATATAGATACAGAACTACCTACAGAAAAAAATGAGCTTTATAAAAATTTTCAAAAATAAATCGCTTTGCTCGAAAACAATTGCCGAATTCTCGGAATTTCATAACAATGAACTTGTTTAAAATTTTAAATTCTCAGAAATGTTTCCTATTTTTTTTCAATTAAAATTTCAAGAACAGAAACAATTCTTAGAATTGAATAATCGTCATAAAAACTATCATTCACTTTGTATCTTGAATGCAGAACAAAATAAAATAAAAAATGTTAAAAAAAAAAATGAATAGAAACCTGGCATCTGCCTTCCACCGTTTTTCCCGCGTGTTGCGTCATTCAGGCCACACCTCCCTTAAGACACACCCCTTCACCTAATTGGCCGACCGAATCGCAGGCGGAGTTTCCGCTCGTGGACTGCCGGTCGAGAGGCAATCCATTCAAACGCCGAACTCGTAGCGAGGAGAGTGGAACTGGTATCGTTGGTCGTTACGTTTGACATTTCGTTATTTTATCGACTGCTTGTTTGTTGAAAGGTCCACGTGCTTCGACAGGGCACCCCTTTTACTCCTTCGATTGCAATTTTCAAGATAAACGTTATTTTTTCTTTTGTTTAAAGAAATAAAAGTATTCGATACATTGTTTGTTCGCCCCGTTCGTAGAATTTGTATGTAATTTAGTTCTCAATTTGCCGTCTGAAGCTATCATTTATGTTAGCAATTGAATTTGATGCTCTGAAGTTCCAATGCATCCTTACTGGGAACTCAATCCTGTATTAAGATAGCGTTATTTCGACAGTTTTAAAAGAGAAAGTGAAAAACCTGCTACACTATCTCCAAATTATTATTTTTTTCGGGGTGAACATTTTGAAATTGTTTCCTTTGCCATCTGTCATCAATATCGTCTGGTTGTTCGAGGAGCAAGCTCTGAACGAAAGATCCATGCGAGAAGACGTCGTCGCCTGTTGCTGAAGAAGACGTCTGCCGCCACCCTGGTGCCCTACCAGAAGGTCCCCTCGCGGGAACACCCGTCACCGATACCGTCCTATGTCCACCAAATGGTGAGCAGCAACGCCGGTCACTTCGGGGTCGACCGAACGGGCACCCTGCCCGTCATCTCCCCCGGGGGCTTTCACACACCACCCCCGCCCAGCAACTGCGCCGGGTGCGGATTTCGAATATCGGACCGCTTTTATTTGTACGTTGCCGATAGACAATGGCATTCCAATTGCCTTAAGTGCCATGGCTGCAAAGCGACGCTCGATCAGGAGATGTCCTGTTTCTTCAGGGATGGACACATCTACTGCAAAGAAGACTACTACAAGTAAGTGGATACTGTTTGTTTATTTACGCTGGTGTTTGTTTGCTTACAGATGTTGATCTTGTTCATTGATTATGTGTGGGAAAAGTCCTCTTACATACAGTTGTTTTTTATCAGCTAAATTATCCCTATAATCACTATTTTTGTAGTTATTGTTGCATTGTGTTCAAAGGCACAAAATAGTCCTGTGTATTAAAGCCTTTCAGATAAAATGAACACCCATTCGCCATCGTGGCATAAAATTCTTTCAAATGATTGCTTCTTTTAACTTTTATATATTTCTACAGTAGCACAAGTTGTCCAAAATCTTCATTTCTCACCCCCCTTCAATCCTTGCTGAAGCATCTCTTAAAATTGTTGTATTTGAACATACTGTTCATTTTTGTTCCATAAACCATCAAAACATTGGAACTTCCCTTTCTAAATTCAACAATGATGAACGTTCGCTTAAAATTTCAACAGTGACATCACTAAAATTGTTTTAAAGTTTTTCTCAGATGTGCAGTGGGGATTTGAAGTGATCGCTAATTCAATGTTTTGAAAATGTGTTTTGCTGTAGATCTAATTTACGATTTTAGCCAGAAGACAAATGAATTCTTAGTAAAGATACTATTACTTTGAGATCAAAATAAAACTTTTTTTTAGATTTATATGCAGCCAAAATAAGTTTTCCAAAAATCCTTGTTTGAAAAATGAATATAACACAGAACGACTTTGATTTATCTTATATTTTATTCACTCTTTGAGTCGTAATTCTAGATCAAAAATTTAAATATAAAATATGGATTTCTGCCATTTATTGAAGCATCTTTCTTTTAATATTCATTTATAAATTTTAATAAACTTTTGTTCTGAGATTCTGCAACTTTATATATAATTTAGATTGAACTTTTTTTTTTTCATGTTATAATTTCGCTTAAATTTTAAAGTCCTGTTATAATAAATCTTAATTGTTATAGATTATAGTTTCTATCTAGAAAAGGTAGATGCAACTTTTATTGGTAAATGTAATTTTAAAAAAACTATTTCTGAAATGAAATCTTCTTTTCTTTAAATGAAATCTTAACGATTTTCGTTTTTAGCCTAGAATTATTTGTTTGGTCGATCCCTCCAAACAAATAATTCTAGTTTAAACTATTTTTGCCAATATTTAATTATGTAATTAAATTTTAACATTAAGATTTTTTAATTATTTTAACATTCCCAACACTCTTTCCTTCTTAAAAAAATAAATTAGACACTTTTAAGACCAACAAATCAAATATATCCATCCATTAATTGTATTATTATTCCTAAAAAAAATGTTACGAATTTATTTTCTCTTCAATATTTCCAGAGAGATTTTTATTTTCATCGTCGGAAATATATAAAGTTTGCATATGGGAAAGTTAACATTTAGATATCTAAGAAAAGATGTTACTTCTAGCAGATTTTCTTAAAATCAAATATATGTTGAAAACACTTCGTATCTCTTTAAAATAGGAATTAAGTGAGTGAATCATTTTAACTTGACACGTATCAGTAACGATTTATTTATTTATTTTTTATTTAACTTGCACTTGGGAAAAATGGTGCGATAAAATTGCGAGATGTTTCAATTCAATTTTATATTTTAGACCACTTATACGTTTATAATAAGAATAATTTCCAGTTTATTTTCTAAGACATTTCATTTGATTAAAAAATTTTATTAAAAGGAAAAATATGTGAACCATGAAATTGAGATATGTTAACTTAATTTTTATATTCACAACGAAAATGCTATAGTATCCCATATCGAACTAAGTTATTCTATTTATGTTTTAGTAAGTTTTATTTATTTCAATTTCATTCATATAATCGTTCACTTCGAAAATTCAATTTTTTGCAAACATTGAATGAAATATTTTAGTAAAATGCAGTTATTGGTGTTCATAGTATTCATTAATAAAATAATTTTATTTTTAAAAATCAGCAAATCTAATTTTTTTTTAAATCTTCATTGTGATGATGTAAATGTAATTGAATGAAGGAATATGCATCGATTTGAAAATTCCTTTTTATTATTTCTAGAACTTATGAAATACTTATGCTGAGAACTTATGCTTTGATCTGCCGAGATCTATCTAGTAGACATCTTAACTAGCTTAGCGAATTCGTAAACCGAGATGTGTGTTGAAATGCATAAACAAATCGAATCATTAATGATAATAGGCTCGTATGATGATGTTCCTACCAATGCATTGAATAAAGACTCAATTTTTAACTATATTTCTGACGGCTTCATTATCATGACCATTCATGTGTCTTTTTATTTTATTTAATTCTCTGCGACTTACATAATAAAGGATAAAAGAGAATAATAATTATTAAACGGAAGTCGAATCCATGTCTTAAATGAGTCAAAGTAATAAATTTCTTCATTTACATTGAATTTAAATTTAAAAAAAGAATCTCTAAATGATTAAATTTATACATTTTGGCAGTTTGGTCGATTTTCGGTGTTTTTTGTTTTTCCTTTTATGAAATTATTTCTTTTTTTCAATTATCCACGCTTTATTTCTGAAACGCATAATTCTTTCTCGTCTTATTACATCTCTTTGCAGAAGTATCATCCTACATGAATTGAATGGATTAGATCTTAAGTAGTAACATGAATTATTTTGTCTCTGACCTACCAACGCCCTATCAGTAGAAATAAAGACAAAAAAAAAAAATCCTTATGTGTTTGAATGTATAAGTTATGTATACAATGCAGAGTCATTTTATATGATGAAATACCAAAGAACTATTTGAAGCGCATTTCGCAAAGAGGATGCTTTCTGTGTAAGATGTGATCGCATTTTGTTTTAATCAATCGCAATTCATTTTTCCGCTTTGGCTTACAATAGCTCAATATTATTTTTAAAAATTATTTTTGTACTTTTGATACTAACAAATATATATTTAATTTTTGCGAGAGGAAATTTCAAATGTTAAAGTGTTACCACTCATTTGTAATGCTCTTAAAAAACAAGAAAGAAAATAATTTATAATTATAATATTATTTGCAAACTTATAATTAATTATAATAATTATTTGCTATATCAAGATATTAACGGAAGGCGAACGTGAACCTTATATAAAAATTATTAATTTTTATGATGACTGTTTCATATTTGAATCGGAATTTAAATAGAGTTCTTTTTAGAATAACAGTCTTTATTCATTGATAAGGAAAGTTGTCATCCAAGAAATGTAAAATAATTCATATATATATATATCTATTTGAATAAAATGAAGTTTCATGAACTTTTTATAACTTTTGTTTTTAGAATAAAAAAAAATGCATAAAGAATGTTCTTAGAAACCTTAAGATTTCATTTTAAGATGAGAGTTGGTATTCCTTGAGGGTTTTACAAAAATATCCTGCATGTGTAAAAACCTATGAAACAAAAGCCGACAAAGTTGTATCCTCAGAAAGCATTCTGAACGTTAAAAACAACTATTCTTACTGTTTTATGTTATAATCCTGGTTGGAAAAGGAAACTTGTTTTTATAATATAACTCTCTGCTAACAGATTTAAAATTGAAACTTCAGATGCGTTACTTACATTCGAACTTTCTTATTAATTAGAACCATTTCATTACAAACAGATTAAAACCAGAAAATTTTTCGAAACCAAGGTTTCTTGTTCTAAAAATACTGAACTAATTATCGACAGACATGCAAATAGAACATTAATTGAAAACGGCCTATTTTTTAAAAAAGAAAATTACATTTCAAATTTAAAAAAAAATTTAATGAGGAAAGCACACATTTTCACAACTTTTTTGTAGAAAGAAATGTCTAATGCGAAGTTGAAATATGGATACTTTTATAAATAAACTGTAATAGTATTGAAAACTTTGAATACCAAAATGAGTTGACCGAAAAAAGGTTGTAAACAACGAATTGTTTATTGTCAATTCTGTAACCATTCAATCATTATTCCGATTGTTGTTTACAGTAGTGTTGCGCGAAAACAAAACCCGCCGTTGCATGAAAAGTTTTCAGCTTAGGATTACAAGTAGCGTGAGCGCGGAATCTCTTCCGCATAAACAATTTTCCCCGTGCTTTCTTGAAGCGGAAAAATCGTTAAACCACTTGATTAATTAATTAGCATTCATATTCCAATATCACTCGTTCCAAATTTAACCAATACGATGTTTTGAATGATCCGTATTAGAAAACAAACCAGAATTTCTCTAAACATTCAGTCACGTTATGCTTCTCATATACCTCACAAAAGACGAGTGTCAAGAAACAGAATGCAAATACTAATAATAAATTTTTTTTATCGGAGCGCATACATTAAAAGAACAAGTTATTTAAGATTTTCCAAACAATTTCATGCGGAAAGAACTGAAAATATTATTTAAATATTTAACTGCTAAATATTATAATGAATGCTGTTATAAGGCAAAGGAAAAAAAAATTAAAACATGTTATTAATTTTTTTTCTTTCATCAATACTTTGTTCTACTTTTCTGATAGCAGATAAGCTGCTAAATACTTTTATTTACTAAAAGTGCTTTAATTGTAAATTTTCCTTCTCGAAATCGTTAAAAATAACAGATTTAATGAGATGATTTTTTAAATTTTGTTGTAATACTTTAATTTTGCTCCTTTATGACTGATTCACATCAAACTTTTCCTTCTTTTTATATAAAAGCGTAATTAATTTCAACCTTAAAAAGATTTCTTAACTTTTAATATCTTTTAGTTAAATGAAGGATGCTTAATCTTGAACATTTTTTGTACTTGTTGTTACTTTATCACTAAACCCAATTTGCATAAAAACTGTAGTAAATGATGCCTTATTCAAAGCATGATGATGCATATTTAAGCATGATATATATTCTTCTTTGAGTTAAGAGATTTTTTATAGTAGATTTTGACTCGTATATTTTGTAAATATATATTTAAAAAAAAAAAAAAAGGATCTGAATCTTATACAAACATTATTATAAAATTTGCTTCAAAAAGACGATTTTTCTGCTATTTGTGTTAAATTTTTTCCCCCTTCATTTCTCAAATGAAAATACAACACCAGACGTTTCCTGTACAAATTAATGTCACCGAAGTGTAAAACGGGATTTTTTTAAGAGTATGTTTCACAACGAATTTATTTTAAAAGTAACTTTGAGGGGAAGAAAAAAAGAAACAGAGGAGATGTATTTTAAAGCAGCACGTGATTATTTTGAGATTGCAAAGTGTCTTCCTCCCAGTAAGCCAAAGTCAACTCACCGAAGTCGTGAATCTGAATTTTGACTCGTCTTTGAAACAACAAGATTTGATTTACATTTCTCTCCGTCTCATATTCGAGTACCCCCCTTCCTCCGTTTCCGTTGACCTTTTCGTTATGAGTTCAAACTGCAAAGGAAAAACATTCTCGGAAAATATCAAAATTCAAACACATCACAGCACTTGAAAACTGCCGTGAATTATGATTGTGGGATGTAAGATGGAAGATTTTTTTTTCTTTCAATTTTTAGGGAAAATTCAAAACGTTTTAGTGAGAAAAAAATCGTATGTCTACCGGCGATATAAATTGTCGAATTCTTACAGTTAATAATGATAGATGTTGAATAAAGAAATCGAAAACGAAAAAATGTAACCTCGAATGTTTAGTTTTTTTAAACAAAATACGGTTCTTTTAGGATGTGTCAAATAGTTGATAGTGTCTTAATGATTTTAGTAACTATAATAAATGCTCCATTGGATGGATTTTACACTTTAAATTATTCTAAAACTATTATGTTTTTCTATGAAATACTTGAGTGATTATTGAGTACTTATTTTAACAATTCATAATGGCAGTTTCTCTCCAAGCCTTGCTTTTAAAGAAATATTTCGAATTGGTACATTTCTGAATAAGCAAACGAAATGTGTACGGTTTTATCCTTTTTATTTTTAAAATTGTTGCTATTCTTGTTATTATCACTTAGCTTAAATTTTAAACAATAATTTACCGAAGAAGGTGCAAGGCAAGTAGAAAAAAAAAATTTCCTAGATGTTGATAACATTCATCTTCCTTGATTAAACTTGTTGAATGAATACCGACTTAATGATTGTCATTTCTTTCTAATGCGAAATTCAAGGGATCGTTTTTTGCATACAAATAACGATGATTTCAAGTAACACAGTGATTAGTTGACGAGTTTCTGATCTGAGGAGTTTGAAGCATTACACCAGCATACCCATAAAATAGTAACTTACTCTTTGAAGAGTAAGTTACTGCTTTACGGGTATGCTGGTGCGGTTGAAAGTGCCATAAATCAACTTGTTTGAATGGATCGAAGAAGGAGGGGGTGCTATAGTAGTTAATGCTTGCTCTACTCTTTTGGAGGAGCTTATAGGTAAGAGAAGGGGTCATTAGGTTTTGAAGTATTCAGTTCAGCATTCCTGTTCTTGAATTCATAAGAATTCCTAAAATCCAAGAGTTTTGAAAAAGTGAATGGCCTCGTTTTGTTATTTCAGGGGTTGTCATATACAAAGGTGGTAGTCCCATTGTATAAATTTCATCGAGTCTTGCGAGTTCGTGAGCTAATGCTTAGAATTATAGATGTCCTAACAATAAGGATTTCAAATCAATTAATACAAAATTAATATTAAACTTTAGTTTACATGAAAAAGAAACTTTATCCTGCAAAAAAGTACATTTCGAAAACTGTTTTAATTTTAATGATTCATTTTTGTTATTAGCTGCGCCGATTCCAAAAATAAAATCCTTTTTTCTGTCTTGTGCAGTTTTTTTACAAAGCGATTGTACATTTTGCTACAACGAATTGAAATTCGGACAATCCATATTAAATTTTTAATTTGTACATTTTTTTAAAATTCGAATCCATAAGAAATATCAGCTATGATATAAAAAAATTATAAATTCTTAGGATAATGTTTTGTTTTCTCTCAAAAGATCTTTTCCGCTTGTGTTTGAGTGAACACCTCAGGGATTGTCTATTTAGTGGTCTTTTTTAGTATTTTAATATAGTAGTTGAGTTTGTCAATTAAATTAATACGTTTTGCTAACTTACATAAATTCTTTTTCGTTTTCTTTTCTCCTTAATACATCGCATTTTTAGAATTGCATTTGTGCTAAAACTGCATAATGCTAACATACAGCACTATTTTTTCCGTAATAAGCATTAAAAAAAAAATAAAAAAAAAATCACCGCTTATTTCGCGGACTATTTCTTCACCGTTATGGGAAACCTTTTATTTACAATCACAATCTCGTGAAAATCGTTTTATTCTTTCATTTTTTAAATATCGTCTTAAACTATTCGTAAGTTGATCGCTCTCAAATGGCAACAGGTGTGTAGACCTTTAGGATTCCCGTATGCGATGTGATTGCTATCGAGTAGGGACTTTATGCAATCCTCTGTTTGAAATGCGTTGTTGTACACACAGTTGCTATTGACATCGAGAACGCGCTTTGCTATGGTGGATTTTTTTTTTATAAAGGCTATGTTCGTTTTACGACTATCCTGCAGAAAGCCGATGGAGGTGTTTTACGAGCCTGGTTGTCGCCCGCGAAGGAACCTATCTGATTTAAAAGCATTTATTTTTAGGTCTTCCTCGAAATGGCCTTTTGTGGTTTGTTGATTGCAAGCAGCCTGGCTGCCGGAATTGGCTGATCTGTTGGTAAACGCCATTCAGAATGCTTCGAAACAGTGTGTGAGAATATGGTTTGGGTAGAGTAAATATTAAATCGTTGTCAGTTAACTCGTTTGCTAGACGATTTTCTAAATTTTAAATAAGGATTTTATAATGCAAATAATGAAAATCTAATCTTTATTTATATGCAATCGAGAGAAAATAAAGAATTTATAATTACTTAATTAAAAAGATTCAATGCCTGTAAAAACTAGCTAATCCTTTGTCATTGAAAAAGATGTACTCATTATTTTTCTAATAAAAACAAAATTTCATCAAACTATTGAATATCTAATCCAGACTTTAACTCAAAATTTAAATGAAATGTTGTTAGTTGTTTTGTGATTACAGTAACTTTCTTCTAAATTCTTGTGATTAAACTGTACAAATAATAACCTTAAGGATATCTTCCGATAAAGAAGTTTTCATATACATTTTTTCTCTAAAGGATAAATGTCTTCAAGTAATTCTTTCCTTATAAAGATGAAATAATTTCATATAAATTTTATTCTTTAATGAATTCTATTACATTCATCCCTAAAATGTGACTTTATTTAAAAAAGAAATTCTTAGCAGCTTCTTTAAAGGAAGTCATATTTTATGGACATCACACATTCATTATTATAAGAAATAACAGGGAAAATGTAAGATTAAATTTTAAATAAAAAACGAAAAGGCATCATTTAACCTTATCTTTTACATTTAAAAATATATTTAATTCGAGACGGTGCAGGTCTGTCATCGATCTATTCTGAACAGTAAGATAAAGATTGTTTCTGTGAATCTAAACCGGTATTGTATCATGCTAATAAACAATAACTTTCGAAATTCTTGACAGGCAAAGATCTTTTTCTTTCTGAACTTGACGCGAGAGATTGCAGAGGTAAATTTCATTTTGAGAAATATTTCTTGCCAATCATATGTTGCACCAACATGTGTGTGATGATTGCTGAATAATTTTTGTTCGAGCTGTTAGAATTATACAAGAATTTTTTTTTAAAAATATTTCCTGTTAACATTTAGCTGAAATGTTTGATAATTCATTAAAATATTTCTCTTTCCAAGTCAAAAAATTTCCTTTTGTAAAACACTATACATTACTTGAATCATATGCAACAGGAATAGTTTTTAATTTATTTGTACTTAACAAATACGTAGATTTCCAGTATCGAAATTGTCACGTGTCATTTTCTACATAAAAAGCGTAACAAAACTGTAATCTAGTCTCTATACAAGATTTTATTTTAATATAGTTAGTCATTATTTGTAGATTTTCAGCTGCAAATTTAAACATTTTACTCATTTATTGGAAGTGCAAATAAAGGTTAAGTGTAACCCAAAGAATGTTAATAATAATAATAATAATAATTTCTAAAAGCCAACGTTTCTTTATGAACAAAATATTTATTTAAGTTTGCTTTTGTATATACATAAGATGCATATGCCTACAATAACAAACTAAAATCTTTAATGAACAAGGAACACTATTCGGAGCAGGTTTTCATTTAAGTATTTCATGTTTTATACCAATTACTTACTACGATATAACAAAAATCACTTTACATTAAACTAGATTTTGGTTTGTCGCTCTACGGTCTTTAAATGAGAGGTGGCTATCTCTGTATAACTAGTTCTTATATCACTGTTATATATTCAACTTTTCTTCTCGCGAGAAGTAGTACGCAATTAAAAGTGAACTTATTTTCTATTTATACTCAAGGTGAAAATCAAGTTTAGAGACAGAGAAAAATAAAGAGTTATCACAAAATTAATATTTGCAGCGATTCGATTCAAATTGCATAGCGTCAAGTCTTATCAGAGAACTAAAGTTTTAAGTAAAATAGAATTATTGAATCAAATTTCAAAAAATAATTCTCACGCATAATGGTGATCAAAATATAAAGCCAGTTGTATCCGAACTATATTGTTTTCTGATGTAAAGGAGTAATAAAAATATTACTATAGAAAATATATGCAAAGATTAACTACGAACATAATACTACTTGATTTTAAAATGTTCCGATTGCATTCAATAGTTTAAGTTGCACTCAATGCTTGTTGAGATAAAGAAAATCTTTTTGTTTGTTACTCATTCATTGTTCAGAAAATGTTATGGGTAATAATTTCCGAATAGAAATATAAACTTTATAAATGCTTTTAAAATTAAAATGAGTTTTACATTTAGGCTTAAACGAAAAACTGATTCAAATACCTTCTTTGAAAATCATCCCCTTTTTTTAAACTTATAAAAATATAATCATATTTATACAGCTCTCTTATACGGAGGGCTTATCGTTTTGGAAATCGCTCTCAATCCAGCTCTTTGTTTTCTTTTACCGAATAGGCCTTGAAATTTTTTATTTTTTTCCATCTTATTCCATGCGCTTATATAATCCTTAATCTCATCGTGCTTTTAGGATTTCGTCCTAAAGAAATGCTCAGAAATTCTGGTAGTTTAGGATTAATACACATCGCGAAACTTACAAGACAATGGTTTCGGAGACGACGTCCCTTTTCATAGGTATTGGGAATTTTGCATAAATTTCGGGAGTATTTTTGTTTCCAAGTAATGTATTCGAGATTTTTGTATTACTTGCTTTTTGAAAAAATTAATCGGTATTGAATAAAAAGCTCCTTGTAATTTAAGTCTTTTCTTCTAACTATTTAATATGAATATTTTATTTTTATAAATTTGTTTAACAAGATGTATCTTTTTCCTTCTTCCTCTTTGAACTCACCCCTAGAATTAAAACTTCTACAATATGCAAAGGTCAATTTTACTTTCAATTTATTTAATTTCTATCTAAATTTTAATTATTAAATTTAATTTTTATATTTTACTAACCTTAAATTTAATTTTTATTTATTTTCAATTTTTATCTTTTAAAATTTTTTACTGAGCAAGTAACTCAGTCTAAATTATTTTCATTAAATGTAATTTCCTTTTGTAATAAATTTTTACTTTTAATTTTCTTTAATTGTGTAACTAGAGGTACTGAGATTTTATTCTCTATGCACTCTACAAAAACAAAACCTTATAATAAGCATGTCTGTAGAAATATGCGTAATAGAAAAAAAAATTGTTATTCTCAAATTTGAATTCGAACTTTTCTTCCGTTTTCAAATTCGAGAGGAGTTTTTTGTTTATTTTGATAATTATTTGATTCACTTTAATATTTACAATTTTCATGATTGTGTCTATTCATTTTGGTGAACTAGAAGAAATTTGTTGTTTTAAGATCTAAAATTCAAAAATAAATAATAATTTTTTAACTAATAAAATAATTTATGATGCAGTTTGTTTTATATACTATCGTAAATGATTAAACATCACCAAAAATAATAGAAAAAATTAATAAGCATTAAATGGATTTTATTTTTTTCCATAACCTCTTGAATCTTAACATGGTAAATTTATGATTAATTTTCTTTTTAATTGAGTTAATTTATATAAATGGATTTTATATTAAGAATTCATAACCCACAGATTTTATTTTTTTATTGTATAATCTTTTTAACAGTAGTTTTAAAAGCACGCATTGTGAAAGATGACAGAAAGCGTGGATTTTATTGCGAGACCACATACAACATCACACATTCCAAGGCCGGTTAAAATACCTTTTATTACTCTTTGGCCAGAGGGCATTTGGCTTAAAAGACCACACTAAACGTTTCTGATTAAAGGATTTTGCTTTTGTTGCAAACACCACCGAGGAGCTCTCTCTTTTTTTTAAATTTATTCTTTGAATCTCTTGAACAGCACTGCTTTTTTGGCCAATATAAAGCAGAAGCCGAATCTACTGTGGACGAGGTTTTTGTTTGATTTTCGCCCGAAGCCGCAAAACACTCTGCAAGAAACATGGTTCTGCTCTAGATTAAGATGGTCATAAATGTCAGATGGAGGATATATCCTTTTAGGGTAGGGGAGGGCGGCACTCTGACCAAATTTTTGTTCCTGGCTGTTTTTTTTATTTTTATTTGTTTTCGAGCAATGAATTTTCTTCACTCCTGGTTTCGTCTGAATGGCGCTTTTGCACGCAACTTAGAAAGAAGGAATTCGTGCCACTCAGATTAGAAGGTGTTCGTTTTTTAAAGATGCTGCCAGAGATTTCTGTTTCCTTGGGCACACGTGGATTAGGTTTTCGCCGCACTTGTGTTGCCAAAACACACATTTCATTCTACTTGTATGCATAAAGGATGCAAATCAGAAATAGTGTTCATCTTTTAACCGGACCTGTAACAAAGGCGTGTTTATTTCTCAAATCGTTTGTGGATGGCTGCAATGAACCGTTTCCCTAAGAAAATTATTTAATTTTTATCTATTATGGGAGGGTAAATAAAAAGTAAAAATTAGGAATAACAAGAAAGTTTTCAAAATAATTTAATAATTTGCACACATACTTTAAGTAAAGGGGGAAATGGGATACAATTTCTTTTGCATCGCAGTAAAGATTAAATTAATATACTGTCGTTTAGCTCCGATCATTTCAATGTTTAGATACGTTTTATGTATGGAGTATAATATCCGAGTCAATCAGGTTTACCAAGCAAATGCTAAAATGATAGTGTTGTTTTTTGATAATAAATTCTGTATATATGAAAACTAGTTCATTAATAATCAGTGTTCACCATTTAATTCGATGTATTTATGGCAACATTTATACGTTGAATGAATCCTCAATTCTCGAATTGGCTTTACTGTCTTAAACAACATTAAATACATTTTTATAAACATTCCCAGCTATAATCAATTGAAAATAATTTTTTAATACGTCATAATATACGTTTAATACGGCTAATATGCCATCAATAAATAATGTTTTGATGGATTACATATTAGCCATCGCTCGTATAAAATGATTTTTATATATATAATTCAGTAAACACTTTAAAGATCAAATGTTAAATTTCCTTCGGTTTTTGTTCTTGCAGAGGGAAAAAAAATAACTATCATTAATTTATTGTTAGCTCTTCTACTTATCTAATTTTTATTCACCGAGATGGCATCTAGTTAAATAAAAATTAAAATTAGTGGAACATATTTTTATTAAAAAAATGTGTCCAATTTTACTATAACATCAAAATACATAATTTTTTTTGGTTTTGCTTTTGAATGAAAAGAAAATTAATTATTACTTTCTTTTCAATTAAAAGCAAAACCAAAAAAATTATATATTATTTTCATGTTATAGTGAAATTGGGCACATTTTTTTAAATAAAAAATATGTTCCATTAATCTGCACACTATGCACGAATCAACTTTTGTAGCGGCCTGGTGGCCAATTGACTATCGCTCTGGCCTTTGGTATCACAGGCTTCAGGCTCGAAACCTGGCGGTGGCATGGATGTTTGTGAGGGGTTGTGAATCCACTTTAAAATGTAGATTCCGGTCTGTTTAGCCCTCGTGTGCACAAGATGGCCGTAGAGCGACAAACCAATCTGTAGTGGTAAAATAACATGTTAGATTTCACTTATATCTTGTTATAAACTATAAATTTCATTTCTACCTTGTTGGAAGTGAAATCTATCGTTTATAACGTCTTATGTTAAATCGACTGATACGAGTCTGGTCATGTTTTTCGTGAATGTGTCTCAAATTTAAACAAATTGGAAAAGTAATGCCAAGCCCAAGGAAGCGTCAAAAAAAGCCAATAAAAACGTCAGCAAAGAATATCAGAATTCTTGAATTTTTAACAATGTGTGATTTTTAACGTTTTAGTTGGCAGGTCTGCTTATGTGAAAAATTCGTTGTCCTATACTCATAAATCTAAAGAAACTTTGGAACCTACCTCAAACAAATAATTCCCTTAAGGATGTTCTGAAAGGGGCTAATGAATCACAAATGCCATCTTCCTCCTCCTCCACATGACCCCTCAATGATTGTGTGACCCCCTGGCCAATAAGTTCCAACCACTTTTCCCTCTCTCTTATCTTCAGGTATTGTTGTCTTGGAAATTCAGTTACATTGTAGAATGGGGTGTCTTTTCTGAATGCAAATTCCTCCAAGTGCCAGACCTGTTTGATTGACGGATTAGGGAGGAGTTACTCGCTTGAAAAAGGTTGATTTATTCTGCATTTCCACGACTTTCTAGAAGTCCGTCTTCGTGAAACACTCGTGTGGTGAAGGGGAAAAACATGCAAAAGGGAATAACAGCTGTTCCGTCCAATAGCTGTCTGCTAAAATATGTTCAGAAAATTGACCTGCTTTATTATTCAAGGAGGTTAAAAATTTGATTGAAATTTTTATAATATTTAAAACATGTTTTGGATATTCTTAACGCTTCGAAATATTTCTACATTGTATAATTTTATTCAGAATGACGATTAATGGTTAAGGATTTTGTAGTGAGATTAAAGAGGGTAAAAGTGTGTTCGTATTTGCCTTATCCAACTTCAAATCCCATCTTTGGAGAATTAGTTTTTTTAGATCTTAATGGTATTCAAAGTAGAATTGTGCTGTGCGTGCTACAATTTTAACGATACGATTAAATTATTTAAAATTTTAGTTAATCATGAACGAATTCAAAGCCAAATACTGCTTTAAAAATATTGAAATGATTCTTTATAAATTTAAGGAATTTATTAATAATATTTTAAAACGAATTTCACTCCATTGTAAATATCTAGAAGTTAACAGTTTTTTTTTTAATTCTATATGATCACAACTGTAGTAAAAAATGAAACATTTAAATCCAGACAATTCGAGATTATTTTTTACACTTGTTGTTTCTTCTGCGAAATTCTCGTCGACCACAGAGTGACGGAACAAAGAAATTTCCCATCATTCCACGGAAGGGGGGATGAGTGACGTAATCCTATTTTGAACAGCGAGCTATTAAAAAGACAAGAGGGTGCCTTTTACCAGCGAGCGCGCCCGCTGCAATCAGAGAAACGGCGTTATGACGATTACGATTATTGCAGGAATCGGCTACAATGTCGGCCTTTCCCTTTGATCTGCGATTTAATACGTCACGGATGATTCCGGGGAGGAATTCGCACGTTCGCCGGCTGCAGACAAAGGGCGATTTGGAACGGGGGTCGGGGGGGGTGATATTTGCATGCTCATGGGCCTCTCGCGTGGTGGTGGATCGTTTGGTTTGTTTCTGGGTTTTAAATTTATTTGGGTGGGGGTGATCAAGCATCCCCTCTTCGAAATGGCCGATCTTCTAAAAGCAAGGAAAGTGATCGTAAAACGATCCTTGAATGGCAGTTTACCCCCGTGAGGATGTTCCTTTATCACCCTCCCCCCCCTCTCTTTTTATTACTTTTGTATTCTTGTCTAGCCGTATGTAGTATTGTTCCATGGAATGAATAAAGCGGTATTTGTTTAATTCGTAAAATTATAAAAGAACTAAGTTTTTTTTTTTTTTTTTTTAAGTTTTCTAATCTTCCAGAATAGAGGTGGCAACCGCGGCCGCCTTGAACATTTTTCCGGCCCGTGAGATGTATAACACTTTTACAAAATGTATTTATTTTATAATGGCCGAAGTAGTGAAAACCCATGTATTAAAAAAATATGTTATGTGTGTATCCATATAATCCAATTTGGGAAATCTGGCAGAAGAAGTTGCTGGCGCGTTTGGTTCAACTTACAATTGCTAATCGTTTTTTTTCTAAAATGAAAAGGTCCCAACACAAAACGCACTCAAACGTAACGCATGCTCACCTGCAACACCCATTACGATGTGCAAATACCTAAATGGAGATCGATTGGTAAAAGCTAAGTGAAAGAGTGGAGAAACACATATCGCTCTAGTAAAATAAATATTTTTTAAGGATTTCATTTTTGTTATTTCGGTTATATTTATATATTTTTTAATATGTCATTGTTAGTATTGTATATGTTTACAATGTGCGTTTAGTATCATTATTATTACATTATCTATGTTTACATGTAAGAATAATAGTAAGCACACTAATAATAACTCATTATGTTTCAAATTTTCGCTCCAAAAAAGTTGGTATAAATCTAATATTGGGAAATATAATTTTATAGGCGACCTGAAATGCATTCTGGAGTTAGGACGCAGTAAGTGGCCAGCAAGATCAGTTGGGTTGGCCACCCCTCTTCCAGAATATGGCTAGATTTTGAATTATAATTTTTCTTAATTCAGTGAAAAAATACGCTACAAAAATATAAAATTAATATAATATATATAATATACTATACTATATAAAAATAATTGAAATATATAAATATTATGTGAAAGGAATAATATACGAAGTATTATATGGATTAGAATCTAAACAAAGAATGCATTTCATTGCAACAGATCCCAAGTGGATTTAAGGAGCATCTGCTTATTTTTGAGTTATCTATTTTGATCAATATTTATTTTAGACTAGTTACTTTTAAAAGGTTTTTCGCGTTAACACCTTTTAACCCTTTTTAATCCAAAACGTATTTCCGCGCTTCAACAATGAATACCTCGGATACTTTTTCAAAATGGATAAACAATTTTAATCAAATTTATGTGAATTTATGTCGAATATTTTTTAAAGGAATTGTACGAAATTTTCATATATTGTCAGCTATTCAAAATCAAAGCCATTTCTGTTGTACTATTATTTAATATCGTTCACAATTTTACCCAATAAGTTATATACTACTTTGTGCATTTTTTATTTAAAATGAGTTTATTTTTGAGTCATTTCTATAAGTTATATTTATTAAGCATATTTGCATAACGATTGGGTTGATTTTCTCATCTTCTTACATTTGATTTCCTAATGATTAGTACTTCAAAACAAAAATGGCCCATTCATTGTCAATGTGTGGAGAAAGTTAAATAGTGTCAACAATTCCAATTTTTTTGGAATATTTTTTAACAAATGCTACTCATTGGATTGAACACAATAACTAAAAATATGTCTTGCTACTGTTACCGTAATTTGTAAATTTATGATTTTTTTTCCCCTGCTTTTTCGTTTTTATATTATTTTCAATCATTATCTTTCCAAATATTTTGAAAATTTTCATTTATTATTAATTAAATATAACGTGTAGTAAGGGAAGCATTTTTTTTTCCCCGTGTTTGATAAATATTTTCAAAATAATCAATTACAAAAAGAAAGTAGTCACATTCCCCCCCTTATTTCGCCATCTCGGACAAAAATAGCCAATTTATTGTTATTGTCAGTCATCTCAATCTAACGTTTAAGCTACAAGAGTTTTCAAACTTTGTTTCGGATTTCGACAAAATAAAAGAATACAAAGCCAAAAATCTGACGATTTAATTAACAATATTACCTAATTTAACGATATCATAAGATATATATCGAATCATAAGAAGAAATTAGACGGGAAAAAATATAGAAACTATAGCTTCGTATTGAGTTAAAATAAAATCATTTAATGTCAGTAGTTTTTTTGTATAATTTTATGTAACTAGTGTTAATAATATATAATACAAAACGAGTATATAAAATTTTCAATATTTTAAAGAAATATACAATTTTGATTTTAATCCAGACCGCTTTCATAATCACCAACACACACAAATATATTAAAACAGTACCTGTTAAAATCATTTCACTTCAAACCTGTTAATTTATTGATTAATTGACTGATACAGATGTACTTCAATTACGAATTCTTTGTGACCAAGAACTCCGATGACGGGGAAAAAAATTGTAAAGTTACTTACTTTAGGTTATTAATGGATTAAACTTTTAACGTCAATTTTTTATCAGGATGATCCCATGATGTCTAAATGACCTCTGAGATGACCCCTTGTCATTAGTGTCCCGTCCACCTTGGCTGGAGTTCAGTTTCAAACGTGACACCACTGAGGGGGTGAGGATGGGAGGTCGCACTTAATGAGCCCGGGTCAACGCGAGAGGTCACTTAACACTCCACATAACGCTCGGCGGCGCCTTAAAAATGCCATAAAAGTAGATCGATTGTGGTCGAACAGGCTGGTTGAATGTAAACTTATGAGCATAAACATTATCCTTCTCTTCAGTCAGTCAGACGGATTTATCACTCTTTGTCGTAGTTGTGGATAGTGTGACAATGCCATCTTCATCATCGAACCAATTCCTTTTGATCGATCGTGTGTGATAAGAGGGTCTTTCTAAGAATTCTCCAACTCACATCTTACAGCTGGTTTAAATATCGTGGGTGGACTCTACTGTGCGTCTCGTATTGTCCGAGTCAATGTGAAATTCGTACCTCGGTAAATAACATAAAAGTGGGTCTACTCCATCTGTCAATGAAGTCAGCATGTGACTGAAGTTTGAATTGTCATAGTTGATCGATTATTTAAAAAGGGAAATACATGTTTGGCCCATTCTAGAGTTTCACATTGAGCAGTTCTCTATGTATTTTCAATTGTTCTAGTAATGCACGGTGAAATATTTAAAAGGAAAATTCAAATGAACGATGGATTTATTTCTGTGATATTTTTATCGTCGAGGTAAAAAAATGCATGTAAATTCCATACTATTTTTGTGTGTAGTGTTGTGTGGAATTTGCATTTAAATTTTAATTTATTTTTTTTATCCATCTTTTTGCATGTTTGTGGTGAAACTGATCAAAAAGAACATCCTTCATTCTCTTCGAAATAAATGATTGATAATGGCACACTTTCCTTTGTGTAAGCATATTCCTCTCATTATTATTCTAAACAGATGATCTATTTTAAACATTATCTATTCGAAAAAAAAAGTGGCAGAACATTAATAATATATATATATATAAGATGGAATGAAAAATGAAATGAAATATAATAATCGCTGCTTGAATATTGAAAAGGAGAACTCGATGTTGATGCAAACACATTTGAAATAAGTTTTAAGAAAATACTATTGGCATTTGCTAGTAGTTGCAATGAGATCGGGTGGGATGCCGGTTATATATACTTAACAGCCTTTTTATGTTAAAAGGGAAAGAAAAGCAATATTTTCGTACAAAAATTTTAATTATTAGAAAAAACCCCTAATAATCTGCTTGTTTTCCGCAATTCTTATAATGCTACATCTCCGAACTATCCCGGTAGTGCAATAGCATTCAGTAGAGCTGCATGTTAACCTATGCTTTAACAAGTTTCTAAGCTTACCATCAGCTTTCATTTTCGAATGCAGTTCATTTTTAATCTGACGTCAACTGTTTTCCTGAATGTCTGAAAAAATCAGTTTAATTCCTTGCATTGCACTTAATGCAGACTTTTAGGGAATTTTTTAGTGTTTTGAAGCGTGCCAATACCATAACTTTTTGTTGCCTATCAATATCCAATGTTTTTGTAGTTATAGATGATGAAATATAACGATTTAACTCTTTAATGCAGAGAAATGCATTACTTTAGATTGTAAGGCATTCGCCAATGATATATTATTCGGCAAAATTTTATGTATAGGAGGCAAATATATAATTTAAGGTAATGGACGGGGTTGGCATCACAATTTTTGTTCAACCCCCCTCCCTCAAGATCAGACTTTTGGTTTTCGAAAATAGTTTCGAGTTTGTTTTTTGCTGTTTGCGAGTTCTAAAATTCGAGATACAGTTGTTTTATCCCGAGCTATTAAGATATTGAATTCAGGCCTTCAAAACTTTCAATTGAATTTCTAAAGATTTCTTTCTCCATTTCTGTTATAATTATCTTCTGAGTGTCATACAATTTTAACTATGTTTTTTATGATGTTATGCATGTAATGAATTAGGAAAGTGTTTCAGTAGATTCATTGAGAGAGGAGTTGGTGTCATTTTTATTTAAAAAACCATTCCTTTTTTTTCCCCTTTGTACTTTTACTCAGTAACTATGGACTCGGTTATGCTTTAGAATAGCATCATTTTCTTATTTCATTGTATGCATTTAAATGTGGTTGATATGTTTCACATATTTTTTTTAAGTTAAAAGTACCCTTTTTCGTCTATTTTTTCCAAAAATATTCCTTTGTATGTTTTATTTTCCATGTTTGTCGCTGTTTCATAATCTAATTGAACCATAGTATCGAGAAAAAAAACAACCCATATCACATTCCTTTAAAAATGGTGTCTCCGAACGTGGCAGCCTCCCTTCAAACGTGTCTTTCACATTACAAACAGTTTTCAATGGGATCTGGACAGATGAGAGAGAAATGTTCAACCCATTCACGAACCTAATTAAATCGCCTATTGCCGAGAGGCAAGGTTATTGTTCTATTAATAAAAGTCGTCTTCCTCTGTAGTGCTGATTGCGGTCGCGGGTGTCCAAATCAAAGGGAAAGCACCGAAACTCATGATTCTTCCGCGCTGCGAACTGCTTCCTGTTCGAAAGCAGCGGAAGTCGAACTCCGGATTTCCGAAAGCCATGCGTGCGCCCGAGGAGAGCTGCTTCGCGACACCTTTTGCCATTTCCAGCGAGATCTTCACTCCACAGGCTGAGCATTCACAGCCATCGGAAAATGTGTGTGCTTCATAGTTACGAATGGGTATACAATGAGTAAATGAAACTGTTTTCATTCAACAGATACGATTGAAATCTGTTTGAGGGTTACACAACATCATCCCCCACCCTCAGTAATGCTAAAAATGAACTTTCCGAATCTGAGCACACTGGCGTTGTTTTGGAAATGAAAGAGTTTTGCATACATTGAGAGTGCACAAAAATGTTGATGTTCCTTAAAATATGCGTCGTTGCTAATTTTTTTTAAAGAAATATTTTCATATTTTGATGAAAAGATTTAAAATGTAAAAAGCTTTAGTGTAATAATAAATAAATAAATAAATAAACAAATCATAATAACATAACATTTTATTAAATTTTCTCTACGTAACTGTATACTAGAATTTCAGAGCCGTTGTCAATAACGTGCTATTCCGGATGCAATAGTTTTTTAAATCTACAATGATGACTGCTCAAATCTTAATGCGTTTTAGAAGAGCGCTCAACAAGGCATATGTTGCTAAAATAGAACATTAAAATCCACTAACCTGTTTGAATCAACAGATACTTGTGAACAAAAATTTCTAAGCTTGAATATCACAAAAATCGAACCAAGTATTAAATGAATGCAGTATCGCCTGTCTAACTCTTTATTTATATTGTATCACATCTATTTGTATAATATACAGAATAAATTTATACGTACATGTGGGATTTTCGATGTTTTGTGTGTGCATAAGCATACGTTGTGCTGTTATATGAGCATTATATATATAGATATATTATATATATAAAAGCTTAATTTCGTGTATTTATCGTATATAAGCTGTTATACGAGCTGCTATTAGCTGTTTTATGAACATCACATGTTTCAATGAAGCTAAACTTTAAATCTTATCCTGCACTGTCTTTGCATGTTGACTGAACGCTAAACTTGCAGATTTAACGGGAAGCATTAGCGTTAATGTGATACATGTAAAATCTCTCTACTGCAAAATGACTGTTGTAGGTGGCACTATTAAAAAAATTCGGCATTATATTAAGAGAAAAGTGTAAAATGTATTTTCTACAATTTGATTAATTTTTGAATAATTTCTGATTTAGCCTCCTGAAAGACCAGGATTAAAATATTTAGATGAAAAAAAAGTTTTAAAAATAATTTCAATAAATAGAGTTAGTGAAGTCCTATACATTCCCATTCTATTTTTAATTCTAGATAATTTGATGAAAAAAAATCCAGTAAAAAAACCAATCAAATATCTAGACGGTGGGGTTCACTGCATTACTTTAGAATCAAACATCGCATTCGCAATGTCAACTCTTTTTACGAGCTTGCATTTTTTTATTTCATAAACAAGTATTTTCGTATAAAAGTGTAATTTAGTTTTTTTTGAGAATGTGTGTCGCTTATATTAAACGCTAGCCTCTCAAAATAGCAAGGCATTTCTACAAATATATATATATAAAAAAAATGTTGTATCAGATGTATTTAACATATCATGTTGCCTTATTTCTCGGGTGAATTAACAAGTGTGCTTATTTAAGACATTTAGTTTGTAATAATTTTTTTTTTTTTTAATTTGCGAAATATAATTATTTTTAGTAACTTTATTATTATTACATATAGGATATATTTTTCTTCAATAGTATCGTTTACGAAGGAAAATATTTATCCGGTTTCAATGAAGTCTGTAGTTTGCTACTGAGTGGCAATTCTTTACTTTTAATCTAAACTAATGATCGATTCGTTATTTCTAAAAATAATAACCAAATACTAAACATGAGATCTGAGTGAACTTTTCGTTATTTGCATCCTCCATCGAGTTGCGGCCTGGTGGCCAATTGGCCAGCACTCTGGATGTTGGTACCACAGGCTTCAGGTTCGCATCCTGCCCGTGGCATGGATATTTGTGCGTAGTTCGGAATCCACGTTAGTTAAATAGACCGGGTCCTACAATTTAAAGTGTGCAAAAAATGATCATAGAGGGGCAAACCAAACCTCAATAGTGAAATGCTATCATTCAAATGGTACAGTTCAGTTCAGTTCAATGATTGTTAAGTGTGTGTGAAAGCGCACCATCCTTTCAGCGTTCACTTACTTGACTGCGATATAAATGGGCCATTCATCGAAAATGCCTTTCCGTCTTCGCCAGGATATCTCAATGGGATGAATGGCTTGATGATTCTGAAGTGATCGATCTGTGATGAGGGTCGTTAAAATTCCTTAAGTCCATCCTTCTCGGATTCGCCTTTTGTGGAAATCAGTTTGCCAGGTGGGGGGGGGGGGAGACACTAAAAGGTCTATTCCTTATCACTGCATAGAAGATGGTTCTTTAGCCCATTATTAAGTTCATTTTTTCATTTACTTCTGAACACGTTTCGTTATTTCACGGTTGCATTGTATTGAGTCTTTCTTTTTTTCCCCCAGAAAAAGGCTTGTCATCCCATCAATACTGAAGACGTTTTCCCTCGTACTCTCAGAATGTAGGACAATAGTCTGAAAAGGCTATCTTTTGCACCTTTTTTTGTCGAACAGTGGGGTTGTTTTTCTATAGACTTTCTGCATTTTTAACCCTTGCCATTTGTCAAGTGGCCTGAACCCCTTCACTTTTGCAGCGAAGAATGACAGCAGCCAGGTGTTTACACCATAAGGGGTGTATCCAGATATACGAACCTATTGTAGGACGATATCCAATGGCTATTGGTTCTGCGAAAGGCTGCCTTGCCTTCCTGTCACTCCGTGCACTACCTCAACCCTTTGGGCCCACGCCCCCTTCCTTCACCGTAGGCTCGTTTTCTGAAGGAATTTTTATCTGTGCTGTACTGAAAAATTATTGTAGGGATGGTCATTCTTTAAATTCGGTAGTTTGTAAATAGTTCAAATAGGCTAAATTTCTTGTGAATAAAATGTGATATTTAATTAAAAAAATTAAGTTTACATTTAATTTTCATTTTAATACTAAGATATGTTTTTATTTTTCACACGTTGTATTACTTATTTGGATTAATTCAATATATATATATATATGTATATCTTTCATATTCATTTTAAAGTTTGAAATATTTAAAGTAAGTTTTTTGAAATAAAATTATAAAATGTTGTAGTAAAAATGTACTTATAACTAATATAAGTATTCTTTAAACCTAGAACTATTAAGAATATATAATGTGAGGAATCCTAATAGACTTGTTCTACATTTTGTTAACAGACCTATTCGATGTTAATTGGCATTCAACATAGACTGAATTCTTTGTTTCAACATTTGAATGAGCGTCCGCCATGAAATCGTTTCATAAATGTTTGTTCAATAGCTCTGAACATTTCTTCATTTGCTCATTTCTGATTAAAACTTGAACGACTTTTACTAAATTAGCCTAATTTAGGATTTGCCTTGAACAATGTTCATTTAGTTTTTGCCTTGAAAGCTGTTGTTGATTCAGGAAACCAATCACGTTCAAGGCCAAAAGTGTCAAATAATTTTTTTAAGGAAAAAAAAATGTATTTTGATGTCATTGTTAAATTATAGGTTATGAAGCATTAACAAACATTTTACTTTAAGTACTTCTTAACTAACAAATTATGTAAAACGTGTCGCATTGGATTGCATGTATGTATATATAAATTATGCAAGATACTATTCGAAAGTATAATTGAATGGCAGCCGAAGGAATGGTGAATATGTTTAAAACTTTTTGATTCCATGCATACATAACACAAAATTACGTAGTTGTAGTTTTCAGAATCTAATGAAATTCTTATAGCTGTTGTTGTATGACTGTGTAGGGAAAAGAAACAGTTTTACTAACATTCAATTGAAAGTTTTGAATACATTTAATGTGCCCGACTCGTGGCTCAGTGGCAACGTGCGTCCCTGGTGAGCATGAGGGCTGAGGTTCAGTCCGTTGGCGACATTGTTGTAGACACTGTTTCAAAAACGGGGAATCTCGGTGGCGTCTTTGATGTTCAGCATCTTGTTCGTGAGTCAGACTACCTGATAGGGCTTTTCCGGGTTTCTTCTATACAATATACAATTGCGGGGTAGTTCCCCCTAAAAGTCCTTCCCGGAAGGCACTGCCCTCTTTCAACAGAGCCAAGTCAGACTTCTACCTGCGGGTGCCCCATCACAACAGAGGCTGCCCCCTTTTCCTTCGTCCATTAGTAGGGGGTGTTTTGCGCGGCCTCCTCCTACTCAGGGGGTGTTCGTCCCTGCGCTGCCGGACACCGAGGATGAGTCACTACAACAAAGCATTCAATATTTTAATAGCTCACAATTTAGAAACAAATTTAAAATTGGTTTTTAAAGCTAAAGATCTGGCAGTTGAAATAAAACTTTGTTAAATTTAAAATTTTGTTTTGGTGAATGATTCTTAGAAACACTATTATATCCCATGTTCTTAGCGGTTATTGAAAAAGAAGTCCAACCGGCCGGCAACCGAGAAGTTTCGCAAGCCCTTCTTTTATCTCTGGGCGCAGCGGAAAGGATATCCGAGTGTTCTCTCGAAACAATCCGCCGCTCTTTTGTTCCTGCCCGATTCCACAGGAAATGGGAAACCGAAGCCTTCGTGGTTGGCAGCTCACTCCAGAGTCCCGCCACGCGACTGCACAACCGTTGTTTTTCACGCTCGCTTAGCGAGGAGATGAATTGCATGAACACCGTGAGAGCTCACGCGTGAACGGAGGCGTCACGCCACACCGTCAACAGCTCCTCTGGCATCATGCTCACGCATACTGATGAAGGTGGAACAGCGCAATTGCAGATACGTGTTGCGTTTCCCCTAAGAACGCATATTTCCACATTGGCTGAGAGTGCTACGAGCCGTGTTTCAAAATAATTTTATATTGCAACAAGTTTTACCCTTCTGAGATATTAAGAAGAATAGATGTGTATGCTAACCCAATGCATGCATGCAACAAACAGTGCAGAGCAGGTTAGTTCGGGCATTTTTCCGAACAAGCAAAATGCCCGAGCTGAATTCTTTCTGGTGAGGCCAACTCATCTGGTTTCATAGCGGCCGAGTGGTTAGCGCTCTGGTCTTTGGTACCACAGGCTTCAGGTTTGAATTATAGCATGGATGTTTGTGAATGGTTCGGAGTCCACGTTAAACTGTAAGTCATGGTCTAATGAACTCAAAGTGTGCAGAAAAGGACCGTAGAGCGACAAACCAAACCGTATATATTCATAACGATCTAGACTCGATCAGATAACGTCCGGCGCCTTGCTAAATAGGTATCAGTTCTCATAAGCCCGTTTGTGGCAGACAAGTTAAGTTAATAGAATTCGTCATATAGATTATAGATTCAATTTTTTTTATCTGCATTTATTGGTAGAGTTTGTTTTTCCGCTCACCTATACTGTTCTCGGCACACCCATGTACAACATGATGTTTACCAAATAAAAGAGGTTCCCTTGCCCCTCTAACTTCAGAAATTTTAAGTTCAGATTCATTATTTATACAAATATTACACGTCATTAGAATAAAAAAAAATATTTATTACAAATAAGTATACAATAAAAAAATATTTATTCCAAATAAGTATATACTATTTATATATTATTGTACAAGGCATTTAAAGTGAAAGTGAAGTATTAAAATTATTTAAAATTGAATGAATAAAAAAAGTATTCATAAATATAGTTTGCAATAGCAATCCATGTAATGCTTAGGGTAGAAACATAACCTTTTACTAAAAGACAAGAAAAGAAACCAGCCGGCCTGCTTGCTTAATTTATACCTCAACAGAAATTATAGTGCAGATTTAAATTTATGCGTAATTTATTCGCAAGAGTCCTTCTAATGAAGCGAGTTCTGAAAATGTTACTGCAACTAGTTGTTCATGATTATGAAAAGTTCGCTTTTAGCTCCTTACAAAATCCGCGTAAGTCGAAATTCTCCAGAAGGCGAAAACTCTAACTCGAATTATTTGGCGTCTCCCTTGAAGTTCAACTTACAGAGGTTCTACTGTATATATAAACCCTTTCTCCTTGTTTAACGAAATACACGCTATTGTGTTAAATTGTTTAATAGAACCCATTCTTGTCTGGAACAACTTGGGGAGCACGGAAGAAAACTGTACGGAAACGAGAAAAAAACTACAGAATATGATTGAATACTGCTTATCTACTTATTTGTATAACATTTTACTTCTAGCCGATCAAATTATTTTTATTTATTGTTGATAGCGGAGATGTAGCTTTATAGGAACTGAAACCTTTCGAGTTCTGTGGACACTAAAGCAATTCTTGAAATGATCATTAGTTAGAATGTTTGATTTTCTATGAAACGCAAAACTTTCTGCTTTTATAACGTCTTTGTTTTAAAAGTTTTTTTTATTGTTTCATGACTTCCAAAATAGCGATAAATCTGTTCAGTTTTCCATTCATTTACGAATACTCAAAATTGATTTTTCATTTGACTATGACATGCTTCAAGTGAAAGAAGCACTGGATAATTCTTTTATCAAGCAAAATATTTAAATTCCATTATTAACATTTACACATTTAATATGCATGTATTAAAACTGAATCTAAGATATAAATTCCTTGCACTGTCATTTAAAAAAAAAGGTTAATTTCTTTTATGTAAAAACCAATAAGGAAGTGTTTAAAAAGTTTTGATGTACTGGTCAGATCAGCTTCTGGGTGGCTTCCACGCTCCAGTACACTGTTAAAAAGAAGTTGGCTCAATTGAATCTTTGAGCGAAAGACATGGCCAATTTCGGTTGAATAGATTGCCATTCATCCTGCTTGTCACCTTGCGCAACTGCACAATGTGTGACCGCGTGCGGTTTATTGCCGTGTTGACGTCTCTAACATTTAAACGAATTCAAGTATTTAACCTGCACAAAGCACAGTTGAAAGGTGTTTGTGATTCTTTCACTTTCCAGCCTTCAACCGCTCTCTCCTGTCCGATTTTATGCCCTAAAAATATTTCGGTACAAACTGCTATTTATAGAAAAAAGCGTGTTTGTCACACAATTTTGTGTGTTAGAAACGTTTTCTATTCTTTACTTTAACAACTATCGTACGAGCTCAGCTTATTGTAATATAATTTCATTCATTTATTTTGAAAAGTAAGATGCTTTTCAAATATTCCGACTTCTTGTAAATTTGTAAAATCACTTTGTGTCGAATCTAAACTTGCTGGACAGGTATGCGCATTCAATTGAAAAGAAATTAGAAAATTTTTAGAATTACGTTTAGGCCTGCATTTCAGGGTTTTGTAGTGTAACATATGCGAAGATATCTTGCCGATTTTTGCCAACAGCGTTTACTGTTGACCATTACCACTTTATGCGGTTGGCGCAAGAAAAAGGTGTACCGTCCTACAATGATTTTCAAAAGAAAGGATTCATTATTTTTAGCAGGAAGTAAATGTCAATTTAATTTTTCTAAATAATTCACATTTATATTCTATTAGTAAAGTTTTCCCCCAAAATGATTAAAAAATAAAATATTAATTTACAAGAACAGTTTTATTATATTTCACATAAAATGATAAGAGTTATAGAAAAAATAATATTTATTGTGTCTGTTTATCTTCAATAAGCATTTAGTTCAATAAATGTACGATTTGAGAAGAAAATCTCGGAATTTCAAAGAGTCGCTTCGCGGCATGATTACGTTTTCGGTATCAATACGTACAGGGAAAAGAAGCCAAGGGGCGATACAGCGCCAACTCCAGTACGAAAAATAAGGGAAATATTTGACCCAACTGTCTGTTCCCGTAGAATAGCCCCCTTCAATTTTATTAGTACTCTTTGGTTCCTGTCCAAACATTTTACAAGAAAATTCTGACAAAAAAAAAAAAAAAAAAAAAAAAAAAAAAAAAAAGGGTGTGGGGACACGGCGTGAGAAAAATGTTTGGAAGGAGGACATGACAACCTCTCAACGCCTTCTATTCCAAGCAAATAGAGCCATTTCTTTTTGTTCCCCTTTATATGTCTGACATTCTAAAGTTAAGCGATTTTTCATTCCATTGTTGGACTTGCTAGTGACTTCTCTGCTTACATGCCCATCGGGGGGGAGGGGCAGAGGTCACCGTTTCCAAGTGACCTATCCACAGTGGTGTATCTTTCAGATCTCTTGGACCCCACACAGTAGTCGCTTGGACATTTGTCTAACAGGAGTCTTTTAGTGTCGACTGGATAAAGAGGGTTGAAGGTTACTTAAATGGAAAAGGAGTTACTTTCGAGAATTGTTTGAGTGCTTACGGATGGCACAAACAGGAAATCTAAAGAAGCACACTAAATAACTTTTTTTCTTTTTTAAGCAGCTGGGTAGAATAATGCGAACAAATACCAGCTTTACCATTGAGTGCAAAAGAGGGTTCCCCCTTCAGCGAATAATGAACAACGAATCATTTTACCTGCAACTTCACCAATTTGTAGTGAGCTGAATTCTTATCGAAATGATACATACATTTAAATAATTTTAAGTCTTTAACTTGTATGCATTTGCATTTATTATTTCATCGATAGTAGTCGCTCTTAAATCTGGAACGGAAATCAAAATGAATTCTATGTAATTTACATAGTTATCAATATACATAGTTACATAGTTACATGTGTATTGATAACTCTTACTCTAACATGTATAACAGTTACACATCAATACATAGTTATCAATACACATTAATCTGATACCTCCTTTCGATGAAGGTGCCAGAGACTTAACAGTACTTTCTTGATAACAACGGGAAAATGTCATAGCAATGCTCTGTTTGTTCACATTATTGCATGAAATGGATTATTATATAATTATAGGAGACTCTTAAGAGCGATGTTTTATTTATTTGTAGAGATATCCATTATGAAGGATTCTCCATAGTTGTTATGGAAAATAATAAAAATTTTGGAATAAATGGGGAGGGTGCGAAGAAAACTATTTATTCTTTAATTAAATAAATAAAAGTCATTTTTTCTATTATTTTTCCAATTTTACGCAATTTAAAAAAAAAAAAAAAAAAAAGCGTCCATTGATTTGAGAAAAAAGAAATTCCAGCTTTTGCGATCAACTGATGATTTTATGCAACTTGATGACAACTTGATTATTTTTTAACTAATCCATTTTTTTCCGTGTGCACAAATGGAATACCTCCATTACATCTTTCCTTTCTTATTAAAAAGTGCTGTGAGTCTCCGGTATTTTAATTCTCTGGCATTTTCGTTGCACTTTTACAACGCTTATATTTTCATTACAAAATACTTTGCATTATGTACTTTATATATCTAAGCGAAATCTTATCCTATTTGTAATAAATTACTTTTCCACACGGACCTCTAGAATTAAATGCATGAATAGAATTAAATGCATGAATTTATCTTTCAATGAAAATATGAATCTGCTTTTTAAAATGGCTAAAGATTATTTCAAATACTATAAAAAAAAAAGCCACATTGGATGTTTTCCGTATATACAGAGATGCTATTTCACTGACATACTCTGATACGGGGCACAATGTACTGAAACATGCATTTTTTTAATAGGAATATAGAGTCGGAAGTGTCGCGTTGAAGAACGAACATGACTAAGCAATATGAAAAGTAAAACATTTTTTATTGACACATCATTTCAAAGTGCTTCTTTGCTTCAATATTTACAATAAATACTCCAAACTGTGACCGCCAAGTCATACAAGCCAACCATTTCGCAGCCGCAGTAGAGAGTTCAGCAAAGGGTTCCTTAATTCACTTAATTAATCTCAATGAAAACACAGAGTAATAATGAAATAGAGTGCGCGTCGGGGTTGCCAGCCAGAGGATTCGAAACACGTCACGTGACCGATATCCTCTGAGGTATGGTGTCTGCTGTTCAAGTAAATTCCTTTAAAAGTGTGTACATCCCCCAATGCTTCATTCCCGACTCTGCATTCCTATATATATATTAAAAAAAAATTGTATATTTTAGCAAGTTGTGCCACTCCTCAACGTCCCATCACCATTGAATCCATTTGGCGACAACCGCGAAATGATTTTATATTCCAAAGAAATACATGCTAGGTGTAGAAGGTAATTGAAATTGAATGAATAATGAAAAAATGACAGAATTATGTCTTCTTCTTTACTTGTATTACAGTTACAGGCCAAGGCAGTCTCAACAAGCTTCCTCCAACAGATCCCACCAAACGCCACAGTCCACCAGCGATTTTTAATATCTTGAGATCTGCATTTACTCAGTCTATCCGTCTTGGGGCCTGATGGCCGCGTGGCTAGCGCTCGGTGCATCAGGTTTCAGGTTCAAATCCCGGCGGTGCCATGGGTTTTTGTGAGTGGTTTGGAATCCACTTTTAAGCCGTAGGTCCCGGTCTCATAGGACCGCAGAGCGCGGTCAGACTTCTCACCCACATCATTCCTAAACTGTAACGAGGCATCTCAGGTCTAGGCACAGTGATGTGGTGTAGTAGTAGTAGTCTATCCATCTTGTAGGAGATTTAGCTCGTTTCCTGGTATCCTCTGCATTTGCAAAAGTCACCTTTTTAACAGGGCTCATAGTATCGCATCTAAAAATATGACCAAGCCATCTAATGTGAGAAGATTTGATGACTCTGGTAATATTGTGCATTCTGGTGCGGAATAAATGTGAAAAGCTAACCAGTACAGGTCAGTGGCGACCTTTCTGTAAGCGCGTCACTCAACCAGCACTGACATCTGATGTCTAGGAATGCCCTCGCTGCTGTTTCTGCTGTCCAGAGCAAATATTGGGAAACTATTAGCGAAACAAGAGCGGGCGTGGATTAAGGCTCTATTTAAACAGAGATTCTCTACTAGTATGACGCAATGACGCCGAATGAAATGCTCATCTCGGGTTGAGCTTTCTTCTTTTTGATGTCGTCTTCAATGCGTTTTGAAAACAGCGACATATTTTGAATGTAACTCTGAAAAAGAAAAATAATTTTTTTTTCGGTAGGAGATTGTAAGAATTTAAAAGTATCGAAATGTACTTAAAACATAATTTCGCATTTATTTTTATTTCTAATAAAAATGATATTTCAAAAGCAGTGTTGGATCATGCTTTTTAGACGTACAGGGGTCATGGACACACTTTGAGGAATGCTGAAGCTTTTTGTAATAAAGGAAGGTAGGGTCGGAAGTGAAGCGTTGAGGAACACTTTCAAACGAATGTCTCGCAACTGCCAGGCACCGTGCCCCGCGAAGAAGTTCGAGTCGTCCGGTGGGCAACTCCGATATTTCACTGTTTTATCATGTGGCCTGATGACCCATTTGGTTAGCGCTCTGGCCTTTGGTATCACAGCCTTCAGAGGTTCGAATCCTGGCGGTGGCGCGGGTGTTTGTGAGGAATCCACTTTAAACTATAGTTCACGGCCTGTTCAGCCCTCGTGCGCATAAGATGACCGTCGAGCAACAAACCAAACTTTACTCTGTGCTTTCATTTACTACAAGACTCGACTGGGGATCACGTTCTCCGTGGAGCATTTATTGTAAACATTGAATCACAGAAGCATTTTGCAATGATGTTGTAAAACAACTTTTTTTATTTATTTTTTCATGTTTCATCTTTTGTGTTCGTGCCTCAACGTATCACTTCCGATCCTACATTCCTATAGGAGAAAGAAAAAAAAGTGTGTTTCTATACGAATCTAGGGTCGGAAGTCGAAATTTTTTTTTTATTTTTTATTTTCCCCTCAATGTTTGTCCCATGACCGTTGTATCACCCAGTATATTTAGAGTGAGTGTAGGAAATAGACGTGCATGCCGATTTATTATGAGAAACCCAATTTTATTATTGAATATAATTTTATTTAAAAATTGAAAAACCATTAAAAAAAATTAATTATATTAATTGAAGACTTAATAAAGTTTTTATAGGAGCGAAAAAATGTAAATTTACAATCTTTTTAAAAATGAAAGTGTGCAAATTATTTTAGACGTTTTCCAGTGCACATCGTGAGATAAAAAATGCATGTTTCAAATAATTTTGCAGTATAACGCGTAGAAATGGAGAGAAAGGTTTTCATAACCGAATTTCCTCCCCACCTCCTCGATCAGGACATCCCGGCCCACAATCTCGTCGTGCCCATGCTCGGCGTTGCTTTCCATTCAACATCAACTCAGAAAGTTTATTTCCAATTTTTATTTAATGAAGAAACAATCCAAAATCAACAACATGAGAATGGATCATTGAACAACAATGAATAAGTATTAATGGATAAGGAATAAATTTATATATCTGTTGTGCCACTGTATTGATTTCGAAATGATATCGTTTAACAAACTATCTTGTTTGAAATAAAATACTCTATTTGCGGGTAGAATGATTTATGTTTGTAACTCATAATATTGGTACATAGTTTAATTTAACATGTGCTAAATAGGTCGGATGATTTATAATCATTCATTAAGAATTAATAAACTTAATTTTGCTTCTATTACAATTAATCTTTTCGTAATTAAGTTCATAAGTGAAAAAAAAAAATGCGATATCTATGCATATTTTTATTGATTAATTTTCTTGCAATTCAACGAGTACTCGAAGAAAAGTTTTTTGTTTTATTTTAAATGGACTTTCAATCATTAAGTGAAGAAAAAAACGTGCTATTGAAATCATTGCACGAAAAATATTAAAATAAAATAAAAATTTGGGTTTTTAAGCACATAAATAGTTCTACAACTGCTAACTATTATTTGTAACATTTTTTTACACGCATGTGCTTTTTACATGTTTATAACAACATTTTTATGTGGCTACATCAACAGTTAGAAAACGTATGAAATCTGTTCTTTGAATTTGTGATTGTTTCTTAATTTAAAATGGAAATAAAATTTATTACTCTTAATAATAAAATCAATCTATAACCACAATTAGAACTAAGTAATCTATAAAGCGTACTCGATTTTCTATTAAATATAATTTAACAGCTAATACGTTTAAGAAAACACTATTTGAAATGTATAGAGCTATATTAATAAATTAAGACGAATAACCCTCATGAACGCACAGCATTGAAGATTTCATAATTATTAAATTATGCTGTAGTTTTCTATTTGTATTGGAATGAACAAGGACCCGGGTAAAAAAATAATGAGGATTTCTCAATAAAAAAAATATTTCTATATACAAAATTTTTAACTATACGAAATTAAAACATGTAGGAACTTCAAAGACTTTTGTTTTGTATTTATAAAATTTTTTTAAAAATCTAGTAACAAAATGTATGTTTCTAATAATGTTTTAGGAAAACAATAGCATCTATACCACGGGTGAACAACCGCGGCCGCCTTGAACATTTTTCTGGCCCGTGAGATTTGTCACACTTTTACAAAATATATTTATTTTACTTTGGCCAAAGTAGTGAAAAACAATGTGTTAAAAAATACATTATGTGTGCATTCCTCTATTCAAAAACTAACAGTCGAAATGATGACAAAAAATTGATTTTAAAATGATATTCTTGCTAATATAGGACAGATATTGGTGTTTTATTTATGAGTTCACAGAATAATTAAATTCTGTTCTGTGAACTCATGCTGCACATGCATCTTGGAACATCTAGTATAACAAGTTGTAATATGAATATAAAAATATCTATAGTGGGTCTAAATCTAATAGGGGGATATATAGTTTTCTATGCGGCCCGCGGAGTTAGGGTGCATTTCCAAAGTGACCAGCAAAATCATTTGGGTTGGCCACCCTTGGTCTATACTATTCCAGAAAAAAAAATTCAAAACTCATTGTGTAATATATATATATGTATAAATTATATTTGTAAAGGGAATCTCCTTCATTGAATGGATGTTTGTTAGTGTGTTCGGAATCCACATTAAACTGTAGGTCCTGGTCTAATGAGTCTAAAGCGTGCAAAAAATAACCGTAGAGCGGCAAACCAAACCTTCATTGAATGAGTCGAGATCTCATAAGACGGGAGGCGAGCGTTCCGTGCCCATCTTCTTTGATTCCTCATCAGCAATTCTGTCACTTGCAAATGAGCTTTGAAGTTGGACGCGTGTTCAAACAGGCATCGCGATAAAAACTAATCCTTCCTGACACGTTATTGCCGTGGCTAACGAGAACGAGGTTCTCTCTGCATTCAATGAGCAGCGTAGAAACACTTCGGGACAATCATTTAGATGGGCTGTTAAAATTTTACGGCTGATGTTTGATTCTATGTATGAGATGTACTGTTTAAAAATGTCTCTTAGTGAAACGAAGTAACAAGTGCGATTATGACGATGTTTCTTTTATACTGTAAACGGCGAATAAATATTTGGTTTAAGTCTAAGAAAGAAGGGGAAGCATTTAAAACCGTAATATTCCATGATTTTATGTAGGGTATTAAGCTGGACTTTGTTGCAGTTTTAACTTTGAAAAAAGTGTCATTTGTCGAAGGAAAAAAACTGAGTAACTGAGACAATCGGTGAGAAAATCTAGGAAATTCCATGACGAGGGAATTTTGTTTGAGGGTCGTAAATCGTATAAAGATGGTTATCTTAAATCTTCACATTTTTAAGGTGCATGTCGTTCTTTAAATGACGTACCAAAACAACTTTTTTATATTTAAAATCCAAAATGTAATAGAAAAGTAAGAGAAAAATCTTGTATTAAATGATGGGTCCTATTTTATACGACTATAAACACATCGCGAATAATGTTTCTGTTTTAATTTTTCGTATTGTAAATTTTGAGTGATCATAGCTTTTAAAAAGTATAAACTATAATTTTAGGCAAAAAAATGAGATAAACTGATTCAATTATGAGGTGGCTAATATCTAATGGTGAGTGCTTGTTTCGCAACAGCGGAAAGAGGCATTACTGTAAAGCACCGGATGCCTGTGTCCACTTCGCCTTCTGCGCTGCAATCGACGCTCATGTCTCTGATTTTTTTTTTTTTTTTTTTTTTTTTTTTGTTGACTTTTAATGAATATCAATTGCAGCTTTTGCCAGGATTCAAAATTATAGGTCATTATTGGGTTAAGATTTTGTTAATTTCTTTTTCATCAGAGATTAGATTTTAGTTAGTATTGAAGACGATAACTCACTGTATGCTGTGCGTGTGCGTGTGCGTGTGTGTGTGTGTGTGTGTGTGAATGCATGAGCAACCACACAAAATTGATGTGTAGAAAAACAATTTGTTGTGAATCTGTTTACAAGCAAATGACTATGCAGACATTCGATCTCGCTGTTTGTCGAAACTTGTTTGGGGAGAAAAAAGAACAGAATAGAAAATAATTAAGTCTCTTTGATAGAAACAATCCATTTTCTCTCCGCCCCCCTCCCTCCAGATAAAGAGTTTTAAATTGCTCAAATAGCTTTTCCGCTACTAAATAAGTACATTTGCAAATGCCATTACTTATACGCCATTACTTATACGCCATTCAATGATTTAATAAAGTATTTGAAAAACCATGTCAATATTTGCGTAGGACATAAAGTATACTAACTATATGAATTTTGAAATATTCTTTTAGTTGTATATCAATCATTTATCACTAAATAAATATTCATCTTTATCATCCATGTGAGTATTTCATTTTCACAACTTATTGATGCTGAACTTGACATGAGATCGGCAAAGATGTCAACTACAATGGAAAATAACTAAAATTTTCGATTGACTAACTAACAAAAAATTCGGAAAAATATAATAATTTTACTGAAATAAAGAAAAACTATTTTTGTCTAATATTTTTCCAGTAATGTGCATAAATAAATATTAAATAATATTTTAATATTTAAATAATGGCAGTTGCTGATCTCTGTTGATGACAGCTTGGTGTTGAGGATCATTTCGATCATTTTTCATGATCATTTTTGTCCATTGCTAATTAAATAAAGCAGTTCAAGATTATTATTAGTTACACCAAATATTTGCTGTTGCTATTTAATTACAGCTGTGCGATATATGGCCAAAAAAAAAAATCTATCTGGAGGAATGTGTACAATTACAATGATGCTTGACTTTTATATTTTTATAATATAAGCAATGCTTTACTATTTGCTTTACGATGCGGGAATAATAAATATTAAGCTTATGTAAAAAGATAAATAATTTAAAGCCTTAGGATTCTATGATTTTGTGTAGGGCATTAAGGGAGTCATAGATTATTTATTTTTTCAAATAATTTTTTCTTCAAGAAAAAAAAAGGGGAAACTAAGACAATTTAGGAAATTCCACAGCGAGGGAATTCGTAAACTACAAGAAGATGGTTTATCTTCTGATCTTGCATGGCTAATATTTTATAGGGTTGTTATAATCTCTGCCGTCAGTACTCGAAATTGCCTCATTCGAGGTTGGATCTGCGTAACGGTTGGCGCGTCTTCGTGGACTCCGTGTCCGGTGTTGTTCAGCTGTCCCTCCGTCCACGCGCTCTGTCCCCTTCCCGCAGGCAGGCGTCGCAAGGTGTCCAAACTCCGCTGAGGACGAGGAGGCAGAGTCACGGAGCCCAGCTGCTCCAACCATCGCGCACACGAAGGATGCCGGTAATGAGTCACAAGGCAAATGAGTGTAAACAGCCTGGCTCCGTGAGAGTCTTTTTTTCTTTCCTTCTCGTTTTGGACCAGTGTTGTTACAGCTGGTTAGTACCGACTGGTATGTGAGCATGAACCTCCGACCTGTACCGGGAAATTTCGAGGGAAGATTTGTGTCATGTTTAGTTTTCTGGCAGGAAGATCTTGGGTCTGCATTGGATTCGGCACCTGTGGAAGAGTAGTATCTTTTGGTTAAATCAATAGGACACCGTGCTTCCAGCATCGTTTTTGTAAAGGATTAATAAAGACTCCTAGATTATAAAACAAGTAGATAGGATTGAATGTCCTATGGCATTAAGCATAAACGTAAACACGGGAAAAAATATTAAAATATATCAAATACTCATGCTTTTAATGATAGGGATGAAAATGTGTTTATACTTTCTGCCTCTAAATAACAACGCAAGCGGATATTTATGCCCTATTGCTTATGATATAAATGTTCTAGAAATGTTTTAATTACATTTCGTGTCTCATATTAAAATTTATTGACCCAATAAATAATTTTGCACTGAAATCTTATGATTTATTCGGACACTGTAATGATTTCATGTAGTATGAATACTCATAAAATAGTGATATTTATGAATACTTTATTTCGTATGTTATGTTAAAATTGATAGCCTCACTCAATAACTCTGTGCTCGGGAAAATTAGGAACTGATGACTGATTCGAATGCTGTAAAGGATTCATACAGTATACGCTATAGATATAATAAATCTGCGATATTTATTAATGCTGCGCTTAAATTTAGCTGCTCACTCGATAATTCTGCACTGGGAAATTAAAAGAAAAGGTATGAATTATTTGAACGCTGCAATGGGTTCTTGAGTGGGAAATGAGACGAAACCCAGAGAATCGCAGAGAGCGGCGATGGCATGAGACGAATGAAGGCCGTAAATTAATTAAAGCCCCAAATCCGAAATCTCTGATCGCCCAAACGGAAATTGGCGACTAATTGTGCGAAAGAGGATTTTGGGAGCTCGTTAAAAAGTGGGCAGCCTTTGAAGAATTTTCGGAGATTGCTTTCTCGGAAAGTGAGTCAGGCCAATCAGCGTGGAAATTTGGGGTCTCTTGCAGTCGCGATGAGGCTGCTCGAGTGTCTGCGTTTTGATATCATTACGAATGACGAAGCCAATGTCCGAATTCACGTCCTGCATTATCATAAATTGTCATTTTAACAGTAAGAAAACTACTGCGCATTCTTCATGGGTTCTACGGAAAATAACAATCTTTTTGGATTTACGATGGATTATACTAATTATTATTTCTACTGACATTTAAAAAAAAAAAAAAAAAAAAAAATCATTTTGTCTGTTACTTATAAACTTGACCCAACTTGCTTTTTAATTTTACGCAATTGAAAAAGACTTCCAGTTTTGTGATAACGCTCACTTTAACGGAAAAAATAGAAAATTTTGTGCTTTTAAAATAAATAAAATAAAATTAGTAAGTCACTTAGTGATAATGAACTCAATTATCTATAAATAAAAAAAATAAAAAATAAACACTATAAATATATACTATATTTCTATAAATAAAGACTTCACAGATTAACAATTATTTTTAATAATAAAAGAATTGTTAATCTGTGAAATCTTTATTTATAGAAGAGTTAGATGGAGAAATTGAGTGTTGATAAATACAAGCTTTCTGCAATAAGCATATTTACATTTAAAATGCTTATGTTTTCATTTTAAACTAGTGTGTAGGTATTATGTATTTTAAAAAATTATAATTTTTTATTCCATTGACTTTAATTTGTAGTTAATTTCTGGATTAATTCCATTTTAATGGAAACTTCCTGAATTTGTTTTCTAAAAAAATATTACACTATTGGACACTATTATAAATTGCTGATGGGAACATTTAGGTAAATCTGGTTGTCGCAAAATGGGAAGGCAGTCATTGTGCCGAGTAGTTTTGTGCTTTCCTCTTTCCCGCCTGCTACTGATTAGTAGTAAAAACTACGGAAACGTCTCATTTGTATGGATACTACGGGCGGATTTATACTGAATTTGAGGATTGTAGGCTAGGATGGCATGGCTTTGGCTTCTCGGGCCACCCTGGTGTATAGTGCTTGGACGAAGCAACCATGGTTTCAACCCCGCGGATCTTTGGTTCGAAATTGAGAAATGTTGCCGATTCAAAAGCTCCCTTGTCTATGCCTGACATGGCCACGTTAAATCTTTAGACCGAAATGTCCTTCCATTAGACTGAAGGACAGAGCGAGCCTCTCATATAACCATCCGTGGAGTTGGTGGCTAAAAATTATTGTTTCAAAATAGGGGTGCAGTGTAGTAGGTAGTGGTATAATCAGCATTTCCAAGGTACACCTTAGAAATATTGATTTTATACATCTCCATTGTGCTAATTAAAAAAATTACTGTAAAAATACATAGAATTAGAAAAACTTATTAGACAGAAACGATGTATTTTTTGCTCTTTATTTTAACTTTAAAAAGAAAAGTTAAAATAATCACAAAAATTATTGATTTTATCATTTATGATGCAGAATTACATATGGGCAAAATTAAAGAAGTGAAAGGTGTGATATATAAATACATTTGAATAATGAAACAAAATTATCCAATCTTGTTCATATTTTTGTAAACTCTGCCACAATTTTACACATGTTGATTTTCACATATAATGAAATAATTCCATGTAAACAAATTTTAGTCATGCCACTTTTAAAATTTTCAAAACTCGACTGTTTAAGAAAAGACGAATTTTAAAATGAACAGAAGTTACTGATTGATAAAAAAGATAGATTATTAAATGTATGATTTTAATTAAACTAATTTCGTTGGTCAAATTTAAAATGTTTTTGTGAAAATTATGCTCTTTCGTTTGTATTCAATTTAGGATTAAATTACAATTTATAATCTCTTTAAAAAATATCAACAGCAGCCATTATTGAAATTCAGGATCCAGGGCAGGGGAGGCCAACCCGCGGCCCGCCTTTTCCGCATTTTTCCGACCCGTGAGATTTATCACATTTACAAAATATATTTAAATGGCTAATGTATTAAAAAATAACTGTTGAAAGGATGAGAAAAAATTAACTTTGATTTTGAAATAATATTCTTGCGAATATAGGACAGATAGTGCTTGTTTTATGGATGATTTCGCAGAATAATTAAATTGTATTTTGCGAACTCATGAGGCGCGCGCATTGATTTGCAAAAGCTAAGTGAAAGAGTGGAGAAATAAATATCACACTCATAAAATAAATATTTTTTAATGATTTTAATTTTTTTTAATTTCGTTTATATTTATATATTTTCTTATATTTCATTTTGAGTGTTCTATATCTCTTTTCAATGTGCGTTTAGTATCATCATTATTATATTATCTATGTTTGCATGTAAGAATAATAGTAAACACAAAAATAATAACGTATTCTGTTTCAATGTTTCACTCCGAAAAAATGTCTACAGTGAATTTAAATCTAATAGGGGGATATATAATTTTATAGGCGGCCCGCAGAGTTAGGATGCATCATTATTCATGCATTATTAAGCATTAAGATGCATCATGCATTAAGATCATTTGGGTTGGCCACTCCTGATTTAGGATATCCAATGTCACTGCTTTTTTACATCTTCAATGCATTTACAAAAAATATACATTCAGTTTTCTTTTTTGTTTATTATTTCTATATAATACAATATCAATATACTGAAAAAAGAATGAAATCCTTTTCAGGTATTTAGTCTTATAACTTTTAAGGTGTATTGTATTCTTGTTCGTGGAATAGCATGATCTAAAAATGTAATTAAATTTCCTATACTTCATTTTTGAGTCAATACATTTATTTTGATACAAATTCAGATCTCAAAAGTGTTTTAATAACGACGGAGGGATATTTATTGGTGTTTTTGCACGTTTAATAAAATATGATCAGTCTATAATCCTATTAAACATTGTTACAAATGGGTGCTTCTTTTAATCATAATTTTTTCCCAATAATAATTAAAGTTCAGTCAAAATCTAAAATTCATTATCTAGCGATGGAACACTAAGTTTTGACTGAGTGGAGTTGAAACTATTTTAATTCCCAGAAATATGTATTTCGTTGTTAAATAGCTAGAATTCGATTGACTATGTTGAGATATTGAATGAAAATGTTTATCAGCCCAAACTTATTTATTCAATTACTTGCAAAACGTTATTATTTAAATAAAAGGCTATAATATGAGTGAAATATTTATCTATTGACGAGTTTAAAATAAGTTACCTTAATAATACCAGAAAAAGCGACATTTTATGCAGGTTAGTAAATGAGTACCTTCATTACAAAAGACATTCCTGAAATTCGTTTTCTGTCGCTTATCATGAACTTTGATTTTAACGCAGATTTTAATCATTTCTTGACATATAATTTGACTTTTTAAAACATTATGTAAGCTTCTGAAGAATGAATGAAGATAGTCTTTGAATATATTGATTTACTAACGGATGTCTCAAAAGCACAGAAAAAGTAAGATGCTTTCGGAGATGATGATACTATGCTTTTTTTATAATAATATATACTGCAATGTGTTTCCTTAATCCTAATATATTTGAATGCCTTTAATCGCTGCACTTATAGTATAAATCACCGATTTAAAATATACCAATATAAACTTGTTACTTGACTTTGAAAATGTATGACATTAATAATTATAAATAAAATTTTCTAGTAGCATTGTAATCACAGTGTATTTGTTAGTTCTATTTTAAAAGCACACGAAGACGAATATACTTTATTTTTTTTTAAAGGCTATATATTCCTATACTAATGCACTGTAGTGGAATATTTTCTCTAGTGCCTATGTAGATAACTGTATTGGGAATAGTAACTTTTTAGGAATATGACTTTTAGTGCCTCTAATAAGTCTTTCCCTAGTTTAGAAAGTGTATGAGACGGAACCTAAACAAAACTAACTGCACCCAAAAATGAAAAAAACTTTTAATATATATTTTTTTTCTATTTAATGCGCTCAATTTCTACGAGAGGACTTTTCTTAACCGTGGAAAAAGTTTGTGTGCTAACAGAAATTGTGCAAAACGTGATACTAATGTAAAATCTTTGCCTTTTTCGCCAGGCTGGTGGCCGTGACCAACTGCTCCCGGTGCCAGGGCGGCATCTTTGCGGCCAACATGGTGATGCGGGTGCGCGACCACGTCTACCACCTGCAGTGCTTCAGGTGCGCCTGGTGCAACGCGCCCCTGGAGTCGGGCGACTTCTTCGGGCTGCGCGATAACCTGGTGTACTGCCAGCAGCACTACGACGGGGCCATGGCGTACGAGGCGCCGCCGCTGCCGCTGTACGGGCCGCCCTTCGAGGCGCCGCCGCCGCCGCAGGGCCGGAAAGGCCGGCCCCGGAAGAAGAAGCAGGCCGAACAGGACATGCAGAAGCACGTGCAAGGTGAGACTCCCTCTCGTTCTCGCACTTTTACTGGAATCAATCTTTTCTTTTCGTAGCGAACACTATCTGAACGTAATACATTTGGATGAAGTGTAGGTCTAGATCAGTGGTTAGTGAACCTTTTTGACCGAGGTAAAGTGTCGGTGTAAATTATAGGTTCTTTAACTTTTTTAATTCGAGAAATTTTAAATTTAACAATTTTTTTAAATGGTGCGCATAAAAGTGTTAAATCAACAAGCTATGTGTTTTATTATACAAATGTAATAAACCATCTTTGAAAAACTATATGGAAACAATGAATCAAGGTGCAAAAATTTATGTAAATTGGAAATAACTATAAGTTAAAGTTAATTTTTAATGTGAAAATGCACACATTTGCGCACCAAACACTTATTTGCGTCATACATTAGAAGTATCGATCTAGATCAGTAGTTATTAAACTGTTTTGGTTCGCGGCAGTCTTATAGATAGTGTTTTTTCACAACACCGAAGTCTCTTTTCTTTCTTATATAAATGTAATAAACATTCTTTGAAAAACTATGTAAATAATAATGTTTACTTTTTAAAATTTTTGTTACAACTACACTACGGCTTGCTATCGCAGTTGAGATAATGCCAATGGGACAGAAAATGAAAAATTACATATTCCTACCTAGATCTTTTAAAAGGCAATGAAATATAAATTAAGTAGTTTGTTTGTGCAAAGTCTAAATCATTCGCCACATCCTCATGCAACAGAACTAAATGTACTAAATGAATCCGAGTCACTCGTTGTCAAAACTTGACAAGGACCACCACTTTGGTGCATCAATGTTAATTCGTTGCACCATTCCCGAGATCAGCATCAGGAAAGCACAACATCGCTTTATTTTCATAACCCATTAAAGGACTTTACTGCCTACAGATTTAGGGTGCCAAATGCTCGCCTTCACTTTAGGATCAACTTATTTGCCAGATAACCAACCCTGTCTTAAATCTAAGAAATAATTATGTAAAAAGTACTTTAATTATTTGCATGAATTGAGGAGTAAAATGAAAGAATACTATTCAGCAAAATAAAATAATGAAATGAGATTTACGGTGTCTTTTGAATAGTTGGAATTTGAACATTTCAATAATACGAAAATGAGTAAGTCACTTCAATTCATTGTGTGAAACATTTTGCAAAGAATTAATCCTCGAAAAAAATATGTATTGTTCAATGCAAACGAAATAGTTCTGTCTTAAATCTTGGTTCATTCTCGAGAAACAATGATTAATTTTAAAAAACAAATTTTCACTTTTGCTAATTTAAAATAAGTAGAATGTAATTAGATGCAATTAAGTGATGGGAAACTCGTATAATACAGAATAAAAATTAAATGAATAAAAACTTAAAGATTAAAATGTCTAAGAATTTCACAATGAGAGAGAAATAAGCTATTTTAAAACTATTCAATTAAAAAAAAAAAATTTTGTTTCTAATTTAAAAAACGAAAAGTAAAGTGAGTGATATTTTTTAAAAATAATGGATGAAAAAAATAACGGAATTAAATATTAAAAAAACATTTAAGTCTTTAAACTGCCTTAAAATAAGGTCTTTAAATTAATGCTTCTTAAAACCGTTAAGAGTTTTTACATAATGTCATGAAGGTATTATTCAATGAATAATTTCACAATAAAAAGGAACAAATGTATTTAAAAATAGTTCTGTAAAATCAACTTTTTTAACCATCTTTTATCGAATTATCAATCAACCGCATAAGACTTTTAAAATAATTATTATTTTTATAAAGTAATATATAATATCGTTGGGCGATAAAGCCATGGCGTTCCTTTTAAAATGTCCACCGTTGAGAACTTTTTTATTTAAATATTTCAATTGAAAAGTGTATGAGATAAAAGATTATTACTTGATAAGAACTAGTTAAATATATACTTTGTCTAAATTTTTAATGTTTGTCGTAGTGTTTATGGATGTAATTGTTTCAGAAATCTTATTGAAAAAAAGGTTTATGTATTTCAGCAAGTGCAGATACTTTTTTAAGGAGAATGAAAATGGTTTTCAGGTTCATAAAGATTGTAATTAAGATTGATATTTGTCATCCTATTGGAATAAATATTCATTGGCTAAATATTTTATTACGCTATATTTTAAACGCTATTTATTTTTTAAATGAAAGAAATAATATTTAAAAGTAAGTTTTTAAATGACTCCGTGTGTTGTAAAAATTTTTATACGTTTTAAATGAAAGTTCCACGGGTAATAATGCTTTAACTTATGACTTAATTTTTTTTCCTGTATTGTAATTTAATAAATTAAAATATCAAAGCGAATTAAAAACTATTCCATTTTGAAAATATTTATTTGTTTGTTCATTGATATTTATGTTTTTAAATTGTAAAAGCATATTAAAATAATACATATAAACAGTCAGAGGAAAATATGTTATAATACCAAATGCAAAAAAAAAAAGGCTTAAATTATTATTTTTTTTCTGTAAATAATTGGTTTGGCGAGATAGTTCTAAAATCTACTCTCAAGAATTCATGGTCCTGTTGTAATTAATTATTTAATACCCTTAAGAAATGAATTTGAAAGAAAACATTTGTTGGAATTAAAGAGCAATAAAAATGTTTGGATTCTGAAATTTTGTTGAATATTCCACAGCAGTGACGTGAACATCAAAGTACGTCTCAATTATTTTGGAATACTTTTTATTCCCTCAATGAATCTCGGCGTGTCAAAGAATGCATTCCCTGGTGCATCTCTTTAAAAATCGTCCTTCGTACAGTCTGCCTTTTTAATTAAAGAAAACTCTCTTAATGAAATAAATGAAGGTAGCTATCGCGATGACATTTAATTTAACGAAACTGTCATAACTGTCTTTAGTTTTTATGGGGGCTTTTTTTTTTTTTTTTTTTTTTTCGATTTTTGTTCTAGTCTTAATTAGATTTTGGTAATTTAGATTATAGGGGGAGGTGTTTCTTTTTATTTTTGATAATGCTTCTTTTCAGCAATGTGTTGTAACTCATATTTTATGCTTCATCAGTTAAATTTTTAATTTCGATTTCATTTATTTATTATTTTTGCGAGTTTAGTATTTGGCTGGATTAAAATATTGCTTTCTAGCGGCAAGTCTTTTTGATGTAGCATTAATGTTCAATGATATTTTCTTTCGGTTCTTCGTAAAAAAAAAAAATACTTTTGCAAAATCTGAATGAAATAGAATGTTAATTATCCAAATCATTGCTCTTTCAGAAAAAGAGTTATTAAATTTGGATATGAAAATATTTTAGTTTTTAATCTGCAAGAGTTTCGTTTTAAAAACAAAAAAAATAATTAAATACTGATATTACAAAATAAATGTCATTTGTTTCCTATCATGAAAGAAATGTTTCAATGAGATGTGGAATTAGGATGGCATTCCAACTTTATAAGTGAAAGCAAAATTGAGCGAATAATTCCATTCTTCAATTTTGATATTAAATGAGTATCGATAGTGAATAATCTCTTTAACTCAGTAAAACAGAGATAAGTACGAATCATAGTAATGTCAATTCATGTGTGGAAGATACAATTGATGATGCATGTCAAAAAAATCAAATCAATCAATTTATTCATAAAATTAAGGGCAATTAGGAAAAGAAAAATTTTAAAAGTTGTTGTACTTAGTATGGAATTTTAAAACACAACAAAAAAAATGACATTGATAATTCCATATTGTTTGGATATTCATTCAGATAACATGCACAAATCAAATACACTTTGCTGGAGACATGGTTACTCTTCTGGTGCCATATAGAAACTAATTAAATGGCGTTAGGATATTTATTCCTTCGGGAATTTTTTTAAGACTATATATTTGTACATTCCGTTGCAGTAAAAAGAGTTTTCTTGGATTTTATATTTATTCTAATTGCTTTGTTGCTGCTTTTTTTTTTTTAAATTTTTTTTTTCTGTAGTTATGTTTTACTAGGTTTTGCCCACTTATATAATAAATACTATTTATAGGGTATCGAAAAAAATCTGTAGTGACACATTTTAATTATCAAGGCCAATTTTTTTTATAGAATGTATTTTTACCTTGGGTAATAAAATGTGATGCCGGTCTGAATTGTTTCTGGAGCTGCGAGATTAGAAACAGCTATTCGCGTTTTCTTACCATCCTCAATTTATGTAGGGTTTTTAGTAGAAATAGGGAATCCGATTTTGAAAAAGTCGGTTTAAAAATCCAATTTTCGGTTCTTATATGTAAAAAAAAAAAAAAAAATTTTTTTAATTCTACGAATTAATGTTAAAATTTGAATATTAAAGAAGCAATTCATTTGTATTCATCAATAACACTACCCGTAGCCAAAAAATAGTGACTGATTTAGCTAGCGTACGAACGATGTAAGTGTTGAGAGATTTTTTTTCTCTGCACTGAGGCTCATCAAAACGCTACCTTGAATCTACAATGATTTTCTGGATCTTCTATTTTTAAGAAAAAATGCATTACAAATGCTGCAACTTTATGATTAAAATGTGCAAATTTCTTTTACTTATCGTAAGATATTCTATAATACTTATATTACTAATGGAAATGGGTAGCTATTTTTTGTAAGTAAAATTAAGAGTACAAAAATGTGGTTTAAGTGAGTGCAAATAATGCATCTTTAAAGTGGTTAAAAAATGATTCCTTACGAAAAAAGAAATGTTTTTATAGATATATGAATTTGATAAAAGTTATATTTAATTGTTCTAAATTCGTTAATAAAAATTATGGTTAGGAATAGGTTTTAGCAATTCGATTCAGGAGTTTAGGCCTGTTTTTCTATGCATTCTCAACTAAAGGAGTGTCTTTCCAGGTCTGTCTCCCATCGACCCGAGCGGCCTGAGCGTCCACATGGGCCACCTGGACGGCGGGGCCCGGACCCCCCCTCCCCTCAGCAGTTCCGGCCAGCGGATGAAGCGCATGCGCACCTCCTTCAAGCACCATCAGTTGCGGGCCATGAAGGCCTTCTTCAACGAGAACCAGAACCCCGACGCCAAAGAGCTCAAGAAACTGGCCTCGAGGACCGGACTCACCAAGAGGGTGCTGCAGGTAAACACCATCCTCCTTCTCTTGTGTTGGGTGGGGAGGACGTTCGGTTTTCAGCCTGCACTTAAAGGCTGAAAACCGAAATTACTTTCTTGCCAACCCAATAAATAATACCAAGATTAAGTATCTAATGTGTCAGTCTGTCAAAATAGTATGCAATTTAGTACCTAATTTTTGATGATGCACCAAGTCATAACCATGGCATTCCTTCTGAATCCGCACTCTTATTTGTTCCATTGCTGTAGTTTTTAAATGATTCCATGTACTTTTTTCATTTAAACCTGTTACTGCTTACATACAGCTGTTTAAATAATTTACATTATCCATAATGAAGCCGGCGTCGTATTTCTAGATTCGGAATCGACTCACACACAAGACAAGTGCACACAAGATGGCGGTAGAGCGACAAACCAAATCTATAGAAAAAAGTAGCTATCTACAATTAAATTTTAAGCAACAGATAATTGTCTGGAGTTAAAAATTAAATCTCGACCTCTGAGCTTTATTGCGAAATTTAACAATCCGCATAATTGCAAATTCATTTAAATTGTAAGGTTGAATTTGCTTGATAGTCAGTTTAGTGGATAGAATGTTGAATCATTGTCCATTTTTATTCAAACTTTGATTGGTATTTTGCACAGGCTCTGCCCATTTTTTGCAATTCAAATAATCATCTATAACACTATCTAAAAGCTGTACAAAAATCGAAGACGGTGCAAAATTCAAAAAAGTTTAGCAGAAACAATGTAATGAATATAACATTGAACAAAATGAAAAACCTACAGCAAGTAAGTGACTCGAGAAGGGACATCTCGAGTTCCACTGCAAAAGAAGTCTAGACAGCAAAAAAAGACAGCAGAGCCCAAATGCAAATTCCAGCGGTGCTGTTACGCCGAATTTCGGAAGTCAAGAGAGAAAAAGCGCTAACGAGTTGAGTCGGCGTGACAGCAGAGGAGTCGTCCTAAAATACGAGCCCCGCATCGGAACGAAAGAAGCGCGCCTCGTAACTTTTCCCGCCGACCATTTGGAGCATCTCCAAGTCTTCCCGTTCTGTTCTTTCGGTAATTCATTGGGAATAGTTAATGGCTCTGGTGCGTATACCTGTTACAATTGCAACTGTGAAAATACTCGCGGAATGCTGACGAAAATTCTGTGTCGCCAAGACATTAAATAGCTAATTTATTTTTTTTCCCATTAGTTCACTGAATTCCACGTCCATTCACTGGTCTTTCATCCATACAACAAAAAGCAAAGGAATGAAATATATATGTTAAATAACTTTCATGTCTAATAAATCATATAATATAGAAAGCAAAAAAAAAAAAGGTTTAATTTATTAAATGTATTAGTTTTTTTAGTCATTAAGCATTGATGGATGAGCCGAATGGTTTTTATTTTATTTTCATATTTAAAAATATTAACACGTTTGTGTTCATCCAGAAAGTCATTTAATGAAAAATGTATTATTTGTTTTATACGATAATTAAATGAAATTATTTTGGGGAATAGAAATCATAGTGATAAAATAATGAAATTGCTTGCTTTGAGATTCTGCATTCATCACCCTTGTACGTTGTGGAGTGAGATTCTCATTTTCTTAACTGCAATAAAGTAGAAAATATGGATAAATATTTACTTTTTTTTTCATTGAATTAAAGCTGAATTAGGTCGTCTGTTTTAATCTATCACGACAATTATTAAATGTTTATTTTATTAGAAGAAGTTGATATGTGAGGTTATGCATCCCTGTTTAAAGTGAATGAGCGTTAGGTCGATAACGTGACAGAATTTCTAACTTATTACGAAGCTGACTTTCAAAACTAAAAACTTCGGCCGGAAATTCTCAGATCTTCATTATCCGCTGTTAAAAGACTGCGTGAACAGAAAAGAATATAAGGTTGAATACAATTGCTACTATTATTTAGAAAAGAAAATATATAAATTTAATACAATTATTAACATTTTTGACGACCCCTATTTTGAGATTTTCTGGCTTGTTTTTTTTACCAAAGAAACAGTGTTCATTATTGATTACATTAACAGCATTGTAAAAATATTAAACAAGTCTTTTAATAGGAGTCTAATAAATATGAAGTTATTATGCTGTATAGTATTCTATTGCAAAAACAAAATAACCAGATAACATAATGGATACGAAGTAAAATCATTTATATAATAATGTCAATATTTTTAAAATAAACTTTATTCATATAAGAATACTATGGATTTTTATCGTTTTCGAATGCTATGAATTATAAAAAAAAAATAGAACTGTGCCCATTTTGTCATCATTAAAACGAGTTCTTATCAAAAATTACTGAATGCAATGCAAAGTACAAAAAATTTAGTTGACTTCAAATATCTTAAAGACACCCTGTTCTAGCTCGATGAGAAATGCATAGAATTAAGAGGGACCTGATGGCCGAGTTTTTATCACTCTGTACTACAGGTTACGGGTTCAATCCACTTTAAATCCCCAATGTTTTTCCCAGTCTCATAGAACCGTAGAACGTTGTGGGGGTAGTGTGATTCGCGTCCGTAGCCTATCTTCAAACTACACGTACCCCCTGGGCAGTGCTCAATGAGCAACTGCGGTGCAGCCCTTGTTTATGGCATAAAGATGAACTGTCTCTGTATTGCCAGCTGCATTAGAACAACAACAACAAAAGAAACGAAAGTCATTACAATTAAATACAACAAAAGCATATTTTTATGTATTAAGATCTTCTGTACCTTTTCGAATGATCCTTTTCCTGAACCGAAAAGCGAGATCCACTTCCTGGGCATCTTTTTCCCCCACGAAGATGCATTTTTGACGCTTCAAAATAACTAAAGGGGAAAATAATTGCAGACACTAAAAAATAACGACCTCCCCCCCTCCCTCCATGCTGCAAAATGAATGCTTTTAAATTAGTCAAAAAAAGGGTGAATCTTTCAAAACCAATAAAGCGAGTGGCTCCTAACAGTTCCGGAAACTAATCGAGTGGGTCAGAGTGTCGCACTTACGTGGAAGGCATATTTCACTTTGCGCCAGATGAGCCAAGAAGAAGAAAAAAAATGATACTTGGAAGTCATCCAAACTGCTTCTTCGTATGTCAGAGAGATCCAGTGCGGTAGTCCCTCGCAGTTAGGAGGGAATTTTTGATCGTATATTATATCTTTATCTTTTCGTCTCTCGCAGATAGTAACCTATCCCTCTCGGCTTCTTGTTGAAAAGGTGCCATGAATGCCTCCGACTGCAGAGAAAAAAAAAATTCTTCTCAGAAATCGGAATATATGTTATATTTTCTTGGAAAGCGCACTCGTTTACCATCGTTCGTGTTTAGATACAGAGCTCGTTGTCGTTTATCGAAAAAATCTACGGCGGTGGGAAAATTGGGCCGTGCTCATTACACTGTAAACGAGAAAATTAAATAGATTTGGTTTAAAAAAAAAAACATATCATAATCGGATATTTGTATACAATCAATACCATTATGGTTTAAGCATAAATAATGCAAACTTGTCATCAAAATAAATATCCATAGTATTTGTGAGTTAAATATTATAAGCATGAAAATAATAGAAAGATACTGAAATGATCACATGTTCCTCATCCTATAGAATGCAATTCAACAACCCATAAAAATGAAGTTTTCAGATTCAGAATTTAATGTGTTAGTCATGAATGTACTCAGTATCTCTAAGTATTGAAATAGGAATGCATTTTATGCCGGACATCAGGGATTTATACAATAAAAACTAAATGCGTAAGAAATTGTAAACTAGTAATTGGGTGATTATTTTTGTAATTGTCTATTCGAACATCATAGTTTTACGTCCATAAAAATTGCAAAGATTTAAAATTAAGTTGCAACTAAGCAAAGTACATCTCTGATCAGTATTTATCGTTAAAAATTCATTTATGAAGTTCCTAACCATCTTGTGTTGCAGGTGTGGTTCCAGAACGCGAGGGCGAAGTGGCGGAGGAACAACAACAACAACAAGCAGAACCCCGGTCAGCAAGGGGGGATGATGGGCAGCGAGCACTCGCCCAACTCCCAGCTGCACCCCATGGGGCTGTTGGGCAACGAACTGTGCAGTCCCGACGGAGTGAGTTCCTACTCGGAGTCCAGCCCCGTCCACTCTTGCGGGGGCGTCCCCTCCGACGGCTCTCTGTCCACGCATGTTGGACAAGGACAGTCCATGGACTTCGACAGCAGCAACCCACTGACGCCCATCATCAACCACCACGGACACAATCCCATCCACAACGGTGATCCCATCATGCACATGACGTCCTTCCAGAATCTCTTCTAAAGAGGAAGGCTCCACCCTCACCCATCTTCAGGTCATTCTGCGGTTCATTTGTGATAAATTATTGTGGTCGAAAGTTCTCCATGGGGGATAAAGGACGGAAGAAACCTGCGATAATGTGATTTTTAGGATGAAAATGTAGTTACTTTGTGAAACGACAATTAATGGGACTCTTTATTCATTGTTGTTGGGCATGGACATTGGTCATTTTTCATCACAGTGTCTTGGGACTTTGTGGTACAAGAGAAGATACGAAGAAAAAAAGTATTAAATGTGGAAAACTTATTGAACATTTTTAAGTAAAAAGAAAAAAAAAATCACATTAATTCAGTTTTCTAAACAGATATTATTCTAAATTACAAAATTAATAACAGAAAAAAAATTATACTCTTTTGGAATATATTTTAAATTTTATCTAAGTGATTACTAGTCATTGCATTTAGATTTTGTTTAAAGAAAAACGATTTATGACGTAACATTTTTCAAATTTGTTTCTAAATTTTAGATAAAAAAAAAAAATTCAAAATTAACGACAAACAATTTTAATTTTTTGCAAAATACTTTATGAATTTTAAAATTTTCATTTATTGAAAAAAAAATTCAGAACTGTAATGAATGTTATTCATTGTATTCCCATTAATGGTTTTAGCTTTGAATGGAATTTCCATTTCTTTGAGTAAAATTCAGCTTTTTTAAATGATCGAAACAAATATTAAATCATCAGTTTAAGACACCTAAATTAATCTAGCAATTATTTTTAAAATCTATTATAAATTTGGTATTAATGATTTTGTTTCCTTTTTCAAAATGTATTAAAATACATTATGAGCTAATATAAAAGAAACATTTAAAGAACACATCAATTTTTTCATATAAATAATACAGGATAGGATATTAAAATGGATCTTATTTTTTTATAAATTTTATATCTTCTTAAAAATTTATCACTGTATTAAGTGATTTTACTTACTTTTTGTTATTTTGTCCAATCAAACATTTTTTCTGAATTGGAATGAGGCATTCTTTGTAATAAAGTGCAAGGTTTAAATGTCTTGTCAAAAAATTAAAATACTGAAAATATTTCATCTGTTAAAGTGGCTCCCAGACCCAGTGTACTGATAATGTTATATTTTTGAATGAATGTATACTCAATGTAAATTCTATGTGAATATTGAAATGCGGGTGGAGACATAATACTCGATTCCTTCTGTAAATCATTCTGTCCACAATAACTTTTCATACAACTGTACAGCTCAGTAACTTGAATCATCTGGTTGAAATAAAGTTTTCAATGTATTTTCTTTAAGAATTGATTGTTTTTACTTGCATCTTTTATCACTTTTCTTCAAATAGATAATGTATGGAAATATTTTAGTCTGCGCCATTTCATATTTCTCAGCATTTTATAATATAGTAATCATAATTTAAAAAAATGACAAAGACTTTGGAGAGGGTTCGATTGAGTTAAAAAACAAAAAAAGCGTTTTGCAATAAAAAAGATTAGATAATTCCTGCATTACTTTCGTTTAAACCTAATATAGACGATTTTGAAAAGGAAGAAATATTTATTGTTGCTTATATTTATTCATTAAAGCATTCTGCATCCAGTTCTACGAATTTAACTATCTATTATTAAGTAACTTTTTAATTAGATTTTGGAACTTTCTTTTTTTTTGTAACAAAATACCCATTTAGAGAATTTTCGATCTCCTGTTTATTACTTAAATTTTGGCCATCAAGAAAATGTCCAAAATTTAAGTAATAAACAGGATATCGGCCATCAGAAACAGAATAGGATAATAATTTGATGGGGCTATGTTTGGATTGTAGAGTGAATGAGCAAGAATTTCCCGTCCTGGTTCATTCTAGCTTCTGATGAGTAATGTAGATTATTGAGTGAGTAAAACCCACTTTTAACTCTCTCATTGTGGAAAGTAGATGTAGATGAGAGGATAGCTTGGTTATTCAAAGGCAGTTCAACATAAACCATCCCCTCCCTGTCCTATCCAGTGCAAAGCAAAACCTTGCTTAGATGCAATCGGTTTTCCTTTTGGGCTTAACCATCGTCTTTTTACAGTAAGACTTGCATAAAGCATTCACTTTTCTGCTGCAGTCACATTACTCTCCAACAAAAAGGAGATTCATTTCATTTCTCGTGACTGAGGTGGAAAACATTGACTCGTTGCTCACTGTTTGCACTGCAAGCTCGCGTGGAATTCAGACACCAGATAGAAAAATCTTTCCCATCATTCTCCCGCTATTGCGCGCAAAATCCGACTCCTTAGCCAAATCCGCGGCTGAGGAGGATGTCATTCATTGTGGGACGCTGACCTATGGCGAGATTTCTTCCCTGGCAAAAATTCAAAATGAGCAAGCTTTCAAAAACCCCTCCCAACCACTCTAGGTGTTTTGCTAGGAAACCGGGAGGATCTTTCAAAACTCAGACCGAAATTCCATCAGACTGCTTTTTCTCACTGCTCGAGTGGCCGCACAAGTGCCCTCACTTTTAGGCACGGTCAAAAAAGTATTCCCTCAGTGCCATAGGTGCTCTTCTGACCCGCACATATTTTGATTTGTTCGGGCGAGACGAGGTCCTCCGGGACCCTCAACTGTTTTTAGACATTTTCTTATTCATGGGAATTGCTTAGCCTTGCTAGACAGTTCCGAAATTAGTAACAACAACAAAAACTATTGCGCGCAGTGGTGTCCACCGGCAACACATCCATTTGACCGGTTAGCCATACTTGTCACATGGGGTTATGACCCGAGCATTGCTGTTCATCCATATCAACCTGCATCGGCCAACCCTTTCTCTGTTCCTCTTCAAGACTTAAATTCCTTTCTGGAAGCTTTTTAAACCAATGTTGAATCGGACTTTCTGGATCCTGGATACGAGGAAGATGTGTTTCCGGTTGCTTCTGCTGCGCTTCAAATGGTACCTAAACTCAAAAAGCATGACATGGCAAACATGAAACTTACTCTATTCTATCACTTCATGTTATATAGGAATGAGGGGAGTTCTATCCCATGATATATAGCAATTGAATTTAACACGAATAATCAACCTTATTTCCTTGTTGAAAATTTCAAAACTATTTCAGTTCACTTCAAAAAAAGCAGAGTATTAGAATGATTTGATATTGCTTGTTTTGTTTCAACTTGGAAACATTCATTTTGGCACACTAACAAAACATCACAAACTGTAATACTGCAATTTACGATGATAAGCAACGCGCTCATGACAGAAGTAATTCATATTTCGCGGTTCTCTGAGCAGCCAGAGCATTTGGACGAAAAGTTATTAAAAAATCACTTTTACTCAGATAATTTTATTTTTACAATTTCAGTTTATCAGTAGCTTTTATCATTTAATTTCATATAAAAAAAGGCACATTTTTTTCAACGGTTAAAGTGAAATGTATTGTATCTGCAAGTTAAACATTTTTTTTTGTTTTTTTTGTTTGTATTGTTATGATGTAATCCTAATTATACAGCCACCAACACTATAGAATAACGCTGTAGAATCCAAAAAGGAGTACTTTATCATTTTTAAACAAATATCTTTGTTTTAACGTAATTGTTTTTGTATCTCTCACTCTTTTTCGTGTTTGTTCAGCATTGAAAAATGTAAAGAAGATTAAGCGCACGAATCAAGATAAAATAAAAAAATGGTTTTTTTTTCTCTTAATAATTATTCTAAAAAAGTTTACATTCACATGAAGAGAGTGCATTATTAGATCATTCCTTTTCATTTAACAGAAATAGTTTTTGTTTGGATCGTGGCTCAAGTCAACGCGCCCCCTGGTGAGCATTAGGGCGACTTTGTAATCCACTGGAGGCATTGTTGTAGACATTGTTTCAAAAAACGAGTCATTTTAAAAAGTTTTCTGAATATACCTAAAAGCGATCTATGAAAAAAAATTATTGTTGTATAAAATATGCTTTCATTATTAGCAAACTTATATTTTAATCTGGAGAAACGGTTTAGTAATTTCGGTAATTATTTTGTAACTGAGAGAGGAGAAAATAATAATAATATTGATCACTCGATGCTGCTTCTAAGCAAAAGCTGTGGCATTGATTTCATCGGACATGGAAGTCATATTTGGGAACAGAAATTAAAAGTCTAAACAAATTATAATTTAATCATATAAAAAGTTAAAAGTAATACAAACATTAAGATAAAATATATAAAAACTGAAATCTGCTCTGCAAATTTCAACTTATTATGAGTGAGCATTCGAGAACGGATGCATAAACTCAACAATATACCAATGTTTAATAATTAGAATACTACAATAATGGCAAAACTCAAATAGACACATGAATATAGCAATGTTGAATAGATCAAGAACTTCATGAAGAATGAATTGTTTAAGATTCTCTAAAAGAATATACAAAAGTAAGATAAATGTAGTTGTGTTGTTGTTGTTGTTTCTTATCCCACTTGGCTGGCCAAGCCCACGAGCCCATACGTGCTCATGATTGAAGGGGAAGGAAGCAGCTTCAGTTGTGATGGAGCACCCGTAGGTAGAAGCCTGACTTTTGCTCCGTGACGCTCTTACAGTCATAGGAGACCGGGACCTACGGCTTAAAGTGGATTCCGAACCACTACAAACATCCATGGCACCGCCGGGATACGAACCAGAAACCTGTGGCACCGAGCGCTAGACACTCGGCCATTCTGGTCCCAAATTTGCCAACGGCACGCGGTGTTCCCAGGTGGTCACCCACCCAAGTACTGACCGCGCCCAATGATGCTTGACTTCGGTGATCTAACGAGAACCGGTATATTCAGCATGGTACGACCGTTGGCTTGTAAATGAAGAATGAAGTACTCCAAATTCTACAAGAAACGCTATCACATTCAAAAGCCAAAAGAATATATTAAAGTTTGAAAACTCTACGCATAAGTGAAGAATGAAGTATTCCCAATTCTACAAGAATTTTAATTTTTCATTCCAAATACAATAAGAAGCACTATACAGCTGCATAAGCGCGGGAAAATGCGAAAGTGATAAATGTGAAACTTCAAGAAGAAGGAATTTATCAACGCACTACGAGTACTTATAGCCATTGGATATATAATTGTTTAAAATCCCAAGCCAAGACGTGAAAAGTGTTTCAAAACCATATTATAAAACACTTCAAACGAAAGACAAATTCCTCAGAATATTCCTCAAGACCTTCGTTATCGATGAACCATTTCAATACCATTTTCCGCCAAAATGTGCAATGGAGTTTTATTTACTTGACCCTCCTTTTCGTATAACTTCACGGACTCCTAACCACGGCAACATCATGTTCACACATGATAATAAAATAGCAATAAAAAGAATCAATCCATTTTTAATGAAATTTGCTATCCGTAAAGGGAGTAAAATCTATGCATATAGAAATATCGAATGAATATTTTTGGTCAATAACAGACAAAAAAAGCAATTTATTTCTTTTTTAGCCTACCCTGTTCTGGATGATGGGACACCCTCGTTTTGGGTGGATGTGATAACCAATACACTCTGAATGCTTTTATGACTGATTATTAAGTTTAAATAAATTTCAGATTATTTGTGATAGTGTTCTATCGACAATACTCTAGTGCAGGGGTGACCAGCCCACTATACCCAAAATACATTATGCATCCATCTATTCAATAATGGACTGTCGAAAGTTTGAGAAAAAGTGAACTTTGATTTTAAAATAATATTCTTGCGAATATGTGACAGGTATTGCCTGCTTTGTTTGTGAGTCTACTGTATTGAATTCGCAGAATAATTAAATTATAGTCTGCGAACTCATGCTGCGTGCGCATCTTGGAACATCTAATAACAGGATAAATCGCCATTGGCATCGATTTGCAAAAGTTAAGTGAAAGAGTCGAGAAACACATATCGCACTCGTCAAATAAATATTTTTGAATGATTTCATTTTTGTAATTCATTTGAAGCTACGAATTCCTCTAATTATAGTATTGCAACCCTAAAGAAATTGGCGAAATATTCAGGGTTGCAAGATTGGCGACTTCCTCAGGGGTACAGTATCCTAGATTTTAACCATATATTTTTTGCATGTCCTTCTTAGTGTTATGTATTTCTTTGCAATGTGCGTTTAGTATCATTATTATTATATCATCTATGCTTACAAGTAAGAATAATAGTAAATGATAATTCATTATGTTTCAATTTTTCACTCCGAAAAAAATGTCTATAGTGGGTTTAAATCTAATAGGGGCATATGTAATTTTACATACGGCCCGCGGAGTTAGGATGTATTTCCAAAGTAGCCCGCAAGATCATTTGGGTTGGCCACCCCTGATATAGACAAAATGTATATATTTCTATGTATAAATGTATATATTTCTATGTATAAATGTATATATTTGCACATCATAATATTTTTTCTCTAAAAACCTGCTCTAGTCACTTAATTTTATCTTTATTTTTGTAACTTGAAAATTTTGCACTGTTTGATAAAATACTAAAAATAATAGAATTATTACCGATTTCTCCGTACATTTTAATGTGCCTTCAATAGGGCGGAAACACTCTTTTTAATAAGACTGTTTCCGTCCTATTGTCCTTTGTTTTTAATAAACAAAATAGCATGAATGTAATAAATATTTTAGTAATAAATGACGTAATATAATTTAATTAAATATTTTCGAAATGCATGTGTAAATAAATATTTTTTAATTTTTGAAAACATTAAAAAAAATACAAATACAAATCAAAATGTCTAAAAATGAATAAATAAAACATTCCATCTGACTTACGAATTTTAATTTCCACTCGCTGAGTTGAAGGGTAAAAAATAAATGAAAATTCTTTATCCTTTGTAGAAGTTAAGAGATGTTCATAATTAAATCCGAGGTTAAAGTGAATGAAACCTTGAATTAATGAATTTTTTTCGTTTTTAATCCTTTGGTATTCTTCGAACTGATTTGAATAGATTCATTTACATCTATATTTTAAATAAGTCACCCCTCTTTTTGGCACGTTTGCGTCACAGAGTTTAAGAATCACTGCCATGAAAAATGCACTGAGGGGGAACAAAAACTTCTTAATATTATTGTTTTAAAGATAACCAATAAGAACACAGGGACGCCATTTTCTCATTTACAATTTAACTAAACACACTGTCGAATGAGGAACGGGACGTCTGCCTATTTTTAAGGGATTATAAACAGCAGTGTAAAGACCTAAGCATTTCTGATTCCTGATCGTCCGTCGGAATTTTAGACCGACTTCGGTCATTTTACGTGATTTGGTTCTTTACTAATGGATTGAGAAGAATTGCGAACATTCAATGACTTATAATAAAGTCATCAAAAAGCTATTTAATTGCACCAAAATTGACTCTGAGAAGCATCAAGCAGATCTACAGAAGATGCGGAGTGAACCCAATAAGTCGAGAAAGGCCAATGTTAGAACTGAAGAAAACATCTTGCACAGATTTGAATTTAAATAAACCGTGCAACGCCGAGTTAATGTGTTATTGTACATAGAAACTTGAATATCTGTTTATCTGTTCTTTATACAAATTCCCAGATTGCAGCTTCCGGCACACACGTAGATTACGGTTCTTTACCACTTGGAAGATTTCCTCATTTCCACGCAAATTTCAGCAGCCATTTCATCCAGTTGTTAATAGGCTGATTGCAATGTTAGGCTGTTGATCCAATTGTTAAGTGATAGGTCAGGATTTAAAATTCTAATGCCTGTTAGAAAGAAACGAAAATGGGAGTTCAGCTTTAGGGAAAGCGTTGCAAAATTTTAATTTGTGGTTTGAGTACTTGCTATAAGTTGTGTGGAAACACAATATGGGATGTTTATGAAAACACGCAAAAAATGTCATAGAAATTAAATGCTAATATTATAAAACATGTTGGTAATGCTAAAAATGTGTGCATCTACTCATCAGATGGGAAAGCAAAGAATAATGTGGCTTCATACGGGATTAACTGAAAAATGTGGGGCAAACATCTCCCCGAGAGCACGTCCCCTTAAACTTTTACTGATGGACATGCATTTTTTATATTTCGTGATGTATTTTATAGAAGGAGACTCTTAAAAAAAAGTTTGATGAGAGACATTTCAATGAAGCTAGACTGTGGGTATTTCTCTGTGCATTTTATGCAAGTTGCTCTTAGCAAACAAATTATTCCCACTGTTACTGATCAAGGTGGCGTTTCATATTTCGTTGCGCATTTCGAGACTCGTCCTGAACAAAAACACGCTGCTCGTTCGAGTCTGCAGAGATCCTTAAATAAGATTGCAATTTGTCAAGTCGATTTTTGAAAAGCCCGCTCCTGCCAACTGTCAGCGAAAGTTGGCAAAACGTTCCCATCCTCCTAATCCTTTTCCCCCCTCCGTGTTGGAACATCCTTTTTTTTCCCCCCTCTTCTGAACCCTCATTTGGAGGGTCTGTCCCGTGACAATACCGACGGCGAATAAAAGATTGAAACAATGAGATGCAGGAGAATTTAGTTTACGTTGTAAATTTTTTTGCCCATCACGTCTCCGCGCTCCGCTGGGCTCCGACAAAGCAGCGGCTCCTCCTGGGCGACACAGAACATATGATGTAATACTCGCTCTGCGTGGAATTCAGAAGGAAAGTTTTTATTCTACGAAAGAATAACAATGCGTCTTAATTGAGTAACAGACGTTAGAAGTAAAAAAAATAACTAAAGTTTACTTTCGGAAAAATGCGAAAAGAAACAGTTACACAAAAGTACATTTTTAAGAGGAAAATTGAAAGGTTTTCATAAAATTATTAAGCAATATTTATAATCTTTCAAGTATTAGTTTGTGAGTATTTTTGTATCAGAAGCGACCAGAAAATAATCTAGTACGAATATAATAGTCCAGCAAACATAATTCACCTTGCATTTGCTTTTGCTGTTTCGCGTTCGATTCCTAATTCCTCCATTTACAACAGGACTGTGATCTTGACGGATGGGCTTAGAAAAATGTGTGAAATAAATTCAATGAATTGTATTGAACTCATGTGAGTTCAATATAATTCATTGAATTTCTTTTATGATTTTATCTGTAAAAACTGTTTTGCATAACATAGTACTTTTTTACAAAGTTAAAGCGCAATTAATTAACTCTAAATTAAATCTATCTCACTCTTAAGTTCTAAGGTGGCCTTTGGTATCTCAGGCTTCAGGTTCGAATCCTGGCGGTGGCATGGATATGTTGGTTAGTGATTCGGAATCCACTTTAAACTGTAGGTCCCAGTCTATTTAGCCCTTGTTTGCACAAACACGACCTAGAGCGACAAACCAAACTCTTAAACTCTAAATTTGCTTACAAATTTTTTTTTTTTAAATAAATGTACTACAACTACACCACAGCATAACATTGTGCCTAGAGCTGAGTTGCCCCATACAGTTTGGGAATGATGTGGGTGAGAGAGAAATCTGATTGGGCTCTGTGACTCTCTGCGGTCATATTAGATCGGGACCTACGGTTTAAAGTGGATTCCGAACCACTACAAACATCCATGACAACACCGGGGCTCGAACCCGAAACCTGTGGTACCGAGCGCCAGAGCGCTAGCCACTCGACCATCAGTCCCCTAAATAAATGTACTAAAGACCTGTTACTTAAAAAAAACCGTACTAAAATAGCGGCACTTATTTTTAATAACCGTATAACTGCACTAAATGGTCCAGATGCCATAGCTCTATTGGCAGAGTTGCACGCTTAACTCCTCTTGATCATGAATTCTTCTTGTAAAATGTCCTTAATGTGATAGAAATGAAAAAAATAAATCGCGAACATTTTAAATCGTATATATTTTAATACTCAATTATGCGATGGGACGACTTCCAAAGGTCCTGACAAAAGATGTGCAGAAATTCCCGCTTAAATGGAATTTCGTTTCAGTCAATGTACCTTTCTTGTATCTTCCTTAGATTTTTGTGAAGACATTAAAACTTTCATGTCACTCACAGTTTTCCGCGCCTGGTGATTTCGTATGAATCAACGCGTTCGCACTACTATACATTCTGAGTTATAAAATAACCAGGAACAATCATTAATTTGCTTTATTTGTAGTAAAATTTAATGGCATTGTATTTAATTTATTCTAAATTGTATTATAACTGAATTTATTCATCACATCATCACCAGCACGACAGCCCTGAGTAAGCCAAGGCTTTTCTTTGAGGAGATTTCCATGCATTCCTCTGGATGACGAGGGTCCTCCCATTCTTAAACCCTAGTACAGAAAAATCCTTCTCAACTGTGTCTATCCATCGCCAACCTGGGTCGTCCTCTTCCTCTTTTTCTCCGTGGCTTTGCCAAAACGAGCCCTTTTACATGGTTTACATCATACATTCTGAATAGATGAGCAGCCCAGTTGAATCTATTGATCTTAATAAATTTTATAATATCTGGGTCTTTATAGCATTTATACATTTCTGCGTTGTGCCGTCTTCTCCAACAATCACTTTCCCTAACACCTCCAAGAATAGCCCGTAAAACAAAATGCATCCAAATGGGCCTCATCAAATACCAAAGTCCAAATTTCAGAGCCATAGACCAAAATAGGTCTAATAAGGGTTTTATATAACAAGAATTTAGTTTTTCTGCTTATGAACTGCTATTTAAACAATTTTTTTTAACCCAAAAAAGGCCTTATTGACAGACACAATTCTGTTGGGTTTTTTTACTTCAAGTACGATATTATTTTGACAACTAATTTCTGATCCTAAGAATTTAAAACTAAGTACAGGTTCAAAAAATTGTAAGTTTCTAAAGTAATATTGGATGTATCCTGACAAATATTTCTTGAGAATTAAATTTATTGCTTGAATATATTTTTCCACTCCTTATTATATATTTTAATACTACTCAGAAATAGTTTATTTGTCAAGGTTAATTTAGTAAATAAAATCACAAAATCATTATGGTTATTTCATTGAAAAAATTATTCGTGAGCAAAAGTTGTCGACCTTCATTATTCAGTTGAGATGAAATGTGAGTGACTGTACGTAGAGATGGCCCAAACTAAATTTTAATGTACCCTATCAAACTGAAACACAACAACTGCCTGATAGGTTGTAACATGTTCAGCATAAAGTGTAGGAGGATGAAGGTTCTAATCCGATGTTGGCGTCCGTTACACACACTGCTTTCCGACACGAAGAGACAGGATAGCATCGCTGACAATTTACATGGATGCTTTACACGAGTTGAACAGTGGATAGTCAAGGGAAATTTTAAAGGAAAATACATATTATGATGTGCAAATACATACATTTATACATAGAAATATATGCATTTTGTCTATATGTAAATTTCACTCGAATGAGCGGATGTATTCTAAGAATAGACAAGGGAACGTGAATGATATGTCCAATATTACAAAGTAGAATGGTTTACCGAAACAAAATAGAAGTATTGTCTAAGTCCAGGGGTGGCCAACCAAATGATCTTGCGGGTCATTTTGGAAATGCATCCCTACTCCGCGGGCAGCCTATAAAATTATAGATCCCCCTGTTAGATTGAGACCCACTACGGACATTTTATTGGGTGTGACACATTGAAACATAATGAGTTATTATTTTTATGTTTACTATTATTCTTACATATAAGCATAGATAATATAGCAATAATGACACTAAACGCACACTGTAAAGAAATATATAACAGCAAAAATTAAATACAAAAAATATATAAATATAAATGAAATTAAAAAAAAGAAAGCATTCACAAATATTTATTTTACTAGTGCGATATTTATTTTTCCACTCATCTTGAGTTCGCAGAATATAATTTAATTATCTTGCGAACACATAATTGTAAACTCATAAATAAAACAGGCAATATTTGTTATATATTCGCAAGAATATTATTTTAATTATTAATTATAATTATATAATTAATTTTTTCTCATCATTTCGACAGTTCATTTTTGAATAGATGGATGCATAACAATGTATTTTTTTAATGCATTGTTTTTCACTCCTTTGGCCATGATAATATCTATATATATTTTGTAAGAGTGTGATACATCTCACCGACCGGAAAAATGTTCAAGGCGGCCGCGGGTTGTCCCCCTCCTCCCTCCTGGGCTAGAAGAGACCCAAAACCATAAATACTCCAGTTATTGTTAAGTACTGTAAAGTAGTTGTTAAAAATGCAAATAAATCCGTGCTATCAAACGTAATGATTTTGTGATGCATTCAAGAAATTTCGATGTTGCTAAAACAAGAAAAGAGTCGTATTTAATAAAAATAAATAATGGTTTAATTTAATAACTTTTACAAAATACCATTTTCTCATCTTGGGTTCTTTTTTGCTTAGACCGTCAGAATTTTATCAGGCCCTATTTTGTGTTTCGATAAAAATCGCTTTGGCAGGCCTGGCATATAAAAAGGTTCCTTTTTTTCCCCCAGCTTTAGATTTGCACGACGTCATTGATTCAAACAGACAAAAAATGCAAAACAATTTGTTTCAAAACAAGGCGTGGAACTCGTAAACAGCGCCGAGTTTTGTTATGATTCAGATAAACAAGATGACAGTTTGCAAAAGCTAAATGCAAACCTGTGCTCTATTATTACTACGCATTCAGTTTTAAATCCATCAACAATTTATTGCAAGCGATCATTAATCTTAGCCAGATCATCAACTTTGAGTTATGGGATATGAAACCTGTAACTTATGAAGTCATAACTTACAGAAATGAAACTACACGTGTTATCCAGTGCAGTTAATAGAAAACGCAGCTAATAAGTATGTGTTTATTAAAGATGAACATACTGTATAACTAAACGTTACAGAAAATAAAACATATTCAGTTCTGGTCAATTTTATAACGCAAATATATCTGTACAGAATATGAATCCTATTATTAAATATTTAATAATTTGCCTTTTTGTTTAGTTGGCGTATTCTTTTGGAGCTATTTAGCCCTGGGGGCTCCACCTCCGATAGGACAGGGTCAATACAGTTGAAATATTGAAAATGGCCCAAAATATATTTACAAATAGAATGAAATTAACTTACAATCTTAAACAAAATAAAATTAAAAAACTAAATTAAAATTTTGCACAGACGTTTTAAATCGTGATTGGACATCTCCTGGATGACAGTATTTTCATGATTCATAAAGCATGTCAAAAAATGTAATAGAGATGTGTTTCAGAAAACCTTTTAAAGATGAAATGTGAATAGCTTTATAGAGATCAGAATTGCTCATGAACCTTTGAGCAGAAGTCATCTGGCGGATATTGGTATTATGTAAAGTTTCAAACGTTTTTAAATTAAATTGAGCTACACAGGACCAGACCGGGCGAGCGTACGTGAGAATGGGGTGAAGCATAGCAGTATAAAGAAGAATTTTTTTTTAATTGGCCTTAAATAATATAAATTGATTCAATGAAACAAAAAATTTTATCCCAGAATTCCCACTCATTCTTTTATTCTCGATTCTGTTTTCATTTATCTTTAAGAATATAATATTGATTATTTGAAAAATTACTATTATAAATTTTCTATTTTAGTTTTTTTATAGAATGACTGACCTAACGGTATCAGACAGTTTTTAGGACGGGTGCCATCTGGTGGTGTGAAAATTTGAAAGCATTAAAAAAAAAAAATGTTTAGTTCATTAAATTATAATTAATTAAAAAAAAGTTTGTATTTTTGTCTACAAATTGTTAGAACGAAATAATGCATTTAGGAAAAGAAAAGTATTCATATAGTATTTTTAGGTACCCTAACACATAATCTTATTCATTTTTATATGCAGTGTCTAGGAAGTCTTTTTACATTTCCAAACATTTATTACAAAAGCAAATTAAAAGAGAGATCATCGAAAATGAAGCGTATCTATTGCCTCACTTCATTTTAATTTCATTTCATTTAATGCCTCTGTACATGTGCACCATGAGTTGCACGAAGCACAAGATATGCTGATGGCATGCCATCAGTGATCCTGTGCTTTTATTTTTAGCACAACCCCGGAGCCCTCGTACACTCCCCTGCTCCTCTTTCTATGTTAATGATATTGTTGTATTGTTAATGATGTTGTATTGTTAACGATATTGTCTCCAGATTATCTTGCATCTAACAAAGATGATTCAGATTGCCCAGTAAGTAATCATGGATGGCATAACCATCCTATATATACTACACACATGAATATGCGTCATGGTAGTCATCCGCCTTGGTGGACGTGGCGATGCATTAAATTAAAACAGGGGTCTCCAAACTTTCCAAGGGCCAAAACCGTTTTAATTTTTCTGCTATTATCTATAATTTCTAGTGTTTTAATGTGTTTTTTATCCAATTTATTACAGCAACAATAAGCTATTCGCTGTCGCGGGCTGGATTGATGACACTGGCGGGCCAAATTTGGCCCGCGGGCCGTAGTTTGGAGACCCCTGAATTAAAATTAAAAGGTAAAAGAATTAAATACATAGGACTCATTTTGTAATAATATCTGTGTTTTCACTGAATGTTTGAAGAGACTTTATGGACACTCTGTAGATAAAATTTTAATAATTCTTTGTTTCAATATGAAATTTAGGGTTCATCCCAGGTTTGTTCCTTAACTCACCCGACACTTCTGTTTTCTAAATTATAGCACAATTTTGGAAACTCGTTTTGATGAAACGAAGCCAAAAACTGAATGCTGTTATTGAGATGCCAAATAATTGAGCTCTTATACCAGAAGTGAACATTAGCCTCATCCAGCCTGCACCGCCCGTGGCTTTTGCAAGTCTGTACGCACCTATATTATATTTTTTTGCCGATTTCGATTCATCCGTCTGCATAGTTTTAGTTCCAACTCTGACAATTTGCAATGCGCATTTATTGTATAAAATTATGCTTTGAAGTTAAACTAACGATATATATATGCTACTTTCTATATACGGCTAAACTTTTTACTCAAAAAAACAGAAATGAAATAAAATAAAACGCATGAGGGACACAAACTCTTTCGAGAAAAGTTTCCCATGCACAATCCGTTCACGGATGGCGTGGAATGGTAAACATCCAGTTTAACGACTGAATCGGACGAATCGATTACTTGTTAGGGGTCAGTTATACGCCGTGCAAAGCTGCCTTAAGAGGGGAAAAAAAATAAGTACACCAGCTAGTGTGAATTTTTTCATCTGGCTTTTCTTTTAATACAGTGTAATTTAAAATTTTAATTAATAAAAATTGAAATTCATTTTATTGCAATTAAAATCCCTTCTAAATGACATTTCCTTCCCAATGGCTCCACTCTTTTAGAATCCGCCTGATTTGGCAACTTGCCAATCAGGGATGGATCGTTGACAGTTGGTATGGATCGTTATTTCAAGTTTAAAAATTAGTTTCGTAAAAATAAAGAAACAAAATAAATTTTTAAAACATTTTCAAAACAACTATGGATTCTACTAAAGCACAGTAAAGACAAAGTGACAATGTTATTCATTAAATTTATCAACACTGTATAAATTCATAAAATATTTAATAAATTTTTAATTATTTCATTGCATTTTTCCAAAGTTTGTATAGTACTTAATTGAAATGTATCTAATCAACACTCATCGGTTGAAATTTATTCAGCACCTCATTCTAATAAATAACTTCATCATTTTTAAAAATAGATTCTGTACAAATGTGAAATGTACAGAGTGATTATAATTAAAGTCACACTTTCAAAATGCTGTAGAAAAAGAACCACTCGTCACAATGAGTTCACATTTGGCCCGAAGATACTTGAAGGGAGAAACGGCACGGCATCAAAAAAAAAATTCCAAAAAATATTCCACCGATTTTTCCCATCCAATTGGTATAATCTTTGCCGTGGTGGATGGAAGTTACTTGGAAGTCATTTTTTCCGTCAAAAAACCGAAACAATTAAGCACAAATATCACTGACAGCCGATTCAAAATATCACAGCCAGTCGAATTCACTTTCGTTGTGCCGCTCACAGCGCCATCTATTAATATACTTTGGAACTTTTTTTTTGATGCCGTACCGTTTTCCCCTTCTTCGAGTATTTTCAGATCAAATGTGAGCTCATTGTGACGAGTGGTTCTCTTTTACAACATTTCGAAAGTGGGACTTTAATTCTAATCATCCTGTATATGCTTTATAAAAATAAAGTTAATTTAAATTTAAATGAATGTTAATCTGTAATAAATAAATATTAATCTTTAGAAGCATATTGAGAACGAAAATAAATTTTGAATGTTCCTTTATACCAGTTCTTAAGTTAATATATTTATTAATAAAATTTCTCTTTGTTTGATTATCTCATCATTTAAAATATACTTATGATAATATATATAATGAATAACATCTCAGAATCTAAAGAATTAACACCTAAAGAATCTCAGAATCTTGAGTTAGTATTTTAGCTGATTTTAACTATGAATATTTTAGTCTTTAAAATGCTTTTCATGTTATGAGATACAAGTATATTGTTACTTCACTAAGATGTTGCAAATGATATTTTAGAACAATGAAGAGAACTTATTTTTTTTCCTAGTTTGTTCTCATTTGGAACTGAACATTACTCTCTGAGAAGTTCAGAATTCTGCTCCTGGATGGCATACATCTAGCATCATTTTCGCGCATTTTAAAAGGATTTTTTTTATATCGACAGTTCTTCGTGGTATACTTTACACTAGCCTAATTTTTAAATTGGTTATTTTTGCAGTTTATATTATTTTACATATAGTTTTTATAATAAAGAAAATTACGATTTCTTTAATCGCTTTGAAAATTCAAAACCAAAGATGGCGGTGGATTTGGCCGATTTATGCAAAAAAGCGTCATTAGCATAGTGTTTCAAGATTTTGACAGAATTTAATTTAATTTTATTTTATTAAAGATCAAACAAATGTTTTCTAATTGAAAAAAATAATTTCCCTAAAGAAAATTATTTATTCATTGAATTTCTGATAACCATGCTATTTCTCCCCCTTATAATCTAAATACATGTTTTAAATTCTCATTCACATATTTCTATATAATCTTAAAAAGTTGATGGTTTGACAAGTTGATGCTATTTTTTTCTTTTTCAGAATATTTGTTTGTTATTATGCATATGATTGCTTTAATGAAAAATGAATTTGTTTTTAATTCCATTTTGCATTGCATTACTTTCTTTCATTATTCGTCACTTTTTATTGTTAGGCTTTCTATATTATTAAATTTTATGAAACCACGTGTGTTATAAAATGCCTTTTCCCATAATGGCATGAAAACTTGGGAGTTTCATTTCTTTAAAAACAATTAGGAATAGCTGAAAAATCATTAGGATAATATCGCTTTTTATTGATCTTATGTTTGTTAAAAGAATAACGTTTCTATTCTAAATAATTCCGCAAAAAATATGCAATTATGCAACTAAAGAATACTTCAGATGAATATCAAATTAGCCACATAACTGTCTTCAGTATATCGTTAAGAATGTAAAGTTGTTTCATGGTCTTAATTTAATTATTATTTCTTTTTTTCGACACTAATGAACAATATTATTGAAGATATTTAAGCAGCATTCATTTAAATGGTTTATAATATTTCTAAAATACATACATCTTTCATGTCATTATGGGAAAAAGCATGCATACCTAAAATTTCATTGATTATTTTAGAATTATTTTTTTAATCATTCATACTATTTATCTTTATTTTCTTCCCTATTCTAATTTATTTTATTTCGATGAGTAGGTAATCCGATGTTTAAATATTTATTATTATTGTATTTATTCCTTCTTACGAAATTTTTTTTAGTGATCGTTTAAAGGAAATAAGGGACTACTTTTCAAAATATTTCTGTCAGCAATTTTTAGCACTTTTGTTTTTAATGTGCGCATGTTTTAATCCTTTCACCTCCAACGGCAACTGTGTTTTTGAGTAATCTTCAGCGAATGGCGAACTCGACAACATGTTAAAAAGCCATTTAACCGCAGAACCTCTCGTATCTTTCCCAATGACTGCTCGTCTCTGTCTATGAAGACGTAACTCACCCTTCATCGAAGATCGCTTACGTATGCCTTCGCCGATGTTCTCACATAGCGCAACATTTTTGCCCTGCCTGCCTGGTATTAAAGCGTCGACTTCGGGTCGTAAATTTCGGAATCTACGTTCGCCATTTCTCTGAGAACGAAGCTCGGCTTCGTTTTTTTTCTTTCCTTTTTTTAATTTGGTCTTTTTTTTTCTCGCTGCTTCCTTCCTCCATATTTTATTCGATGCAGCTTCTAATTGGGAGAAGTCTCGAAACCAGATGCCCGCGGGGGTGCTCGTCTTCGGGGCTGCAGGACGTCGCGGCGGGAGTTGGCGACGAAAATGTGAGGGCCAGAAACAAGAAAGGTTGTGTTCAGTTGATCATTTTTTATTTTCTTTTATTGAATAATGAGTTGGCGGTGTTGCGTATTGATTTAGAAATCCGTTCGGCGATCTTCCCATGCCTCAAATATTTGCTGTGCACGACATCTTCTATCAACGTTATCGTTATTAAGCAACATTTTGAAGAATGTTTCCAAATCAGGGGTGGCCAACCCGCGGCCCACCTCGAATATTTTTCCGGCCCATAAGACTTATCATACTTTTACGAAATATATTTATTTTACAATGGACAAAGTATTGAAAACCAATCTATTAAGAAAATATATTATGTGTGCATCCCTCTATTCAAAAATGAACTGTCGAAATTGAGAGGAAAATGTAACTTTGATTTTAAAATATTATTCTTGAGAATATAGGACAGATATATTGCCTGTTTTATTTACGAGTTTACAGTTATGAGTTCGCCGAATAATTCAATTATAATCTGCTAACTCATGATGCGCGCGCATCGTGGAACATCTAATACAACAAGTTTAACTTTGAGTGACCAACCCTAAATACACGCAGTGGATTGTTGATAGAGAGAAAGCCAGATTCATAGTTGAAGTTGTTAGCGCTTTTGGTTCAACTGGCACCTGCGAATCGTTCTTTTCGAAAATGAAATGGACAACACAAAACCCGCTCAAACATAACGGACGCAACACCCATTACGATGTGCAAATACCCAAACGGAGACCGATTTGCTAAAGCTAAGTGAAAGAGTGGAGAAACAAGTATCACACTAGTAAAATAAATATTTTTTAATAATTTCATTTTTTAAAATTTCGTTTATACTTATATATTTCCTTTCTAGTGTTATATATTTCTTTACAATGCGAGTTTATTATCATTATTATATTATCTATGCTTATATGTAAGGATAATAGTAAACACAAAAAATAATAACTCGCTATGTTTTAATTTTATACTCAAAAAAAAAAAACGTCTATCATGAGTCTAAATCTAATAGGGGGATATATAGTTTTATAGGCGGCCCGCGGAGTTAGGGTGCATTTCCAAAGTGGCCCGCAAGATCATTTGGGTTGGCCCCCCCTATACTATACTATTCCAGATCACCATTCAGAAGAAAGAATTCAAAATTCAGTGTGTAATATATATATATATATTTATTTATTTATGTTGTCTGTAAAGGGAATCTCCTTCATTGAATGGATGTTTGTGAGTGGTTCGAAATCCACATTAAACTGTAGGTCTCGGTCTAATGAATCTACAGTGTGCAAAAAATAACCGTAGAGAATGAAATCATGTCTGAGGAGTAAATATGATGCAATTATTAAATAGAATCGAATAAAAATGATTGTAGTGCTTTTGAAATATAAGTAAAATGAATAAAAATTATGAAGCATAGAAGAATTCTAAGTTTATCTTTTCTGCAAAAAAACTCATGGCTCATAAACCTCCTAAACCCATAGCTTTCATGCAATGCAATTTTTCGCGAATTTAATAATTCGAACAATAATATAAGAATTTTTTGCTGCCACATGTAACTTCTGAAACTGGATATTGTTTTCTTTTTCAAAAAAAGACTGATAAAAGTATTGCAGGCATATAAAAAAAAGAGTATGACGTCATGTTCGGAAAAATACTCCCGTAGAGTTAGTTGCCAATGGTATTTTTTTTTTTAAATAATGAGTTGGTAGTATTGCATATTGATGTAGAAACTCAATATTTATTCAGTGGTTTTAGCATTGCAGAAATACTTGATGTAAATCATGGTTGGTAAATCTTTTACCACAAAGCATTGCCCAGTATTATTACTATGATTATGCAATCCTTATTTTTGTGAATGATTCGAAAATAATTAAATTAATATTATTTCTGTTCAGAAAATCAAAGGCAATCATTAAATATTTCGAATAAAATTATCGTGTCATTCTTTTTAGCTTTGCAAATCATCATCACAGCTGGCTCGACAGCCGGTTGTGGGCCTTAGTCTTCTTTAAAAGATCCAGCCAGGCTGTTCTCCTCTTGGCCGTGGACCTCCAGTTTTTTATCTTAATAACATTAAAAATTAGAGTCTAAACAGTCGACCCATCTCTTTTTCGGCTTTCCCCTTGGTCGCTGACCAAAAGGGATTCCATTGAAAACCTTCAAAGCGGCTCTATCACTTTCCATTCTCATGAGATGACCGGCCCATCTCATTTTCAGTTTATCAAATTTTAGAATGTCAATACGTCTACAAAGTTTGTAAAGTTAAAAATTGTATCTTCTTCGTCAATTTCCATTGTCATTGATACCACCAAAAATAATTCGTAGCACTTTTCTTTCGAAGATTGCCAGCATTTTCTCTTCTCTTGCTGTTAGTGACCATGTTTCAGATGCATATGTTAATACTTGTCTTATGAGAGTTTTGTACAGTAAAATTTTAGGTCTTTTAATCAGGTAGGATCTTAATTGGCTTCTAAGACCAAATAGGCAGCGATTGGCAGCAATAATTCTCTTTCAAATCTCGGGGCTGATTTCATTTTGGTATTCTATCTCAGATCCCAGGTAAGTAAACTTGTTAACACTTTGAAATCTATGTTGGTCGATTTCAGAGAAATCATCAGGATAGTCTCACTTTCCGCAAAGCATATATTTGAGCTTTGCAAATAAAATTATTAATATATTATTTGCAATTAAAATTATTAATATTTTATTTTTTATTGCTAATATTTAAAATTTTCTACTTATATCTCAAAACATTTTAAAGATTACTTTTGCTGATACTTAAAATAGATGAATTAATACTTTTTGGTTATATATTCTTTAGTATATTTATAGATAATAGACAATGAATATATATTTCAGTAATAAAAAATAAACTAGCTGTACCATGCAGGGCTAAAAAAATTTTACCCTGCATGATCTAGCTGTACTAATAGTGCCAGACTATTGATAATATAGCTGTAATGTTTTAGCTATATTATTTTACTATATTTGTTAGATAATAATACTGTAATGTTTGATTTAGTAGTAGCATGCATGACAAAAATGTCAACAATTTATTTTTGGTAATTCAATACAATCTGCTTTCAAACCAAGTGTTTCCAACCCAATCGTAGTACTATTCAAAATTTGCCATCCTTTTCTCGCGCACCGCCCACACTCACAAGCAAGCCAATCCAAATGTGGAAAGCTTCCACAAAAAACTATGGCAGCAGCGCGTTGCGTAATTCATGCATCTCACCGTAAGAGGAAGAAAAAATAAATGATCTCTGGAGGTACCCGAAGACGTTGCATCCATGTGGAAACGGGTGTCTTTGGCAATACCTCGGGAGTGATAAATAAGCAGGAGAGCACATCGATGACAAAGAATTCCTCGCGAGATGATGATGACAAAGCTGGGGGACGCGAGAGACGACATCCCCCTATCTCGTCTGCCATCTCGCGCAGGAATTCTTCATCGGAAAGGAAAGAGATTCTTCATCTTTTTCTGGCAGATCTGCAGCAGATAAAACGCTCGAGTATTACGGCTCGCAACTCGAAATAACATTTTTCATTCTTTCTTTTTTTTTTTTTTTTTTTTTTTTTTTACCTTCCTTTGTCTGTAAGAAACATCGGGTTTCCTTTAACTGGAATTTCAAATTAAATAAAAACGAGAGAAAAAAAAATGTTATTTTATGCTTACGCTGTCGATATAACAAGTGATATCGAAATGAAACATGAAAAATGAAAATGAAACGAAAAATAAAATATGAAAAGGAACGCGAAAATAAATGAAATGAAACATTTTAGTGGTACAGGCGAGTTCAATCCATTACTTTATGTATTGCAGTTATATATTTAATTCGATTCATGGTTTCATGTATTACAGTTATACATCTAGTGCAATTCATCATTTCATGTATCACAAGTGAGTATAGAATGCGATTCTGAATTTCATGTATTACAGATGAGCATGTAGTTCAATTGATTATTTCCTGTAGTGCAAGTAAACATACAGTCGAATTTATTTCTTATTCATGTATTACAAGTAATATATATATATATTGTTTCTAACCTAGTATGCGGCTTTTTTTTTTTTTTTTTTTTTTTTTTTTTTAATTGGCATATGATAAATGTAATGGCAAACCAAAATCCTTTAATTTTTTTAATCTTCATCTCTAATCTTCGTTTAATTCTTTTAAACTAAAAATACGAAAATTCGGTCTTGCACTTAACAAATGTAAAGGTATAAACGCGATTTAATAATTTTGTTATCTTTAATTTTCATGCTGAATCACGGTTGACAATCTGATTTATTTTTGCATTGTCATTTTCTATTTATAAATGACATTTTTCTAGGCGTTTTCTACGCATTTTATGCGCTATTTCTTAATGGATAAGAAATGAATTCATCATATGGCGTCTTATGCTATTAGGAAATCTTTCATTTTTAGAATAAAATCAGAATTATTTTTAAAATATATACCTGTCAATGCCAGAATTTTCAAAAGAGTTATTTAATATTCTGACAGTACAAGTATATATTATTATTTTAAATGAGTAAATACGTCAGAACTTTACTTTTTAAGCATCATACTATATTTAATTATAAAATATGAATAATTTTACTGAGATTATTTTTTATGGTATATATCAGGAGTGTCCAACGTGCGACTCGCCTTGAATATATTTCCGGTCCGTGAGATGTATCGCACTTTTACAAAATATATTTATTTTATAATGGCCAAAGTAGTGAAAACCAATGTATTAAATACATTATTTGTGCATCGATATATTAGTCTGTACCTACATCCTGTACCAGAATTAAGAAATATGAGTTATTGGATTTATTCGACAATATCCACTAAAAAGCATAACTAAATCAATTAAATATATCATTAAAAGCAAAAGATAACTTTATAATGGATACATTTAATACCATCAAAGCATTTCAGAAGAAATTGTTGTTATTTGAACCGCAATTGAAAAGAAAAAACGCTCTCCACTTTCCATTATTGAAATAATTTAAGAAATCAAAATGTAACAATTACTTCAAACATACAAAAGAAATAAGGAAATTTACAGCTGCTTTGGAAAGCCCGATTCAGTAATTTAGAGTTAGACAAATGCAGCAAAAGTTTTGAAATATATTCATCACCCTTTCATGTTGAAATCGAGTCGCTCCAGAATATCTCCAAATGGAACTATTTGACTTACAATGCAATATTGAATTAAAACACATTTTGGAAACATCACAAAATTATTTTATAAAAATATTATTTCTTAAAAATAGATGTTTATAACACTTACGCCACAAAAAAGAAATTTGAGAAAACTGGCAAAAAAAAGTTGTTAGCGATTTGAGTTCAACTTACAGCTGCGAATAGTTTTTTTTTTATTATTTTTTTTTTACCTAAAATGAAATTGACTCAACACGAAACACGCTCAAACATAACGGATCCTAACCTGCAACACCCATTACGATGTGCAAATACCTAAATGGAGATCGATTTGCAAAAGCTAAGTGAAAGAGTGGAGAAACACATATCGCCCTCGTAAAATAACTATTTTTTAATGATTTAATTTTCTGTATTTCGCTTATATTTATATACTTTTTATATTTCATTTTGAGTTCATATTTCTTTACAAAGTGCATTTAGTATAATTATTATAGTATCTATGTTTGCATGTAAGAATAATAGTAAACGCAACAATAATAACTCATTATACTTGCATTTTTCACTCCAAAAAAAATATCTACAGTGGGTTTCAATCTAATAGGGGGATATATAATTTTATATGCGACCCGCGGCCCTTGGAATGCATTTCCAAAGTGGTCACCAAGATCATTTGGGTTGGCCACCTCTGGTATATATAATTCATCAATAGTTTTCACAGCTCAAAAAGATTAATCGCTAATTATCCCAGCACAAAACGATTCATCAAGGCTTCTCCTCTTACAAATTAAGTAATTTTAGTTTTATAACTTCCACTCGTGGCATGAGCATGTTGGTGAGCTAGTATTCGATTCTCCCTGGTGGCGGGCACTATAGGAAGAAACGAATCAACTTGTTATGATAGAGTTTCCAAGATTGCTTGGATAAAGTTGTCTGGGTCACCTCCAATAGCAGGGGTTTTATCCCTGAAAGTATTTAAGGATAAAACCTTCGGAAAGGATTTACTTTATATTTTATTTCCACTGTAAATGCATACCTGGATAATGTTAAATTTGCTACAAAATCTACTGTGACCTGACTCATGAATCCTGCGCTGTTACAAACGTGCGGAGCTAGTCTGCGGGAGGGTCGAGGTTTGAATCTGCTACGGACATTGTTGTAATAGGTGCTTTCAAAAACTCGGAGAATCGATGGCGATTGTGACGATAAACGTGACAGCGTCTCGCATCGATAGTCAGGCTGCCTGGTGGAAGATTTCCGTGTTCTCTCCCATACGACAAGAAAATGCTAGGTAATTTCCCCTTCCCGAGTGGTGCTGTTCTCTCTTGTGTGCCGTACCCCATCGGTGGGCTGTTCGTATACACATGTTTTTATATACGTTGTGCATGAGGACCACCGGTATACAACACACACACACAAATATGTACAGTAAAAGCCCTCAAATCAAGTACCCACCCTACAAACAGATTTTATTTTTTATTTTCAATATAAATAATATTTCATCCGATATCATTTATTCTTATTTTTTTAATACAGAGGTCGAAAAAACAACGAGCAAGGAACAATGCAATGTTGAAAAACAATTGCAACATGTCTTATTGCATTTGCAGTCCCCTTAACAACATAAAACGTTTCTTCTCTAATTTTCACAACATAAAATGATTCATCGCTCATTTCTCACATAAAACTATTCATCATTGTAAGATAAAATCTATGATTAATATGAAGTGTTTTATTTAAATTTATTATTTTTGATAACATTCACATTCCACTTATGGACAGCGATATTATTCGCTGGATAGAATGCAAAACAACGAAATGTCGATTCCCAGTAGTGGCGTTAGCAAATGTCCTTGCTTGTCGTTGTCAATAAAAATACTTATGTAAAAATAAACATATTTAAATATTTACAAAAATATTACGTATTTAAACAAATTTGATTAATTAAAATTAGTTTGTCCACTAGCTCAGTAAAAAACAAACCTTGGTTAAAGGGAAGAGTGACAAAGAAGTACTATTTTCTCTCATTAAGAGGAAACTCGGGGAAGAGGGAGGGGGAGTTGAGAACTACCGAACTACCTTCGATACGAACACGTCTGAAATTAGCGATAAAATGTTTTCATCATCATCAACAGTACGACAGCCCAGGGTGGGCAAGTTTTTCCTTTGTAGAGATTTCCATGCATTCCTCTGGTTGACAAGGGTCCTCTAATTTCAACCCCTAGTACAGCAAAATCCTTCTCAACTACGCCTATCCATCGCAAATTGGGTAGTCATTTTCCTCTCTGTCCCGGTGGCTTTGCCAAAACGAGCCTTTTTACAGGGTTTAAATCATTCATTCTAAATAGATGAGCAGCCCAATTTAATCTATTGATCTTAATAAAGTTTAATTATAACTGGGTTTTTATGGCATTTATACATTTCTGCGTTGTACCGTCTTCTCCAACAATTACTTTCCCTAACACCCCTAAGAATAGCCCATAAAATCTTCCGCTCAAATAAACCCAAACGGGCCTCGTCAGATCTTGATAAAGTCCAAGTTTCAGGACTATAGAACAGAACAGGTCTAATAAGAGGTTTTATTTAATAAGAATTTAGTTTTTCTGCTTATGAACTGCGATTTAAACAGATTTCTTAACCCAAAAAAGACTTTATTGTCAGACATAATTCTGTTTTTCATTTATAAACGTTTTATGTTGTGAAAATTAGCGAGCAATTGTTTTAAATTGCGGAACTATTGAATTATATTACATAAATACTATCGTCGAATCGTATCTAAATGTTAAAAATCAGTTTATCCTGGGGAACTTCGCACTCATGTCCCAGTTCGATTTCCCTAATGGTGTGCGCTATAGTCACCATTTTGAAAAAACCAGTGGAATCAATGACAGAAGTGGCAGAAATCAAGATTGAACTGTTTTCAAAACAGATATTCAAAGACTTTACTGTTACTTTTGAAAGATATTACTCCCCTGTTTTCATTTACTTTTTGTGAGTGTGATGAGTCTATCTAGACCACGCTGAATTGTCTATCACTAAATCTTCCGCATCAGGCACTCAAGAAGTTAACTTTCGGGGTTTTTATTAATAAGTTCATCTGACAACAAACGTACCACATTCGAAGATGATAATTTCCATCAACACAATTTATAAGTTAGAAACAAACTCTGCATAATGTGTAAAGGTGAAGTTTCGTCGCTAAATGTACCACAATGGAAAAAAAAAGCGAGAAGGACAATTATTAGATGAAAAATCGTAGCTACCAACCAAAGTTTAACCCCCCCCCCCCCCAACAATTAAAAGGATTAACAACTGTTCCATTTGATTAGCTTTTAAAAAAAAATTCCTATATTACGTCTAATTTTCATGTTAATTTTAATATCTATTTTATTTTTTTAAGAAGAAAAAAGCAATATTAAGAATATTATATCATATTTGCATGGTGGTTGTTCAATGTGGAACAACGTTAAAATCACACAATATTCAACTAAGATGAAAATTTATTAAAACTTTTTTCCTCAAATGGCGTAACGAACACGACTCGCAGTCAAGTGAGCAGTTCGTGTGAATCCAACGAGTTTGCTTTCAAAAAAGCGGGGGGCTCGACGGTGAATTGAAATCTATGGTAGGTCGGTTGGTGGGAGTTTTCTGAATTTTCTCTCACACACTCCAATGGGGTGCAGGTATCCTGAAAGGCCTTAGAGGAAAGCAGTGCCCCCAGAAAGATCGACACACTTAATTGAAGCTGGAGATTATAATTTCTAAACATACTGTTGCTTTTTTTTTTTTTTTTTTTTTTGGTGATTAGGTATCAAATATTTTCTTCGAAAATAACCTCACTCCAAGTTAAATATTCTGGGACTAGAACTCACCTGAAAATCACATTGTTGACATATCAAGCAAAAAATTCAAAAACTTTCAACGATGAGCAGAACTTCTTATTTTTGCATCCATTCTCAGTTCTATCCTCACGTACTCATATCCAGTCTGGGCTTATCCTTACAATTACCATATCAATCCTCTTGAAGCACAGCGAAATGTAAATGTCTGCTAAATTTGAGGGGGGAGCAAAAGAGAAATTCATGCACTAAAATAACCTTTGAAATGCTTTCTATTAAATTCTTCAACAACCTCACTTTAACTATATGAAGATTCTACAGTTCAACAAATCGAAGTTTATTATTCTGATAATAAAATTAAATGAGCGAGAAGAATTTGACTTAAACTTTTTTACCTTTTATTTTTTTTTTTCTATAATCTTATCTTTACTAATTTATTTTGTTATTTCTACATTTTATCCAATTAACTTATCCAACTCATTGTGTTCTTACGGGAAATGTCCCCCTTCGAGGCTAGAATGCTGCAATAAAAAATTGAGCCAATTTTTTGTGATTTCAGAATGAATGTTGAGTGTATTGTTTGTTTTACTTGTAAAAGAAAGCCCAATACAGCAATTAAAACCCACACGCAACGAAAAAAAAAAAACCTATTTACTATTCCAACAAAGAATGCATGCATCTACTTTGTAAGCCATTGTGCAACTAGTACACTCCATCTAGTATCTCCTTCGAATATTTTGAATGAGACATCAATGCGTAATACATTGTATGTATACTCCATTGTACACATACCCACTACGCAGCATTGTGCAATACCACACATTACAGTTTTCTAAAATTATTATGGAAAAAAACTCTTTCTGCCTCTGCGATTATCTAATTTTAGAAGAATGGCTGAGGCGTATTGTTTGTTTTAACTTTCTTTTTACAAGAAAAAAACCCACAAGAACTGGAAACTCATCCACAAAAAATGTTCCTGTCTTAACCGAAAAAAAGGAGGCAATACACCTGCTTCGCGAACAGCTACATCACTGGAACGTGCAAGACATACTGAGCGATCACTTCTTTCTCCACATTTTAAACCCTCGTTAAACTTCTGCGTTCCAGAACACACCTCCGAACGATCTTCCAAAATGCATGGAAAACTCGGGAGTCGAGTGGAGGGGGGAGGGTGTTGGAACAACGAAAAAAAGGAAGGGATGCCATCCCACCGAAAACAATAAGGTCCCTCTGTTCGAAAGCACTGCAACCCGAACCTCCACGGATAGTTCCACTCACTTAATTCTTCCGTACTGGATAATGAATGCTTTCCTCCTTCCAGGGTCTTTATAAATAGAGCCCACCTCTCTCGTCTGGGGGGGGTTGCGGAGGAGTATTTGCGGAATTTTCGCACATTAAGAGCGCGTCGGAGGGTGGAATGCGACGGTGGCTTCCTTCCTCTCGCTCCCCGCATCCCTATTTATCTCTCTACCTCGCCTTCTGAGAGGGGAAGAAGTCTCTTCCTGGATTCATTTGTCAGAACAATCCGGTTTCAGATTCATCATCGAGAGTTGAATTTGGAACGTTCTTTAAGACTTTGCATCTCATTAGAATCTGTTAGTTCTACGATTTCTGTTGATCTAGGTCAGAGATTGCCGTACAGTTTGTCATCTGACGTATGACGATGCTGTCTCTTCTATGGTGGGCAACCTCGTTTATACATCAGTTTTACTTTTAAAAAAATAAATAAAATAATAAATTTTCAAAACTTTTAGATTTTGATGCGAGATTAAAACATGTGGATTAGAACTTTTGTCAAAACTCCTGCTAACCTGAAAGCAGGGTCCCTATCTATGCTTTTTATTTATTTAAAACAAATCCTACTGCATATAACAGAAAATTCCCAATTCTGTTGGTTATCACGCCATTGGCCAAGGGTAAATGGTTGTTTGAAGAATTAATTACATATATCACTGGATATGTCAAAATCTATCAACCTACATATGCCATAATATTATTTTGTAAATTTTATAGCGTCGAACTGTACATATCACTATCTAAAATACAACAAATTAAAAAATTCTCTATAGGATGTAAGATCGCATTCCATTCTGAGCGTCAGAAAAGATTCACTTCCAACAAGCCCAAGATATCACTTGTCGGAAAAGTAGTCCATCTTCGGAATATCAATAGGTTGATAAAACAACAACAAAAAATGCATATGCAGGTGTTTCTTGCTTATAATCCAATGATGAATTCGATCTATTAAACAACAGCAAACAAAAAAAGTTACACATATGTGCCTCTTGCCTATTATCCAATAACCAATGGGGTCCATTAGACAACAACAAAACAATTACATACGTGTTTCTTACTGCCTCATAACACAATGACCCATGGGGTCCAATAGCAACAACAACAATAGAAAAAAAAAACGTACTTCACTTTCACTCATCTTAAAATGTAAAAGAAAATAAAATCGACACCAAAATGGAACAAATATACCTTCAATAGCTCATCGAAATCCTTCATAAATAAAAAAGATAAGAAAAGGCGAACAAAATGAAAGTCATGCCATTAAACGTCTTTTTTTTTTTTTTTTTTTTTTTTTTGGATAACAATAAAACGTTTTACCAGTTCGTTTCACGCAATTCTGCCGCAGGAATTCAGTGACTATGGCAGAAAACGTGAGTTTCAAGTTTGGGAAATCCCACACAGGGATGTCAGAAGCGAAACAGCAAGTGACTCACACGCAAAGAGACTCTTAAACGACGGCCGGCTCAGCAGCCAGCGGAGCGCATAAAGATCCGCTCACGACCCTTCAGAAAAGCACAACAGATGAAACAAAAGAGTTCCAGAAATAAAAAAAAAAGAATGTTCAGATTTATGAAGTTATTGTGGTTTTTTCGGAAGGTTCAAGTGGTTCTTCTTGTGGGAACGATCAGGTCAAGACTTCGTGGAGATGACTTTTGTGACTTACTTAACAGAGCACGAATCTTTAATATTATGGATGCGACTTCTAAATGCTCTTATCCTAAATGAATTCTCTTATATCCATATTTTTCGAAATCAGCAAACAAACTTTATAGAAATGTTTTATAGAATTTGTTAGATCATTTTAATACAAACCAAATGCTTCAGTTTATCGTTATTTCAAAATGAGATATACATTTCTTAGGTTTTTTTTCCCTTTTTATTCAGTAAGTTAATTCATTCAGTCATTTAGTTATTAAATTTAACCTTGTTAACAGTAAAACGTGGTTTTCGGAGAGCTGCAGAAATAACAAAAATAAGCTCATCAGACGGAATTTCATTTATTATTATAAAGTTAGCCTTCTTGCGCATAGCCATGATGTCTCATATAAATGTAAATTTTCCTTTTCCTCTTCTGCATCGGTAGGTTCCACTTATGTATACAAGAGCCAGCCAACGGTGGATGAAGAAGCGGATTTTTAAAGACTTATTTTATGAGAGAAAACTCCCGACCAGGTTGCCCACGAGAGGTGCAAACGACGTCGAGTCTCCTGGTTTCTGAATGCGATCACCAACAGATTTGAATTCCCCAGAAAGTTAGCTGCCCACGAGACTAACTTGATCAATAAAAGTAAATGAATGTGCCCTGCTCGTCTGCTTGTTTCGCTCACGTACAGTTATCATATCAACTTGGACTTTGGTAAGATCTGAAGAGACCCATTTGGGTCTATTTGAGAGGAAGATTCTAAGAGCTATTAGGGAAAGGGATTGTTGGAGAAGACGGCACAACGCAGAAATGTAAAAATGCTGTAAAGACCTCTAGATATTATAAAATTTATTAAGATCAATAGATTCAACTGCACTGCTCCTATATTTAGAATGATTGATTTAAACCCTGCCCGCTCGTTTTGGCAAAGCCACAGGGACAAAGAGGACGATCCAAGTTGCGACAGATATAGACGCAGTTGAGAAGGATTTTGCCGTACTGGGGGTTAGGAATTAGCGGACACTTGTCACCCAGAGGAACGCATGGAAATCTCTTCAAGGGAAAGCATTTTCCCACTCTGGGCTGTCGTGCTATTGATGATGATAGTTACTATATCACAGATAAAGAAGGACCCTATTTTTAAAACTTTCAAATGTATCCATAATATAACGCGAAGAAATAGCAGGTTTCTCAAAAAAGTATCACTTAAAAAAACTTATGGGATTTATGAACTTATTATCTATTGCTTTGGATTAATGATAGAATGAATCTTTAATCATTTTCACGATTTTCATGAAATTTTAAAATGGTACGTTTTTTATATAGAATTTAAGAATACATAATTTTTATGGAATTTAAAAATGATAATTTTGGAATTGGATATCACTCCATTTTTAAATTGCATAAAAGGGATAATTTGTTTGCAATTTAAAAATGGAGTGATATTTATGAAATTTCAAAATGGAATAGTTTTCATAGCATTTGAAAGTAGAATGTTTTGTTTATTAAATTTTAAGCTGAAATTTTTTTGTCTTTTTGAATTTCAAAATTGAATTAGTTTCATGGAAACTGAAAATGGAACGTTGTTTAAGGGAATTTCCTTAAAAATGCAATTATTTTTAGTTTTTTGAGATGAGATTATAACACAAATCTATCCTCATTTAACTTGATCTTTCCTAATTGACTCTAAATCATTTAATTGAACGAAGATGCTTTACGAGACAAACGAAAGCGGTCATTTTTCTTACTGGGAAACTTTTCTCCTTGACGTTATTTATTTTTTCATGTACAAGGCTCTATTTCGAGCTTCATAAATTTATTTTCAGACCCAGAAAAAAAAATATCGAATCTGCCAAGTAAATCTTTGTAAATAACTTCTCATGAATTAAATCAGATAGTTTAATGAAATGAAAAAATCTTTTAATTACTCTTTAGTTGTTCTGATTAGATTATTATTAGTAAATAATTCATACGATAATTGTCTTTAATATTTATCAGTTGTGATTATGTTAAGGATGAAGGGTGATTTCATTTATAAAATTATTTCAATATTTAATTTAATTAGCCAGAAGAACCAGAAGCATTGTCTGAGTCTTAAATATCAAAGCACCAGTAAGAATCATTTATGGTAGAAAAAAATAAAACACACTAATTTAACTTAAATAATAAACTTAACACACTGACACGTTTAGAGTTATTCAAGAAAGCATTGAGACACTTGACATGCATAACATGAAAAGTTATTTATAAAGATATTTTTAAAGATATTAATCACATCAAAACACAAAATTAATCATGATAGGGTTTAACATTCGGCATACAGCATATAAGGAAAATTTTCTTATTATTTTAGAATTACAATTGGATCTAGCTTTTTAAATGTAATCTAAAAGTAAACACTATTGGGGCAGTTTTGAAATGAGAAATTTAAGAAATATGTAGAGCATCCATAAAATTTAATTTACTTTTTTTAGGCAATGATTTTAGACATAAATTATTAGCAGAAAAGGTTGCCCATGAAGCAATGGCGACAAGCAAAGACATTTCGGTAGATGTGCGAAATCTGGTAATAAATTATTGGAAAAATGGCAAATCAGTTCATTGAATGCGACAAATCGTGAAGGTCAGTAAGTCTATTGTTTTTAATATTATTCACAAATTCAAGAAAACAAGTAAAGATCAGGGCATCCGTGGACATTTAGTGAAAGGGAAGAGATGTAGATTGTAAGATAAGTTGACATTAATCTAAGAATTAGTGCGGTAAAATTGACTTGAAATGCAAAAGTAGGTCCTGTAAATCTGCAAATCCCGAAATTGTCGAAAATGCTTTAAGAAAGCATGGCAGAGTAACCTCGGAGAAAGGCCTACGTCAGCAAAGCAAATCGAAAAGCTCTACTGCCGTTTGCTAAAATGTACGTAAAGCAGCCAACAGGATTTTGGGAAAAACGTCATTTTTGTGGATGAAAGCAAATATAATCGGATTCGGATCAGATGGCAAACAAAAAGTTTGATGCCTATCAAATGCAGCATTGAATAACAAAAATTTGCGGCCTACTGTAAAATATGGTATGGATGTGACAGTCTGGGGTTGCATGGCAAGCTCTGGAGTGTGAAACTTAGACTTTATAGAGGGTACAATGAATAAATATATATTTTTTGTTCCAATGCAGCTGGCAAAGGCAAGCGCTGCACAGACGTTACTCGCTTTGCATTACCCAGGGGGCACGTGTAACTTGAATATACGGACGCGGAGTAACAATGCCCCCGCAACGCTCTACGATCCTATTAGGACCGGGACCTAGATTTAAAGTGGATTCCGAACCACTACAAACAACCATGGCACCGCCGGGACTCGAACCCGAAACCGGTGGTACCGAGCGCCAGAGCACTAGCCACTCGGCTATTCAGGCCCCCAATGAATAAATATGTCTTTCTTGACTTTCTCAAATGCAATTTAATGCAAAGTGTGAGCAACTTGGAAATTTCAAGACATTTTAAACTTTACCAGGATAATGACCGAAAACCGCTGATATTTTCACTGTCCTGGTGTGATTAAGACGCCTGCCGATAATCCATACCTTAATGCCATTGAGTGAGTATGTGTTATTTGCAGCAAAAAAAAACCCTAATGAACACAATATCTCTGATAAGCAAGAACGTAATTGCTTAAAATTGATCAAATCCATGCCAAATCGACTGCGAGAGGTCATAAATTGCAAGAATGGACCAAGACTATTAACTATCAAGTTCTTATTTTTTTTCTTAATTTATTGCATGATGATCTAATACTTTTTTGAACAGTTATTCTGATTTGATTTCTTTTCCATCATATTACAATCATAATTGCATTAATATATAAATTTTGCTTAAGTTACTATGATTTGCATTTATCAATACGTCATATATGTTTTATTTAAATTATATATTATGATAAAATCCTATGAATCTGTATGGCTTCCTAGTACTTTTTCAAGTGATTGTATAAACTTTCATAAAACATACCAACAGCTATAAAATTGAATTTTTATAAAACCGAAAATTTTAAAAATTTTCACTAAAATTCGAGACTTTATACTCTTTTCGTAATCATTTCGAAAAAGACCTCTGTAAAAAAAAATTACTTAACTTTTATTTATTTGTTAAAATTTAATATGAAATATTATCTTTATATATATTAAATGAATTGAACTTTTTCCAAATTCGAAGAGAAGAAAAATAAGCATTTCTGATGCACAGCGCTATGAACCTGTATATTATAAAAGTAAAACTATTTGGCTGATAACAGTAGTGTAAAGTTGCATGCTAAATTTGTTTTTTGAAAATCCTAAAATTTTCAAGTACTAGTTACTGAGGTGTAAGATAGTTCAAGTTCGAATCAGCTGATGGCGTCTGTTGCAGTCACTGTTTTCAGAAACGAAGAAATTCTCTGGCTATTGTAGCAAAGTGTGTAAAGCGATTCACATGGATAGTCAGGCTACTTGATGAGATATTTCCAAATTTCCTCTCATACAATAAGCCAATACGACACAATTATCTTTAGAAAGACAGTCACCTCTATGCTTCATTACCCGTCGATGGGTTGTCGTGGCGTACATCAGTGGAAAAAATAGGCCCACCGATGTTTAACAAAAAATAGAAGAAAAACATTTTTTTAATGACTAAATGCTGATTATAATGTGTGCAAATTTATGGTGTAATATTAAACTCATGTTTGTGATGTCACTCATATGTGTTTGAATTTCCTTTTGTTAAACAGCTATTAATTGTTTCAATAATTTAGCATGTGAAACTAATAAGTTTGGTTTTGGTCATTTTGTGCACACGATTCAGAATTCGACTAACGTGGATTCCGAACCCCTCACAAACATCCGTGCCACCGCCAGGATTCGAACATGAAGCCTGTGGTACCAAAGTCCAGAGCACTAGCCACTTGGCCACCAGGCCGCATTTTGCAGAGAACTTCTATTCACTCACCCGAACAAGCCATAATAGCATTATCTGGACTGCTTAAACCAAGGATGGCCAACACGCGGCCCACCTTGGACATTTTTACGGCCCGTGAGATGTATCACACTTTTATAAAATATATTTATCTTATAATGGCAAAAGTAATGAAAAACAATGTATTAAAAAAATACATTATGTGTGCATCCATCTATTCAAAAATGAGCTGTCGAAATGATGAAAAAAAATGAATTTTGATTTTAAAATAATAGTCTTGCGAATATAGGACAGTGTTGCCTGTTTTATTTAGACGTTTACAATTATGAGTTCATTACAAGGAAAATTTAACCTTATAATCGATATATTTAATCACATCAACGGATTTCAGTAGAAATTGTTATTTGAATCGCAATTGAAAAACAATAGCACTCACCACTTTCCATTGTTGAAAGAATTTAAGAAATCAAAACGTGACAATTGCATCAAATATGGAAAAGAAATTACATAACTTACAGCTCTTTTGAAAGCAGATTCAGTAATTTAGAGTTAGACAAATGCAGCAAAAGTTTTGAAATAATATTCATCTCCCTTTCATGTTGAAATCGTTCCCCCCCCCAGAATATCTCCAAATGGAACTGGTTGACTTGTAATGCAATATTGAATTAAAACCCATTTTTTAAACATGACAATCAAAAATAGATTTTTATAACATTTACATCCCAAAAGAGAAATTTTCCAATTTGAAAAATCTGGCACAAAATTCTATTAGCGCTTTTGGTTCAACTGACACCTGCGAATCGTTTTTTTTTTTTTTTTCTAAAATGAAATTGACCCAACACAAAACACGCTCAAACATAACGGACGCTCACCTGCAACACCCATTGCAATATGCAAATACCCAAATGCAGATCGATTTGCAAGAGCTAAGTGAAAGAGTGGAGAAACACATATCGCACTCGTAAAATAAATATTTTTCAATGGTTTCATTTTTATTTATATATTTTTTCTATTTCATTTTGAGCGTTCTATATTTCTTTACAATGTGCGTTTAGTATCATTATTATTATATTATCTATGCTTACATGTAAGCATAATAGTAAATAATAACTCATTGTGTTTCAATTTTTCCCTCCAAAAAAAATGTCTTTAGAGAGTCACAATCTAATAGGGGGATCTATAATTTTATAGGCGGCCCCCGGAGTTAGGATGCATTTCCAAAGTGGCCTGCGATATAATTTTGGTTGGCCACCCCTGGCTTAGACAATGCCACATTTCCGGACAGTAGAAGCGAAGTTCTGTGGACAGAATTTTAGTGCCCTATGCACTAATGCCCAATCTGGTGACCCTCAACCAAGCAGGGAAAAGTAGCTGAAGAAGGAAACATTAAATAGGGTACATTTTTCATATATATAGATTGTTTTTTATATATATTTATTTCATTTAACTGCTTTTGTGTTTATGTGCATTAGTATTAAACGTTGTTTAAATTATTTTATACAGTCCCATCAATCCATAATATGCCAGTAACAAAGGGATTTTGTTTTCATTTGGACGGATTTCCCCTCTATTTCTTACGGGAAAATACATTTGGTTTAAGTCCAGGGATGCGAAGCGGAATGACGAAGCATACAGAAATACCATTGCATCACAGCTCATAAAATCACAATGACTACGACAATGATTGTTGACGCACCAGTGATATTATCTTTGTTACAAATACTTTCCTCAAGGTCCTATTTTTCATCCATTTTTCCAAATGACGTCTTAAAAATACGGTATGTATACCAGAAAGGAACGCCGTATGCCTGCAGATCGAAATGCTCTTCTATTGGGCTCGAGGAGGAAAATACGACCTCTTTTGAGGTGCCACTTCTCAAGAGGTCCATTAAAATTGTTGGACTCATGTACCTGTCGCCTAGTGTAGCTGTCACCCCGGATAAAACTGAATCTGCTATACATCTGCCGTTCAAAGGACGATTGATGTAAGATAATGTGCACGGCATTAGAAAACACAACAAAATTCGATGATTTGATGGCGGTGGGGATTCAAAAACTCGCCCCATTTTTATTTAAAACAATGTGTTTGTGCCAAGGATGAGTAAAATAAATCTGTAGGCTTGAATGGAGCTCGAGAACGCGGAGACTAACCCTCTCGAGATGCTATCTCTGGAAGAGTCTGTGGAATTGGTAGCAACAGATGAATCAGGCAAGCTGTGATTGTACCCTGGGTAGCGCTGAATCTGCTAATTACTTAACATCGAAGTGTGCAACATTCGAAAATAACTTCTTTAAGAAAAAAAAAACACCTTTATTTCTGGCAAAGGTTCGACATTTATGGAAATAGACCAAGTTCCTGCCACTACGTCCATTCATCAACATGGCATCCAAAGGACCTTCCCAAACCAAAAAGAAGACTCTCGGACCCAGGTCGCGCAGCCGCTGACCCGTGTCCACCACCAAGAATATTTGCGTACTCTCTCTCTCTCCCGTCTTCTCATTAGGGCTTCCTTTTTATTTCGGGACCGGATCTGTAGAGAGATAGTGTTCCGCCTCCCACAACAATGCGCGTCGCCATTGTCTTCTTCCATTCGTTTTGTGCTCTATCTCGTCGGGATAAATTAATAATAATAAAAAAAATGTGTTTTTTTTTCTGCTTGGATTTTTTTATTTATTTACTTCGTTCCGCGGCCAATTACTTTCCGGCACGCATCACTTCACTTCTTTTGTGGGGACCTCACCCTCCTTCGAGCGGTCACGTGCATCGGTTCCAAATGAAATTTCGAGATCTTGAAAACGAATGCGAAGAAGAGGATAGAAGACACGCCCGGGATCGATAAAGATCTCAAACAGAAATTGAGTTGCTAATTAGTTTTATTTTTTAGTATGACGTCGTTCTTAGAAAAAAGGTTTTTTTTTTTTTTTTTTTTTTTAAAGGCCCCCCTTTTAGGATACGAGTGGTTTGATAGATAGCGCGTTGCATGTTCAAACTGTAGAAAACAGATTCTGAACTCGACAGCCGGAGCCCATACGAAAATTCTGGGCTTCATGCCGGAAATGGGAAAAACAAACTTATCTGCAGAGTATTTCCTTCCTTTCTCCAGGATGAAGTTGTGAATCTTCTAGGATTCACACTGGTAGTATACACTTTAAAGTTTGGTGCTAAACTGAGAGTCTTTGGTACAACCCTGGGTAATTCTGAATTTGCAATATATATGAAGTAACAAATGACCCTTTCAAAATCACAACATAACGGCATTTTTAAGCAACAACATATGTTGATAACCATAAGTATACCTTTATAATGTCTGTCTGTCATATTGGTTTTTTTATTTAGCGATTTGGCATCCCAATGTAGGATTTTGGCATAATACCATTTTATCGCGAATCTACCTGGTGCATTCATTACTATGCGTACTTGGTATCCTGACGATGCATCCAAATGCATCGTCAGGATGCCAAGTTCACATGCGGACTGTGGCGTTCACGAATCTGTGCATTTCTCTGCTTTGCATAAAATTCACTTGTCAAAAGATATTTTCGCGGGTTCAGTCGTATTTCGAAGTTGACACATTCAAAATTTTTCGAAAATGTTTTTTCGCAAAATGGTGTAATTTTTTTTATTAAAATTATAAATTTTAGAAAGAATCTTGAAATAATATTTACCAAAAACTAATAAAAACATAAAGGGGCATTATTTTCTACATGTAGTGAAAAGAACGCATTTTAGCAGGAAATTATTCGTTGTCAAAACATGTTTTATTTATCTTAGCAATGAAAAATAAAGTTATTTTTACATCAAAAATGAATCCACTCATCCAGAAAAAGTCAATTTTAAGAGAAATCGGATAATCCTTTTTATTTTTATTTGGCATTGCTATAATTTTTCCCCTTTTGAAGGATAAAATGGACTCATTTTCGATTAAATGTTTACTCATTCTATTTCCTTTAACATCCACTAACTGAAACAAATGTTTATGAATTCCCGAACCACATCCTTCTTCAAATCCTAATTCCTCTTTGCTTCATGAGTTAAAACGGATCCATCCTTAAAAAGTAAAAATAAAAAAAGGCTTTAATAAATAATGAAGAAAATAAAAACCTTCCTCATGGTATGAATTTTTTGGGCATCCACCGTAAGAAGCCTTTTGCAGGGCATAATTTTACGATCCAATCTACCTCTTTCTGTGGAACGCTCTCTTTACACGGAATTCGGATCACTCAGCAACAAAGGCGCCTTCCCAGAAGCATAATCGGGTTCTTTGTCTTAGGACTTTTCTGTTTGGAAGCCTACCTTGAAGAATACGGGTTTAAAAAGAAGTACTCTATTATCGTTTAATGGTTGAATAGAAATTATTGCCCATTTTTTTTCTTCTTCTTTTGTTGTTGGCCTTTTTTCTTCTTTGTTCGGTATCTCACCGGTTCTCGAAATAGATTCGCATAACGACGGCTACTTCGTTAGTGTCCAGTTGTCAATGATTCGCTGATTTGCGGTCACGACTCGGACAGCAGTCATCTGTTCGGACCCGACTCATCATTGTTAGAGGTCAATGCTAGGGGCTGTGATGAGGAAATGACCGGAATATGGCCACTGCCTTGCTTTAAGTGTTCATGTTTAGGACGTCGTTGTTCGTAATGAAATTGCAAATAAATTTAAACGGCCGCGGTGTTTTCAAGTGGACATGCTAGGATTTCATGCATGATCCAATTATGACAAAAATTCGGACATCAAAGCCAAGGAAGTTGATAAATAAGCAGCAATTGCCAGAAAGTATTGTTTAAAGAAATTATTATTTTTTTTACAGCTATTACCGATATGAGAGTAAAAAAAAAAAAAAAAAAAAAACATTCATTTTATTGAATCAATTTTTATATTGAATAAACATTTATAACAAGTTTAACTACATACATTTAACATTTAAGGTAAGTAATGATAATGTGGGACCTGATAGATCAGTGACTAGCGCTCGGCACAGGTTTCAGGCTCGGAATCCACTTTAAACCGCAGTTTCCAGTCTAATATGACTGTTTGGCATAGGACTGACAACCCTACTCCATAAAAAGAAAGCATCATCTGTCTCGAAATCTGCCTAGGCAGCCACCATGCAGCTGTGGCGCAATTGATGATGATGATGAATGATAATGTAGAGTGTAAAATTTTTACATTTATGAGATATGCAACATGTTCAATTTATTGATTTTAAAAAGGAATATTTTTATTAAAAGAAGAAAGTTTATTTAGTACACTTACATCCTTAAAAAAAATTATGAAATTAAAAGAAATTTTAATTCTAAATAAAAATTCATTCTAAAATGCCGTTTTTGAAATGTGCGAAATATTTCTGTTAGATTTCAGACTTTAATTCAAAATAATGACATTATTCGAAATATTGTTTTCATCATCAATCCTATGATAAATAATGAATTCAATCAAGAATACTTTAAAGCAGCATTTCCTTGTTAGAATTTTCCTATTTAAAAGTTCATTCAGGTATAGAATTAGTTTTTTATAAACTTAAAGATAATGATAATCTTGCAAACTTGTTAAATCCTGTAATAATGACTCAAAAATTTTGTAAAAATTACATATATTTTTAATCATAATATTTTAGTTACACATAACTCTATGAATATCATTTATCATAAAGGAATATTAGAGATCTGTTTCGTTCATAATTCAAAAATATTCTTCTTCAGTTTTTTTTTTTTTTTTTTTTTTTTTTTTTTATGGAATACAAATTCATCATTCTACACAATCTTATGCGAAGAAACTGATTTCACATTTGATTAGTTTCAACAATTTTTAAAGGTATTTAATGTGTTGACATCTATAGATTTGCTTGCAAAATAAATCATAAGACTCAATCGTAAGAACCTACATTTCAATGATTATTTGACTAAAAAGAGGGGAAAAAATATCGACATACAAAAACTAAGGCTTAAAATTATAATCGTGGGATTGTCGATCCTATCACTTAATTCAAATAACAAATACCACATTTCTTAGTTTACTGTTTGAAATGTGCGAATATGGAATTCCTACTTTTATCTCATCTAGCCCTAGTGATTTCCAAATACTTAACTCTTTATATCATCTGGTTTCGCGTTTTGCAACAGGTCTTCCAAGGTGAACACCGATACCAGTTTTACTTAAAGAAACTGGTCAACTTTCTTGTTTCAGAGGTTGCATATGCTAGCAGGGCGCTTTTTTTATCAAACATATTTCTTTTGATTCCTCTTCTCCACTCGCCATTTATCTTCGCTCGGGAAATAAAACCCCAAGGTTGAAGCGTCTCATTTCACTTCAATGTTTTTTTACAGATCTTTTGGACAATTTGGACATTCAGCCTTCTAATTTAATTCCTAATTTTCCTCCAGTTAGTGTGAACTCTTAAAGTCACATTTCATTTCAATGATTTACCTTTTCAAACAAAACAATTACCTCCTCATATCATCAAACATCTTTTTGAATAATACAAAAATTAATATTGGAAACAGAATCATTTTATCCTCTGACGCATCCAAGACAGAACTTAAACATTCAATAGAAGCCATCAATTCTTTTTCACAAGAGTCTTTATCAGGACAGATTTCAACTTACAATAGTATTTTCACAGGAGAAGCTCTAGCACTCCTTTTAATCCTTTACTGGCGTTACAGAATTGTAATATTCCTTCCAATCGTATCATCCGGTTTTTTGGCAATAAACTGCAAGATCTTTGCAGTAGCATTTTACCCATTGAATTCATCTGGTCCCAGGGCATGTAGGTATTACAGAAAATGAACTAGCCGATTCCCTCGCGAAACCCGCAACAGATATAATACTATTTCATTGGATATCACCAGAAGATCTCAAATTTCAACAAAAAAAGAACGCACAGCTAAAAGCAACAGAGCAGTGGATGGGTGGCAAATATGCTCAGGAATTCAGTCATTTGAATAGTATTAAATCTCCTCACTGACTTTTCAATAATCATCGAAAAGAAGATATTTTTATTTCCAGATTTCACACAAAAACATATCCTAGCAATGCAAAACTTCATAGATTTGGCCTGACTTCATCTCCATTATGCTCGAACTGCAAAACTCCGGAAACAGTCGAACACATTTTGTTGCAATGCATAAAATATGTAACAGCACGAAACAAATTTCAAAGTGCTTTTGGATATAGAGTTCTATCTTACTCATGGTTATTTGATATGTCAGAGGACGCTTATTATAAGACAACAGTGATTCTACAATTTCTACGAAAGATTTCGTAAGCCTGTAAACTATAGAGGGCCCCATATATTTTTTCTGGGATTATTTCATTTTCACTTTTGGTTTCAAGTACTAGTAGTGCTTCATGTGCTCTAATCCTCGTTCATGTGTTTTTAAGTGTTAAAATGTTGTGATCGATTTGATCTGTAGTTTTGTCTATTTCTTTATTTAATTATTGTTGTTTTATTGTTGTTTTTTGGTTGCTAGAGAGTGCAGGCAACGTTTATTACATTTTAGGGAGAATTTTGGATTTCTGGAATTTCGAATTTTTCCGTGATTTTTAGAAGAGATTTTAGAGTGGTTTTTAATGGGATTTTCATCTTCTGCAAAAATGTTTTGTTAAAAAGAAAACTTCATTTGGTTAAATTGAGATAAAGCAGCATCGGTGGGCATGCATCGCAAAGCACCAAGTCAAGTTATAATCGTACTTGTATCAAATGCATTTTAGCAACAAAAAAAAAAGGGGGGGAGTGGATTTTGTATTTAAACGTAATGTAAAAGATTAGGAACGTAAAGAAAAAACATCAGGAAGTTCATAAGTAAGCACTGCACCTTCATTTGGAAAACTGAGTTGCCATTTCAAAATTTCCTATTAACAGAAAATTTTCTTTGAAGGAAAATGTACTATCCGTGCATAACAGCAAACTCGAAACTCTTACAGCTTCTCATTGAAACTGCCAGGAGAATTTTTCAAAGCAGATTCGATTTAAGGATTGAAAGTTCTTAATATTACAGAATGACTTTCCCTTAACGATGGGCAGTTTCGGTTCCAAAATGACCACCGAATGCACAGGAATGAACTGAGAGATGCGGATCTCGACTGCGGTGCTTACTTCCAGTGCCATCGAATGCACATGCACCTGTATCGATTCGAGGGGACCCTCTTTCGAACGATCGCAGAACTTCGCCGAGGAGGCAGTGCCTCCCTCTTGGATTCTTTTGAGCCTGCCCTTCCCCTAATGAGGTCGCGGAGGCCGGCTGCTGTTAACCCTCCTAATGACGGACTTAGTGTCGAGATGTGTCCCCGGGCCCGTAGGCCCCGACTTCGCTCTAATGAGGACCTTTCCTTCCCCCTCTCCGACACCCCTCCCCCCGCGATTGATCCGAAAGGGGTGCAGAGAAAGTGGCGCAGAATGAAATCGTTTGGGGAGGAGAACTCTTGATTAATTTGTCACTGGGAGTCGGTCGGGAAAGGTGGGTTGTGACAAACGCAGGCAGGAGTGGAAGTTCGAAATCGAAATGGGGTGGTAAGCGGTTTTTCTATCTCGAAGAAATCGACGAGTTTTTATGCGTCCGAGAAGAAAATTTTAATTAGGAAGGTGGACCGCGGTGAATACGGGATGGAATGGATAAAATGCATAAATATTAAATAAAATAATTTTTTTGCAGTCGATAAATATGGCTTCAAAATGTTTCATGAGTGCAAAATAATTTTGATAAGCAAGATCGATTGGGTGAGTGAGTGGGTGAAAGGTTTGTCGCTCTACGGTCATCTTGTGGACACGAGGACTCAACAGATAGGGACCTGCAGTTTAAAGCATGAGTGGGGGAAGTATAAGGAATTATAAAACATTTTAACGGATGGAAATCAAAATGTTTCTTCATTTTAATAATTAAAAAAAATTATAAAAAATTTTTTATGTGACAAAAAGAAATTGCAATTTCAAATGATCTGTAGTTCAAAAGACAATGAACAAATCTGTTATTATAATTTAATTACGTTACATTATATACTAATATATATATATATATTAAGAGCACAAATTTACAAATGAAGAGGAATTGAGAAGGAACACGACCCTTTTGCACAATAAACGCCAAAACAACTGATTTTCAAAGGGTGCGCCGAGGTGCACTGGTATTCCAGTGAAATATGTCCCCAGATATTAAAATAAATTTAACTCTTTTTCGTGTCAGTTTTCATGACAAACAACAAATCTTTTTATTGCTTTTTTTTATATCCTTCCTTCATATAAAAAGCTGCCAAACAGCAATAATGCGCCAAAGAAGGCTTCCAAGAAACTGGTTGCTGTTCTAATTGGTGGCACAGAGGTGGCAGCTAAAAAGCAAGAGGGCTGATGTTCGAATCGGCTAGAAGAAATGCAGTCACTGTTTTCAGAAATGAGGAGATTACATGTTGATTGTGACAGTGTATAGAAGCGTCTCAAATTGTCTGTTTGAAGTTTTCTTCCTTATAGCGTACACATGTGGGACAATTGTCCCCAAAAAAGACTCACCTTTTCACTCTTAATCATCCACTGGGTGTTGTTCTTGTCCATATGTAGGTGGAACAAAAGTCCCACCAATTTAATAAAATCATTCCAAATAGAAAAGAAATAATGAATTTTGTAATATATCAATATAAAGATGTATTAGATCGATGAATTGATGAAGATGATCGAATCTTGTATTAAAATCGATCGCTGAATCATGGCAATCAGTGATTCTATGTAGATACAAAAAGCACCTTTTTTTTAAACGGACGGAGATGAAATGGCATAAAATGCTTCAACATGACTTTCAGAAAAAGCTGTATCGCTCAATCGCTATGCAGCCTGTGTATTCCCAAATGACCTTGTTTAAATTCACTTGTAATAATGTAACGGTGTTACATAGGCATTGGAGTACGAACTATCTTTTCCCCCACTACACCTGCAACAGCATAACTTCCAGCCGTTGGCCTAGTTTTTATCACGCCACAGTCGATCTGATAGGTGGTCTGCGTACAGGTGGTTCTTTTGTGCCAATCTTACTCTTAACGGAGTGTTCCAGGGCTGTTTTTGTCTCCTATAAATTAATCGAAGCCGTTACATTCTCCGCTATAACACAGATGATATCTGAAAAATCGATTGCAAACCGTTAAAAGGGCAAAATCGTGTAGGAAAAAAAAAAAATCAGGTGTTACAAAATGGGGTGTAACAACACTATTTAAAAAATTTTCGTCTTATGAATTAATTTATTAGAAAATTATTATTGCAATAAATATTGAAATAAATTGTTAGTTAATAATCTTATAATCAGAATATAAAATAGCAAAACTTTTCATGGATTAAAATGTTAATAATTACAGTCGTACCACGGTATACATCCGCTTCGAAATAAGCTTGCTTATGCAATACATGTCCTGTTTCGAAGCGAAAAATTTTGTTTGGTATACGTCCTTTGTTTCGAATACTAATGTCAGATCCATTGCTAAATGGATGGATGTCAAAAGCATCGCCGAGGAATTCCAGTCCCATAAAGTGCAAAAAAAACCGCAGTAGCATTATTTAGCTCAGGGGTGGCCAACTCGCATTGAATATTTTCTCTGCCAATGAGATGTATCCCACTTTCATAAATATTTATTTTAGAGTGGTCAAAGGAATGAAAATCAACGTAATAAAAAAATACATTATGTGTGCATTCCTCTATTCAAAAATGAACTGTCGAAATTAGGAGAAAAAATGAACTTTGATTTTAAAATAATATTCGTGCGAATATAGGACAGATATTGGCTGTTTTATTCACGAGTTTACAGTTAATTATTCTATTACCTGTTATATTAGATGTTCATGATGTGCGCGCATCTTGGAACATCTAATATAACAGGTTCTATGTTTCTCTATAAATGACCCTCCCTAGATAAGCACAATGAATTGATGATAGCAGAGCAAGCCACACTCTCAGTTCAAGTTATTAGCTCTTTTGGTTCCACTGACACCAGCTAATCATTTTCTTCTAAAATGAAATGGACCCAACACAAAACACTCTCAGACATAACGGACGCAACACCCATTACGATGCGCCAATACCCAAATGGAGATCGACTTGCAAAAGCTAAGTGAAAGAGTGGAGAAACACATATCACACTTGTCAAATAAATATTTTCTAATGATTTCATTTTGTTTATTTCATTCATATTTATATATTTTTTTATATTTTATTTTTAGTGTTCTGTATTTCTTTACAATGAGCATTTAATATAATTGTAATTATATTATCTATGTTTACATATAAGTATAATAGTAAACACAAAAAAACAAAAATTCATTACGTTTCAATGTGTCACTCCCAAAAAAATATCTATTGTGGGTCTATATCTAATGTGGGGATATATAATTTTATATTCAGCCCGTGGAGTTAGGATGCATTTCCAAAGTAGCTCGCAAGATCATTTGAGTTGGCCACCCCTAATCTAGCAGACAATACTAATTAATATAAAAAAATGAAAAAAAGCAAAATTTCATTCATTATAAAGTTATTTAATAAAGGTGTTCTTAGGTATACATTCCTCTTTGGAATAGGTTCAACTTGATATACGTTATGTTTGGACCCAAATAACCTAGCTGGTACAGTACCAAATAACCTAGCTGGTAATCAGGATAAAATTAATGAAAATTTTATATTATTTCATGCTGTAATTTATTATTTATGTTGGAAACACAATATTCCACCCGTGTTAGATCACTGATGCATGGGAAAATGATTGGCTTGGGGGTTTTAAGGTTAATTAGCCAGGTATTTATGTCTTACGAACGAAAACGCCGGAATATTTTCACTAGGTAATCTGAATGCCGATGAGAGTGATTTGCATAGAGTGCAGCAATCGCAAAAACAAATCAAATCCTTTTCTGAAAGCAGTGATTTCAACAGAAACCTCACTTTGAATTAAATGAAGAGTAGGGAAATACTGAATAGAAAATTATTCATGTCTTAAGATGTTAAATGCAATTACGTTTAGTCAACAACAAGAAAAATTTCACTTAATTTAGTTGTAAAAGCTTTCACGTTTAGAAAGCAATGCATCAATAGACGCTTGAGGAAAAATTCCCTTCTTAACATTACAGTCAAAATAAAAATAAACAATTTTCAATCAATTTATCTGCTAATGAAAAAATTTTGAATTGTCTGAAAAATAGTGTTAGCTAAAAAGAAAAATGACATTTATTTATTTTTTACAAAAACTGCGACATCCAAATTGTACTTTTCTCAGTTGTCAATTTGCTGAAAATTGACAAAAGTATAATTTGGATGCTGAAAAAAAAAAAAATGTTTTTTTTTTTTTTTTTTTTTTTTTTTTTTAACACTATTTTTTAGGGGAAAAAAAATTATCGATTGAGTGATTTATTTTTAATAATAATAAATATCTTAATAATATTTTTTAAAATATTGCTATAATATTTTTTAAAATTTGCAACGCAACACGGGAAAATATATTCAAATCTGCTAATAACTGAATAAATAATCTAAACATGTTAAATTTAAGAAAAACACTGTAACTAATAATCTAAATTGTTACATTTTTTGAAAAATGTAAAAAGCTTTTTAAATTCAATACATTACACTAAAACATTTCTGTTTGACTTCCCTCATTTGCATATAAACATCTTTGGAATTTTTTTCATTTTCTAAACACTCATGAAGATTTAAAGTCATTTTTCTCATAAACCTGATGATCTGATTAAGCATTATTTCATTACAACACATTCGTACAAATAGAACTTTAAAAAATTGAATTGTCTGCCGTAAATTGTGACACTTATTCTTTGAAAATAAAATAATTGATCTTAAAACAACATATATAGAATAAGTCGTAAGTCCTAATAAGAATAATCGTCCATTTGATTTTAACATTATTTGCCTTAAATTTACAACTGTGCTACTGAAATAGGATAATTCAAAAAAGTTTTATAGAAAGAAACTGTAATATTTGATCCTACATCTTTTCACACTATCGTCCGTAGATTTTTCTGACTTGCCTTTGTGAGTGAAAATATAAAGGCTTGTGGTTTATTTTGTTTATGTACATATATATAAACAGGTTGAACTGAAAATTCTGCAAGATTTTAACTTTCCTAAATTCAAGTCGATATAAATGTCTGAATTACACTTTTATACGTTTTAGTATCATTTATTTGCAACTGAATATCATACCCTTTATTCTACATTCTAATACAGTTGTATTTTAATTTTTATTTTCTGGAGATGTGATGGAATATTATAAGCTGCTTTCGGGTCATGCTTCTTGAGTTTAGGTTCCGTGGGAAAGGCTGCCCAAGCAACTTGATGCATTTCTTTCCAAGATCATTGAGTTGTAAGGAGTTCCGAGAAGGGAATTTTAATTATCTTGAAGAAGTGGTTGACCAGTGCAAGTTGATAATGATTAATTGAATGCACTGGTAGAGTCAGAACCTTATAAAACAAGTAGAGAACTAGCAAGTTGGACAGGGGTGGCCAACCCAAATGATCTTGCGGAGCACTTTGGAAATGCATCCTAACTCCGCGGACCGCACATAAAATCATACATCCCCCTATTAGATTGAGACCCACTATAGACATTTTTTTTTCGAGCGAAAAACTGAAACACGAGTTGTTATTTTTATGTTTACTGTTATTCTTACAAGTCACCACAAATACGCTCATGTCCATAAATTAAGGATATTGCAGTTCAGGCAAAGAAAGAGACAGAAGCAAAACAAATTTGACTTATTTGTAAAGTCTATTTATTAAACAAAAGGTAAAGAGCAAAAAAGATGCTATATGTTTGACATAATTAATAAAAATTGCGGTTTTTACTCCCTGGAGCAAATTTCAAAAAAGAACCTATTTACAAAAAACAGTATAACATGGTGAGTATGATGGATAATATGGAGTATGTCTCCCAGACGATGCAATACAGGCCTTACAACGCCTAGGCATGCTGAGTATCAAATTATCAATCTGATCTTGGGGAATATTATACCACTCATCAAGCAATGCCCTCCGAAGTACCAGTTGACAGGTGGGAGGGGGTTGACGGGCTGCAATTCGTCGGCCAAGCATATCCCACACATGCTCTATTGGATTCAAGTCCGGTGAGTATGCTGGCCAATCCATACGGGTGATATCCTCCAATTGAAGGCATTCGTATACAATGTTTGCACGGTGAGGACGGGCGTTGTCATCCATAAACAGAAATTCAGCACCCATGGCACCCCGAAACAAACGTACATGTTGTTCCAGAATGACATCCCGATAGATGTGGCCTGTCATCGTTACACTCTGAACAAGCAGGCCAGTTCTAGAACCAAGAATAATTCCTCCCCAAACGAGCCATCCTGCACCACCGTAACGGTGTCGTTCAATGGTGTTCTCTTGGTGGTAACGGGTACCTGGCGCTCTCCATATGAAAGTCCGGCGAGAATCAGACTGCAAATTAAACCTGGACTCGTCGGAAAACATCACACAAGACCACTATTGCGGTGTCCACAATGCATGCTCTCTACTCCAGGTTAATCGCAGGCGACAGTGAGTTGCGGTAAGTGGAACACATCTGACAGGCCTACGAGCATATAGACCAATGTGCCCTAAGCGTCTGTACACGGTCTGCCTTGAAACTGTGGTACCGGTAGCTGAAGAGAGCTGACGAGACAGGCCTAATGCTGTGCTCCATCTGTTTCTTTTGGCAGTAACTTCTAAATATCGGCTCTCATTCGGCGTTGTAACTCGGGGGCGACCTGTGCTGTAACATCTACTCATATTACTATCATCTTGGAATCGTTGCCAAAGCCTGGAGATGACACTCTGGGCGATTCCAAATTCCTCGGATACTTCCAGCTGGGTACGTCCACATTCCAGTCGTCCGATAATTCTACCATGTAAAAAATCATCCAAATGCTTCCTTTGTGCCATAACTATGCGGTTATTGCACTGAAAGGCTTTTAAAGCGCTTCTGAACAATTTTACTTCTTTGCCACCATTCCTTATATACCCCTCTCTTACACTCTCGTCATTGTGACGTACTATCCGCGCCATCCGGTGGTTTCCTGTAATTTGCATATTCTACTTCAAGATGTGTGTGATAATTCTACAGGTGAAATTTTTATTTTAGAGTTCAATTTCTGTGTGATTCTGAATTATCCTTAATTTATGGACATGAGTGTAATATGATAATAATGACACTAAACGCACATTGTAAAAAAAAAAAACATAATAAAAAAAATTTAAAAATTTTATAAACGAAATAAAAAAATAAAATCATTAAAAAATATTTATTCTACTGGTGTGATATGTGTTTCTCCACTCTTTCAATTAGCTTTTGCAAATCGATCTCTATTTGCATATCGTAATGGGTGCTGCAGGTGAGCGCCCGTTATGTTTTGTGTTGGGTCCATTTCATTTTAGAGAAAAACGATTCGCACGTGTAAGTTGAACCGAAGGCACTAACAACTTGAACTGAGGGTCTGGTTTGCTCTGCTATCAACAATCAACAGCGTGTATCTAGGGATGGTCACTGAAGTCTGTTAAAGTGAAACATAGAACCTGCTATATTAGATATTCCAAGATGCGCGCGCATCATAAGTTCGCAGAATATAATGTAATTATTTTGCGAATTCATATCTTTAAACTCATCGGTAAAACAGGCACTATCTGTATATTTAGAATATTATTTTAAAATCAAAGTTAATGTTTTTCTCATCATTTCGGCAGTATCTTTTTGAATATAGGGATGTACACATAATGTATTTTTTTAATACATTGTTTTTCACTACTTCGGCCATTCTAAAATAAATATATTTTGAAAAAGTGTGCTAAATCTCATGGACGGGAAAAATATTCAAGGCGGGTTGGCCACCCCTGAAGTAGTAGTTTCACTGCACGCAAACAACAATAGTGGAACTCCTGCAAATGGTACGAAAAGGGTTTGAGTTTCACGTGAGATTACAACTAAAAAATCAACGAGTAAAATTTTCCTTGGTCCCTTTTTTTTTTACAAGCGTATAGTGATTGGAGATGAAAAGTGGATACTTTTTTGCATACGTTACTTGAAAACAACGGTTAAGCCCTTCCCCCAAAAAAAACCCTATTAGCACAGAAAAGCTATGATTGCATCTAAAGAATGTTTTGCCTTATATTTGTTGGGATATGAAGGGTAGGTTACGTCACACTCCGACACATAAATGAATTAGGATGGGAAAATCTACCGCATCTACTTAGTCCAGACATAACGCATTCAAATTAGTAAAGTTGTAAAACCAAAAAGTTCTTTCAAATGAAAAGGTTTCAAACGATGATTAAATGTCATAGAAAAGGATTGAGAATATATCGGGTCGTCCGGAAAATTCGTGCCCATTTCCGGTAGGTGGTATAAGGACGTGTCTTAATGTAGCAGAATGACTGTAACTATATTACATGCCTACGTATTCGAAAAAGTACTTCAGATATATGCGAAAAAAAAATTTTTTTTTATTACGAATACGTTAATTTTTTTTCAATTGTATATGCCTTTCAACAGGGAGGCAAACAAAGCGCATTATACTCATTTAATATTTTTTTTTTTAACAGGAAAGGCAAAAATGCCACACAATTCGCAAACAATGTGGGCGCTGTTTATGGCGAAGATGCTGCATCTGAAAGAACTTCGCAGTGGCGTACTAGGTTTAAAGCTGGTAATTTCAACCATGAAATTGAAGAACGCCCAGGTGGGCTTCCACCCCAGATGAATATCTGATTGAAGCATTGATCGAGAATAATTCGCGTTATACGTAAATCAGCAGAAATGTTAAACATTTCAAAAGCCACCATTAACGACCATTTTGTGAGTTTTGACGCTGATGACTGTTTTGAAACCGTTACAAACTATTTTGGTCTGTTTTGGACAAACGGTCTTGGAAAAAAATCGGACCTTTAGCCACACCAAAAGCAGGTCTTGATCCTTAGATCCTGTCTCTGATGGGATTGGAAAGGAATCCTGTACTACGAGCTTCTACCAAACAACGAGACGACGCATTCAGAAAAGTATCTCTCTCAGTTAGACGTATTAAAGACAGCAACTGAACAAAAACCTCCAGAAATAGCTAATCGGAAGGACGTCTTGTTTCATCAAGACAATGCGCGGCTACATGCGTCTTTGACAACTCAATGGAGAGCTTGGTTGGGATGTTCTACACCACCCACCCTATTCACCAGACTCCGTGCCCTCAGATTTCAGATTCAACTCTTTGGTTGAGATAAAAAATCATACAGAAAAGATTTTCTGATTTCGAGAAACCTGACAAGTGGTTCATGAAGGACGATAGTTTCAAGTTGCCTGAAAGATGGCAAAAAAGGTTGTGGAACTGAATGTCACCTGTATAATTCTAATAAATGTATACCAAAATCTATATGTGCTGCGTTTCAATTTTCCTTCAAAATTGGCATGAATCGGAAACCCAATATGATTAAATATATGCAACTATAAAGACATTTTAAATCTTGCACTACTTTCCGTTCGGCCTTATACGTGTATATACCATATTGCATCATATGATTTTATGGTCCATTATTGTACACCAATACAATTATGGGAAAAATGATGCTATCTTTCAGGAGTTTCAGATACTAATGAGATATGCTTTCATTTGTATGGGGTTTTTTTTTTTAATTTTCATTTCATTTAGATACGTTTCACAACCGTCAACGAGTCTTTAGGTTTTCTGAAGTCATTAACTGAAACGAAAGCTGACAGCAGATTCGAATCTCAGGATCTTCTGCATTTTATGTGGCCACGTTATTTCTATGCCTCATGTTTAGCAAGGATTTTCAATTGAGCTGCATATACTATTTGTAAAGCAAATGATTTATAAATATCAATTCTTGTAAGTCAATCTTTGTTACAATTATTTGTTACAATTATACAGTAAAGGTTCATTGTATGTTAGAAAGTGCTTATGATTTTTTTTTCATAGATTAAGTCAAAAAAGTTTTCTATATTAAAACAAAATTATTTTATATGTCCCAAATAAACATTCAATGATGAGACAACGGGAAAAAAAATTTTAGAGAGAGACGGACAAATAATTTAATCCTTAAATAATAAGAAAATATTTTTCAAAAACATACTGACTCCACTGTAATAACCATTGCACTACATTTCACTCTTTCACCATTCTGGACTGCGTCGTCCCATGATTAAAAACAAACATGGACCGATATTTACGCAACATTCCGCCGTTCCTCCAGAATTAACTTCCAGAAATATGTCACTTTGGATCAGAAGAAAACACTCGTCCTTTCTTCTTCCTTGTTGTCTTTCCATCACACTCCCCCTTTTCGAGGTGGAAGGGGACAGGTGATTTTTTTTCTTTTTCGCCACCCCCCACCCCGTTTCCCGAATAACGACACACATCAAAAATGATCCGCCGACTGCAGCAGATGCAAAGTGTGTGAATGAGTGGGGCAGCTGAGCGTGGGTGCTTCGACGGGGGGGGGGGGGGCGTCGAAAAGCGATTTGTGCATAAGAATACGTTGCAATGCGTTGGAAGTGCTATTTTTCAGATTAAAAATGTATGAATTCCGGCAGAAATAATTTCAATAAGGAATTAATATGGAAGTTATGCCATAATCCTTTGTACCCTAATACTTTTTATTTCGATGAGAAAATGGCGGAGTTAAAAGGTGCACCAAAATGCACGCAAGAAATCTCTCGTGTGCTTTTAATCATGCACACGAGATCTCATTTCAAGATTTAGAGTACACACATGTGTAGTTCAGGATTTGCAATATGCATCCGTAAGATTTCTTGCATGAATTTTTTGGAACACATTTTATTTCATCTCACATGCAATAAAATAAATATTTATATTTAGAAGGATATATTAAGGATAGGAACGATTAAGGAAGGAAACATTTAGATAATTTAAAAAAGTTGACATGGCGATTTTTATAGAAATCCAAGACTAAATTGATAACATTCCCAAAATCTAAACGAAAAAAAATAAGTAAATAAAAATAAATAAGTAAAGTGGTATTTTTAACATTTTGAAGACGGATGATGAAATTTCACGTTACTTACAGAGATGTCTAACCTCAATTGCAAACAGTGTTTTTTTTAAATATTTTCATTTTTAAAAAATTTGTATTAAATATTTACAAAATTATACGTGTCATTCAGTTTATATACTTTTCACAGCATACCAATAGTATACCGTTCTTCATTATGTTAAGTAGTTCATTTAAATAGTGACTTACCTTTGACAAAATGTAGCGCAAACTTTATTTCTTCTTTGCCAATTTCCTTTCTTTCCGATATTCCATTCTCTTTAAATATTGTTGACTAACAGTGTAAAATGTTTTTTTTTATCAGTTCTTTTCTTTCTTGTTGTAGAATTATTATTTTCTTTACTGATGGCTTGTCTTGCGAGAACACGATTGTTCACTGTATTTGTTTTTAAAGAATTCGTCCTCTTCAATTTCACACAGTTCATTAGGAAGCCAGTCCTGAATGACTTCTCCAGCAGCCCATTAAACTTCGAAACGACGTTATTTTGTTCACTCATTTCGTATTAAGATGCGTTCACCCATTATGTCTGGCGTAAACGTTATCAGTACGATTTAAGATAATCTAAAACAGCAAAATTAACAGGGCTGTTGAATTATAATAACAGTATTTCAAGTTTAAACTTATTTTTTCCAGAATTCAGTCAGTAGCATTAGGGTAGCCAGATTAAAGTAACTAATAAAATAATAACATAGTCTATGCATATATTTATATATATATATGTATATATAAATCTGGAATATTGAGTTTTTAAGGAAATATCATTTTCTATACATAATGATATTACCTGAAAAACTCAAAACTCAAGATTTTCTATAAATCATTAAGAAGAAGAAAAAAAACCTCATGAAGTTGGGGAAAAGCAACCTGATGGCCGAGTGACTAGCGCTCTTGTATTCGGTGCCACAGGTTTTGGGTGCCACGGATGCTTGTAGTGCTTCGGAATTCACTTTAATCCCTGTCTAATATGACTGTTGAGCGTAGTGTTGACAACCCTACCCCGTGAAAATAAAACATCTTCTGTCTAGAAACAGGCAACTAGGCAACAGCCCCATGGTGGGTCATTGATGATCACTGATCATTCATGGATTTCATTCATGTTTCATGGATTTCATTGATCATCACTGATGATGATGATGAACTTGGGGGAAAAACCCAACATTAGCAGATCTGATAATTTGATTTTCAAAGAGGATAACGCCTTTTTCCAATAGCGCATTTTTGAAAAGATTGCTATCATAAATGAATATCTAAATATTACGAAATAATAATAAAAATACTATCGCAACACAAAGTATTCCGCACAATTTTTTTAATGAAAACTAGAGCGCATCATTTAAAACTGTATTTATTTTTAATAGGGAAAAGAAAACAATAAATATCAAAATATAAATGATTATTCGCCTGTCTTCCTCTGTGATTGATTAGGCATCGTCATATAACGGAAATTAATTACAACAAATAATTTTAAAAAATAGACCTAATAAAATTTTGTAGGCTTGTTTTTATTAAGTAATTGAAATTTTTACAAGAAAATATGTGGCCAGATACCGTTAGTATTTTCTGAGTATAAATTAATCATTTTTAACTAATATGTTATATTTTCTGATTTATTCTTAAGAGCAATTGGATGAATTGAGATAAAGCAGCTAATGTAATGCGGTTTTTTTTGTTTTTGTTTTTTTTCTGTTGTTGTTTATTAAAATAGTGAAGCTTTCATTTCACATTTACTAAAAACAGTTTGCTGAATTCACCTTTCATAATTTTAACCAGTTTATATCAAATGCATGTTAAATAGAAAACTTTAGAATTAAAACTATATCAAAAATATCTGCATATATCTATGAATGTTTTAACATAGGGGATGACAAATCCTTGAAATTGTTTAAATTTCTTTTCACCTCATGTTGGGTATAATAATGTATTCCTTTAAAAATTCAATAAGTAAATTTTAATCAATCCATCTAATATTTTGAAAACAGCTCATTTTATAACAGCCTGCGTCTATGATATTGGACATTTTGATTTTGCTTGGAAAAACTCAATTCTAGATAGGAAGGAACCATCAGCAGTCTGTTTAAATATTCGTAAATAAAATTTTCAAGTTTCTGTTGAATTCAATTTAAATAAAAGTATTCATTTTATGCTTTTATTTATCAGGATTTTTTTTTTTTTTTTTTTTTTTTTTTTTGTCTATCCTATTGAAAACACTCATAATTTTCTTTAAAGTATCGGAACTTTTTTGTTTAATAATTTTTAAAATTTTCAATGTTCTTGCAATTATTGCAGGTCATCTTCTATTTGGTTAAAATTGATAATAAAAAAAAATAATGTACTTGGGTCTTAAGAGGATAGTACAATGACTACATTTTACTTAAACAACGATTATAGATAATATTTTGTTTATCTCAATAAAAATTGCCTGTATTAAAAAGTTATCTGAAATAAAATTCTTAAAATAATGAAGGGAGCTCCCTGGTTCATTAGAAATGACGTGCAGCATCATGACCTTCAAATAGAATCCATAGACGATCCTACTGCGAAGCTATCGAGAAAGTTGATTTAAATATCAAGAACCATGAAAGTAAGTTCAATAAAGCTCAACTCTTCTTCGCCCACAACGAAGGTAAATGCCATTATTCATATTACACAACAGGATGGAATCATGACCTCAAGCCCCCCTCATTTCTTCTATGACCCTCTGCAATATTTTCTCTCCAGTTCTAAGAAATCTTCCATCGTCCTCTCCTCTGTTTAAAAAAAAAATCAATTTCTGAAAGCATCAAACTCTAGCCTGCATGGACAAACTTTACTTCCGATCTACAGTTTTAAATGTTGCTTTTTCCGTTTCCTTAAAGCTTTTTATTTTGTTTATATATCCAGGTTTTCGATTTATTTTCCATTATATCTGTGTTTATATATGTCTGCTATGAATTTACGTATTTATATGTTTCTATTATGCACTTTTATAGCGCTTATATTTGTCACCTACATAATTCCCCTTCCCTCAACTTTTTTTTAAAACTTCTTTCCCTCCTATTCACTGTTTGTTTTAAATTTTTTAATTCCTGTTCATTCTGTGATACTTTGTTTTATTACATTTGAATTCTGAGCGACGTGCACTATGTGTACAGGTACTCGACTCTAGTAGTAGCATGTATTAAAAATGTAAATCTAGTAGTAGCATGTATTAAAAAATACAAAAAACTTGGTGTTGGATTTTTTTTTTTTTCTCGCGAAGTTCTCTAATTGAACAAGATAACAAAAAATTATATATCTTTCAGTATGGAAAATAATAATACAATAAAATACACGGTTTCAAACCGCATCATGATAGATGCTGTTCCCAAGCCCCCACTCAGAACGAACCCGTAATCCTCCCACTTCGTCATCCGAGATTCGAATCGGCGGATATTACCAATCTGACAGACGATTATGCATGAGATAGCGCCGTCGATGCCACCGCCGATGATGAAAAGATTACATAACAATAATAAAACCCCGAACCGAGTCTTAAAAAGGGTCAAACGGCTTTTAACCTTGGCTCTTTGTTTCATTACATCCGACAAAAAGCAGGGGAGGGGAAAAAAACTACAACAATAAATTAAAACAGAGAGAGAGAGAGAGAGAGAAATGAAAAAACAATAAATCAATAAACGGCTTTTCGTCTTCCCAGGCTGGCTGTGCGAAAAGAGTTCCGACGGACACGACTTGAAACAAAGGAGCGTGTTGTGGGGGCAGAATGCGGAATTGATGCGGAACTCCTGCAGGGTTTGTACATAAACACCTGTCGCGTCGCTGTATTGACGCCCCGGCTAACGAGCCCCACCCCTCCCCCGCTCTACGTTCGAACAAAAACCCTGTCAATTTTCCCGCTCAACAGACCGTGACTGGAAATCGGTACGTTTCGTTAATAAATTCTGTTGTTGCCAGCACAGGAGATAAAACTGCGTATTTCCATCTTTGTTGTGGAGTGTTGCCACTTTTTTTTTTTCCCTACTCATTTCTTTTTTTTTTTTTTTTTTTTTTTATTCTTTTTGTTCTTTTCACCTTCCCTTGTAATAATTCTCATCTTTGTTATGGAGATGATATCCCTCAACGAATGTTAGAGATATTACGCGCCATAAGTTTAAGTTTTTTTTTTTATTTATTTAATACAGGAGTTTAATCTCGTCCCAAAGGAAATCGTTTGAATTAACGAGTGATCTATAATTAGATTGTTTAGAGCGTCGGATGCATGTTGCAGTTGGAAAACGATACTCCCCTCTATTGAAATCATCTTTTCTTTTCTTTCTTTTGAGTCTGAGGGTTTTGTTCTTTGATTGTTTTATCAAGTCATTAATATTCGTAATAATTTTTTAAGACAACGATTTTTTTTTGGAGAGGAATGTGTAATAATAATTTATAATGAATAATTTATAACAATGCAGGTTTTAATTTTTCATATTATTATGCTTCTTTTTCTTATGTTGAAAAATTCATTAACCCATTGTATAAAATTTAATGAACGAAATTTTGTTGCAATTTTAAAATTTAGAATTGTGTCATTGCATCAGAGGCATTTCAGAATTGTAAAATTTGCAAATATAGTTAAGTAAATTTTCAACCGAGTCTATATTTCAGAATGATTTTCTCTTTTAATATAAATGAAAAATTAAAGTAAGATTTAAAAATTCATAGAATAATAATCTATAATTAATTTATTATTCTGTTCCTAAGCGATAATTATTATGGTGACAGTCTGTCAATACTTAAATTAAATCTTTAAGGATAGTTCATAATAATGTCTGTTCTATGCAGAGTAAAGAGTTATACATAAAATATTGCATAAAGAAAAAGTATTTTTCATACTATTTTTTTTTTAATTTATAACCCATTATCGCACATAATGTAAACCAAATTTAAAAATTTAATACTAAATCTGATACTTCATGTCATGATGAAAGATGTAGTAATTTTTCAAAAATGTCTGTTTGATAAACTAATTTCTCCGTGTTATTATGTAGATTTCATTTCAAACGTACAGTAAACAATTATTTTAATCTGGATTTAATATTTTTATCTGGATAAAAATAAGCTCTTAATTTGTATAAGTTACCTAGGTAATCTGATTATTTCAAAATATGGATTTGTTACTTAAATATCTTAAATTTTCATACATTTAATTGGATGATTCAATTATTCATATTGAACTAAATTAAATGCCAAGTCTTTTTAATTTTTACAATTTTGATACAAATGCAACTTTAAGTCCTTTTAAAATGCTTCCTTCTCCACAGTGCTACTACGAAACACAATATGTGTTCCATTCCCTTTGTATATGTTTCACAATTTTTTTCCCCATGTATCCCAATGATAGGATTCTTAATTGGAATGAAAATACTAACAGCCTTTGCGGGATGATTCCTGAAGAAATAAAAATCAACCTCTTTTAGAGCCTAAAAAAAACATCCATAAATAAAAGGAGAGAGAAAAAAAACTCCAGTTATCGGGAAAAGAATCAATGAATCACAAGCAAAGTCAGCCTCAGCGACCAGAATCAAAGGAATCCCCGGAAACCTTACCCATTGTGCAAGGCCCATTTAACGCGGCACGGTTATGGGCGCACTCATTAATCACGAAGTATCCGTCAAATTAACTATAAACTGAAGGTCTCGCGGTCTTATCGCCTCTCGTGATGGATGCTGACCGTGAAGACCAAGAAGTCGTCTGCTCCCGAACACCCCCCTCTTCTGGAGACAAAAAAAATGAAAACAAAATGGAAGGTGTCTGGCAGCCACATGTGTCGGGAACAGTCCAAAAGACAGATCTATGTTCCCCGCTCACCCCCTTAGAGAAATTCGAGGAGGGGGAACATTTTTCCATGCCGCGAACCTCGTCATATTCCGGTGACTTCGCGGAATTTTTCCATCGGTTCATAAGTGACTCCGTAAGTCACCTCCATCACCCGGAGTGTCACCCCTCTTTAAAAAGAAAGTTCTCTCTCCCCTCCACGCCTTTCATAATGGGTGCGTGAGTTGTTTCCGTTTTTTACTAACTCCCAAATGGTGTCTGAAGTACCATACCCATGCACTGAAGTACCATACCCATGTCGTTCTGATAAGACCACTGAAGTAACAGTCATTTTTTAAAATTTTAAATTATTTTTATTATTTAATTTTTTTAATATTTAATAACAATTTTAGAATTAATATCATACCCTGTGGTGAACGTGGTCATCGCCGCCTCCCTCAAAGAAAAGGCCGCAGACAATTCCAAGCACAACACGAAGCTTACAAGAGTCAATAATAAACACAAAATCTTTACAACGCTATATGGGGGTGAAAAAAAGATATTAAAAATTTACACAATTAAAAACTTGAAATCATTTACGAATTTAAACTGAAAAAGTTGTGTTGAAGTTGTTTCGTAAAGAAACGAAGAACTTATCATGTGTAACCTTATTTTATTCTGAATTTCATCAACGAAACTTGTAATATTAAGAGATGGTTAACCGTCCTGGACATAACCGATCCTTAAACAGCATTTCAAGAAAATTCAAATAACAATCTGTTTCGCTTTGTGAAAACATTCAAAATTAAATGCAATCCTATAATATTTTTACCACAGTGAAATCAATCACAATTTTTAGAATGCGACTTAATAAGGGCATTTCTTTTCCTTCCCCTGCATTTTTTTATGGACACCACGGAGCTCATACCAGAGCAGCATCCTGTTCTCACATGATAGAAATAAATAACTGAAACAAAATAAATAAAAAAAAACCAGTATTATAATCATTTTGCATGAATAAAAAAAAAGAAGCCTCCTTTAAAAAAAATAATAATAAAAAAAAACATTTGATAAGCATTCTTAAATGTTTGTGTTTTCTGTTTCTTAAGCTTTTTATTTTTGTGTTTATGTATCTATATTTTGTATTTGTCTCTTTTATATCTGTGTTTATATACGTCTACTACGTATTTACATATTTATATGCTTCTATTGGTCACTTATGTATTTTTATATTGCTTATATTTGTCACCTCCTAGTGAGTTCCCCTCCCCTTAACTTTTTTTAAAACTTCTTTCCCTTCTATTAACTATTTGCTTAAAATTTTCTAGTTCCCGCTAATTCTGTAATAATTTCTATTATTATATTTGAATTCTGAGCAAATGTGCACTACGTGCACAGGTACTCGATTCTCTTATCTAATCTAGTAAATATTTAAACTTTCAGAATATATTTTAAAATTAACATTAAAATTTAAAATGCAGAGCATTCCAATGTGGGCATTGGGCCATGGGTAGCATAGATAAAAGAAGTCTGAAATTTTGCTCCTATTTTTATTATAAACGATATTATTTTAAATTGTTTTAGAAAAAAAAGAAATTATGTTGTTTCAAAGAAATGAATAAAGTAAAACATTCAGGGTCGAAATAATCCTTTCTATTTTCTTTATTCCCATACTAAGATGTGCCATATCTCTGTTCATATTCAGTTACAATTAACGATGGAGCACTTTCAGAAAAGACACGGCGCGAAGGCCGTTCTCGCAGTGGTCCGACCAGAAAAACAAATAATTAAATATTAAAAAAAAAAAAATTATAGCATTGTCATGCATTAGAAATGAACAGAAGTGTGCAGCTGTAGTCAACAACGCAGCATATTTTCTTGAATAAATTTTTCTAAAAAAATTAAATTGAAAGTTATAAAATTTGATTTCAGAAAAAAAACATTGAGAAAGAAGGATCCCGAACAGTACGCAATCTCACAACAATCCATGCCCTATATTTCGAGAAATCATTTGTAAAAATTCATTTTGAGTTTCATGAAAAAAAAAAAAAAAAAAGTACATCAGAAACATGAAACATAAATCAAATAGATAAAAATAGATAAAAAAAAAAAAACAGCTACCCAGTAGACAGGTATCAGTAAACGTGATATTTCAATATTTTATGATGCCTTTCATGATGTTGCTAAAAAAAAAAAAAGGCGCATTCGGCGTTCAGAGAGAAAAATGTAGGCCTACAAATATTAATAATTTAAAATGGATTGAAAATGACGGCATGCTATTTTTAAATCTGTGTTTTTCTTCCTAATTATACCAACAGACTTTGAATCCTCTTCCTTCTCCGAGCACATCGAATTGAGAGGTGAAATAACGGCCATTTTTAATGCATTTTAAACTTCTTTTATTCTTTTTAAAATCCAATAGAGTTTAATTTTTTTAACTTTTGGTTTTACATTACTTTAACTGAATTTTTTTTTATTTTTGTACTTTTATAAATTTTAAGTCTCTATATATTTTTTAAGTTTTTTAACTTTTATTTTTTTTAAATTTATTTTTAAGGCTTCTGTGACTTATTTAATGACATAGGTATCTATACATTAAATAAAGTGTAAGGTTAACTAAAGTGCAGGCACCTATGTATAATATAAATGTGTAGGTTATGATGGTAGACTGCTTTATGATAGGTTACACCTTATACATAGATGTATGGATAAGATGTAGGTATCTATGTATGAGGTGTATGTACCTCTGTATAAGGTGTATAAGATATAGGTATCTCTGTATATAGTGTATAAGATGTAGGTGTCTATGTATAAGGTGTATAAGATGTAAGTTCCTATGTATAAAAGGTGTATAAGATGTAGATGCCTATGCATAAGAGTGATAAGGTACAGGTACTTATCAACCTATGTGATCTATTAAAGGTTTACATACTTTCTGTAACTGTCGTTGCTTTCTCCTAAATGAAATGTACTTGCACATCTCACAGTTATAACTATTAGAAAATAATAAATAATAAAAATAATTCCAATGAATTTAATTTAATGAACGAAATTAACTTCATTGAATGAATCAAGAAAAAAACCACTTTATTTGTGATTAAAATTATGAAAGCATTTCTTTGCTTTTCTTTCTTTCTATTTTTCTATCAGAATTCAAAACTGTATGCGTTTAAAAATCCAAGTTTTACATACATGAATTTTAAAAGAGTAATAATTATTTAAGAAATGTTGAAATTGTCGTTAAATTATTTAAGGTGCAGGCATCCATATTAAAAAAGTTAACATTTTTGTAATAGTATGACAAAAAAAAATCCATTAAGGATTTAAATATTTCTATAACATGATAACTACTTGAAATAACAAAGTATAATTTAACGACTTTGGGTAAAATACCGGCGATGAACTGATTCGAGAGCCTTATCTTAATACATTTAAAATTTTAATCTCTTTGCATAAAAGAGCTCTCCGTTTTTAAAATGCAGCCGATAGGGATCTTTAAAAATTTAAATTAGAGCTTCTAAATTCATGGGCTAGCTGACAGAGGCATAAGGTGAATAGAAATGTCGGTTAAGTTCTGGAAAAAAAAACACCCGCTCCCGATAAAAACGGTTTGTTAATGGAGACATCACACGATACCGCAGTGGACACCGTGCATTTTTATGACCCGGGACTCCCACAGATTAAATTTTCGTCAACTCCTCATGGGATTTTACACACCCCGTATCAGATACGATCTCATTTCAAATGCAGGACATACTCTTGTCACGTGGTATGGAACATCTTTCTTTAAAAAAAACAACTATCAACAGGTGCACTGTCTAATCCGATCCTCTTCTTATCAGATTCAGAAGGATGGAGGGGGGAGAGACAGAAAGAGAGACATCTTCAGGTTCATCCCGAGGTATATACGTCCAAAAAACACGATTTTTCACTTAGGCGGAGATACGGTCGCAGAGATCCAAAAACGCTATAATCTCCCGCCCCTTTTGCTGGTAGGGCCCGGAATTCGAAGGGCCCTCTCCAGAAAACATTGTTCGAGATAGCTGGCTCAGATAACGGATCCCACTGTGCGTGAAGAAGTCGGCGGTGCTGATTACGGGCAGATTAGAGGGCGACTCTGCAAAAACTCGCCTCGGAAATTAGCAAGAGCGAGATTCGCTATCAGCAGAAATTTGCTGCGCTTCGCTCCTAATTAAGCAGAGGTGTTGATGGCTGTGCGGTTATTTACGGCATGGGCTCTCGCCCTAAAAGACATCGGCGGTGTAGTGTCGTGTTCGCGCTTCTTTCACTACAAGATTAAAAAATAATAATTTATTTTTTGTTTCATTGTTTTAGTGTAATCTTCTTTAGAGATTAATTAATTAGCAAAATCTTCACTAACCTAGTTGTCTTAACAAAATAATGAGTCGCTCATAAAAGCAGTCTTGTATTCTCACGCTTTAAGATATCCGACCGCATTCAAATAGCAATTTTCCTGGAAGAAAAGAAAATCAAATTTTTTTGTCAATTTAAAAAAAAAAAAAGCCTTTCGAAAATAGTATGCGAGTTCATTAGATACATGACTGTTTCATCACGAGCTGTTAGGATACTGAATTCATACATTCAAAATGAATCTTTGAAAATTGAATTTTCGAAAGTTGTATTTTGCTTCTGTAGCTACTTTTAACCATGTTATCACAAATGTTCTTTCTTTTTTTTTTAATTTTTGGAAGCCAATGCAGTTCTTATTCCTTAGATATTATCAATATAGCCAGATTGTGTAAGAGAGTCGAGTGCTGAACAGAGTTAAAATATAAAATTTAAAAAAAATTATCATAGAATCATTATCATTATCATAGTATTATCATAACAGAAATTTAAAATTTAAAGCAAACAGTTTTTAGGAGAGAAAGAATTTTTTAAAAAAGTTAAAGGGTGGTGGCAAATATAAGCAATATAAAAATACACAAATGCACAATAGAAACATATAAATACGTAAGTACATAACATATATAAATACAGATATAATGGAAATATATAACAGAATATATAGATATATGAATATAAAAATAAAAAAGCTTAAAAAAAAAGGAGAACATTTGAAGCAAAATTCGAAACTGTAGATCGGAAGGAAAGTTTGATAATGCAGGGTAGAGTTTGACTTCTTCAGATATGGGATAATTTGTACACAGTCCGCAGTCATCACTACCAGGGCAGAGGAGGGGACTGTGGGAGATGTTCTAGGGATGAAGAGCAAATGTTGCAGGTGGACAACAGAAGAGGAGGAGAAATTCAGGAGGCCTGAGGTCATGATTCCATCTTGTAGTGATATATGGGTAATGGTATTGAATAGTTTGAATTTTAATTAATTTATTTTCAAGGTTCTTGATATTTAAAAACAACTTTTACAAAGCTTTCAAACTTTTACATACAACTTACAAAACGAGCCTTTTTACAGGATTTAAATCATTCGTTCTAAATATATAAGAAGCCCAGTTTAATCTATTGATCTTCATAAGTTTTATAATATCTGGGTCTTTATGGCATTTATAAATGTCTGCATTGCAAAAAGGCCTTATTAACAGACACAATTCTGTTTTTTTATTTCAGGTAAGATATTATTTGGCAATTAATTTCCTGATCTTAAGTATTTAAAACGAAGAACAGATTCAAAAGTGTAAGTGTCTAAGGTAATATTGGGTGTATCCTGAAACATATTTCCTGAGGAAATAATATATTTCGTTTTCTTCTGGTTTATGTTTAGATGCAAAGCCCCTGCTGCCCATTCAAAAGTTCGAAAAGCTTCCTCCAAAGCTGCAAAAGATTTAAATATCATTATTTTTAAAATATTTCATATCTTGATTGTATTTTTCACTCAACAATCAAAGCTCTTATTTTCCTTTTCACACACACTATTTTTACTTTTATGCCAGAGGAATTTCTTAAATCTCGTATAACAAAATGCGTAACCAATTACGTAACATGAAATGCGAGTTCCGCAGAACAACATATGATGTATGACTAAAACGTCATAACAGGGACTCAACCCAAAGCAGACTCTTTAAGTCCAAAGAGCTATTTACCCGGGAAGCCCCGCCGTAAAGTTGCACCTAATGAGATTTCGAGTTAAGCCCCCGAATTATGAACTTCTTCCTCGCGCAGGTTAAAGTTCGGAAGACACGACTCTGCGTCTCCGTCGCTTTCTGCGAGTTATGAGACTTTTATTTGACATGTCGCTTGTCCGGGTCAACCTCCTCTTCAAAACCGACTCAGAAATCGAATCCCTCCACTTTTTCCTTCCCCATCCTTCCTGTCAAAAAAAAATTTTTTTCTTTTTTTTCCTCTCGTCAAAGAGGAAACAGGACATTTTGATACCGATTCCCAGAGTTGACAATTGGGAAACAGAAAAACAGAGAGACAAAAAGAAAAATTTTTTTTGTCGCCCAAATTTTCCTTTTTTTGAAATTTCTGATCATTTTTTTTTTCTCCCAAATTTTCCTTTTTTTCAAATTTCTGATCATTTTTTTTTCTCCCAAATTATGCTTTTTTTGAAAATTCTAATCATTTTTTTTCACCCAAATTTTCCTTTTTCCATCCGAAAGCTGTGGTATCGAGTGCCTACTTAAAAACTACGAACTTAATAAAGAAAAAACTTACTCGAAGATTATTATTTTTCTTTAACCCTCTCTGAATTACAAAATTATCATTTTAAAAATTTTACATTTATATAATAAAAGCATATAAAAAATTTAAATTGAAACTGAAGTAAATGAGAAAAATGAAACCCAAAATTTTAAAATAAAGTTATATATATGTACACAGTCCAGTCACATTAATGTGACCATCTGTGAAAAGCCAGAATATACACTCTTGCATATTCTGGCTTTAAGTGGAGTGTGGAATGGGGTATTAAGTGATATTTAAGTGGTATTAAGTGGAATTAAGTGGAATTAAGTGGAATTCTTTATATATACTCCACTGCAATATGCATTATATATCTGAATAAATGGCTTAAAAATTTTACCTAAGTTGCATTCTTCTAATAACCAATGTTGAATTTGATTTTTCACTTGCCCAATATTCTTAATAAAATAACTCCAAAAATAATTTTTTTTTTTTTTTTAAATATGTTTTATGTCATTTAAAGACAGTTTCATAAACTATTTTAATATATCAACTTCATCATCCAGATGACCCTTGATCAGCAACTCATCCAGTTATATCAACTTGAATTTCTATTTTTCTATCAATCACATGCAGGATCCTTCCATATATCTATTGCCAGAATAGGCTCCACCGTCTATAAATTTGAAAAGTTTTTTTTTCTTCCCTACGAATTATCCCCATTCCAAAAGAAACCGAGTTTGACATCATGATTCCCCTGCCCTCTTGTCTTGATGGAACACTCTGACAGATATCCAGTCGGCAGTCAAAGAAACTGAAACGTTGTCAATCATTGTATCATCATTGTCGTTTTCAACTCTTATCTGGCGCAGACAGAACTCCGAGAACGGGGGGTGAGCCTCTAGTTCTTCCTTCAGTCGCATTCGCTCTGAGGGGGTGTTTATCAGAGTTCATAATTCGAGTTGGTGGATCCTAAACACGACGATTATGTTACTGCTGCCGTAAATTTGCCTTGATGGAAGGAGGGCGAGGAATGGGTGCTGGCAGCTCGGTGCTGATTCGAGGGGTGGGTTTCGGGGTGCTCTTCCCGGAACGATTCTGGAAAGCATCAATGATAGGAAACGGTAATTTAGGGAATAAACCATCCGGCACTCTGCTTTATATGGGAGAGAAATCGCGAGATAAGAGGAAGGAGATTAATGCCGGGGATTTATGAGATCTTCAAGGAAACAGCAACGAGACATTTGTCCCCGATTTAACCCCTGAGTCAGCTCTTAATTTGAAGACGGCCTTCGCAGATAAAACACTTCGATTTTAACTAACATTATTTTAAAGGACCTTGAGTTGAATTGGTAGATAGCCCATTGGGTTTCGGAACTGAGAGAAAATTTTTGGAAATCCAACACGTGAAGTACTAGATTGGATAGGAGAGTCGAGTACCTGTGCACGTAGTGCACATCTGCTCAGAATTCAAATATAATAAAAACGAAGTATCACAGAATTAGCAGGAATTAAAAAATTTAAAGCAAACAGTTAATAGGAGGGAAAAAAGTTAAAAAAAAAAAATAAATAAATAATATATATACATATATATATATATACATGTATATATATATAAAAAAAAAAAAAGGGGGGGCGAGCAAACTAGGAGATGACAATCAAGCAATATCAAAATACATAAATGCCCAATAGAAGCATATAATACGTAAATACATAGCAGACAGACATATAAACACATATATAATGAAAATAAATATGAATTATAAATATACAAATATACAATCACAAAAATAAAAAACTTTAAGGAGGCAGAAAAACATACGAACAACATTTGAAAAATGGAGTCACATGGCCGTAGGTGGGTTTCTTGAATCGCAATTATATGAGGACTATGAAGCTGTATAAACTCCTGGAATTCGTTTATTTTTTCTCTAATTCCATTCTCATTCCAGCTTATGCAGTTGATCGAATTAAGGTTAGTCGTACTATTGAATGTTGTGAGAAAGGGGTGACTGAGATTGAAGAGCCGCCAACAAGGAAGCTATATTTGAGGTGAGAACATGCACCTCTTTAACAAGGGACTGCAGAATTTGGGCGGTAAGGTTTTCTTGTGGAGTGGAGGATGAAGTGGAAGGACCTGAAAGTTGGGGTTGGACTTGATTTGGTGGAGATTTGTCCATCTTTACTGAGTTTGTAGAAATCGTGTTTTGAAGAGATGTTGGTGCACTTAATGGTAATTTGTTTGTCTTCATCATTTTCATTCTTTCTTCCCAGTAGTTGGTTTTGGGAGGTGCGGCAGGGACAAAGTTTGCTGGGTTGCGAGGGCACCCCGAAAAGTTGGAGGTATGATTACCTTTGCAAAGAGCACAGCAAGGAGGTAACACGTGAAGTGAAACCGAAAAATCCTTACAGTGCCGATGATAATCTTTGGGCTGTAAAGTCCTTCCCTTGGGTTCTACGAGATGCGAGGAGGGTGCGTACTATCCAGTTCCCACCTGGGGGTTGCCCGTTGCACATTTTAGTGACACTACCACCTTGTTTTGACACAATCATCACAATACTGTCATCTGACATAATTTATTGTTACTTCAAAGAAATTAATGTTATTCCGAATTGATAATTATTTGAACTTCAATAATAAAAAAAATTTTATTTTAATAATTCATGTCAATATCAGGCTTTGCTAAGTAATGGCCCAAAATGAAAGCTTTCTATGCTGTTCATTTTCCTCCAACTGATCTGCAAGTTTCAGAATCTCAGCACCATTTGTCTTAATGCCTCCCCTCCCTTCTAAATTCCCACCCGTGTAACACCATCACTCATCCCAAATAACAACTTAATCTTCCACCCTGGAAATCGAGAGAGGGAGAGAAAAAAACAAAACACAGAAACAAGAATCACAGAGAGAGGAAGGACATCCCGAAAAAACAAAGCGCCGACGAAGCCAGAGCCAAGAACACATCGGGGCACAAGAAAGAAAAGAAAAGAAAAGCGAAATTCTTTTTTGACTGCGAGTATAAATATTCCAAGCGAGAAAACCCGATAAGGAATCGTCATAACTTTTAACCTGCAGCTCCGGAATACGTGACTCTCCATTCTCACCACGTTCGGCCGAACAGTAGCCACTCGACAGTTAGATATCCGATCCAGTTATCTCTGCGGGAAGGATGGCAGGCGGGGGCCGACCCTCTCGCTTTGTCCCTTGGCGGGCGGCATCTTCTTTTTTTCTTTTCTTTTGGCTCTTTTTCAGTTTGGCTGCCTTCTTTTGGCAGCCATGCGTGTTGGGGTCAGACCCTTTGGGCACTCTCTGGTATCATCGATTTGCTGCAATTGTGATTCATTGTTGCATGTCTTCATCGAAGGTTTTTTTTTTTCCTCTCCAGAGGTTCAAAGTGGTAGCTGAAGCTTGTCCGGGGGGGTTGAGAAAGTCGCTTCGTCCAGTTTCGCTTTCTGTTTTGGTTTTCAGGCCGTTTCTTTCTTTTTCTTGCTTTTTTTTTTTACCCCGATTGTTTTACATGATCTGCGAGGAATATGTTACGAGGGTTATATGTTATAGAGGGGTTATGAATTAGACGTTTCTAAAAATTTTGCTTATAATTATGACTTTATGAGCTTAAACAATGGGGTTTACTTAACATTTGTTCTCCATGATTCCATGCAACAGTCCGTAAACTTCATTTTAGGAAGACATGCGTGGGTGTATTTCCATAATTAAAACTTTTATCCAACTTTTTATCCAAAACTTTTATCCAATTAATTCAAAAATAAAATCCGTAGAAAAGTATTGAATACATATTCCTTCAAAGACGAAAGCAAACAACTTACCGCGTGTCAGCACTGAGAGTATCTTGTTTTTCATAACACATCTTTATAAAAAGTACTGTGTGAGTTTAAGATTACAGATTAGATTTAAAAAAAAAATTCACTCTATAATTTCACACTATAATGTAGAAGCACGTCATCATGAAGATTATATAGTACAGCTTATCACTTTAATTTCAGGAAGACATGTGTGAATTTATGTCCTTAATTAAAACTTTTAATTAAGGAAATAATTAATTTAATTTTTAATAATAGTAAATAATAATTATTTTTTAATTCAAAAATTAAATCCGTAGAAAAGCATATAAGTTTCCTTAAAAATGAAAACAAAGGAACTTGCCGAGTGTCACCATCTTATTTTTCATAACATGCGTCTGTAAATAATTTTAAGTGAGACTGTTTATGATCTTAAAACAGATTAAATTTCCCAAAAAGTTTCACCTTACAATGACCAAAAGTTGACGGAAATATGAAGCGATTTTGAACGACTTCGAATTTGTAAAAAAATACGAAAAAGGAATTTTATATATATATATATATAGCGAAAAGGAAGTCCCAACTGTCTGAACACTATCGTATTTTGCGTACGGTGAACTATTTCCTTATCGTCCAACGATATTTAGCTATGCATAATTTTTTAAGAGTAGGGTTTCAGACGCGATCTATGAGACATGTCTATAAGTGTTGCATGCACGCGATGCCTTAAGGCAATTCTTAATATTCAATTAAAACAACTCAGTTTACAATTATTCTCCTTTCCTGTTTGGTATAATGCCGAATGTTTGCTAAAATGTCGAAACATTTATTCAACAGTAAAGCGCATTTCTGGATAGGATTGTTATACTGACAAACAGAAATTATCTTCACGGACGGACCTTGAGAATCCTGTAAATGAGAAGGAAAAAAATGACTGTTGCTTGGATGGAAATTGTTTCAATAGTGTTGCTAAGCAAAACAATCGCATATTTTAATTGTCAGCAGGAATGGATACTGTTACTAGTGTGAAAGATTTCATGATAACCAAGAACGCTAAGTTTTGCAGCCACAGCCACTTCTGGAGCTGAAAATTTCATTCTTATAAATACGTTTATGCTAGATAAAAAAAAAAAAAGTATAGCCAAGAAAATGTCTTGAATGTTCATAGTGTTGCAAAGGAGCTTATTTTTCAAAAGAAATAGTAAAAATCTAGAATCTTTGTGCCAAATGCATCGCCAGGATACCAAGTAAAAATAGTACACCAGCTGGTTTTCGCAGTAAAATGATATCACGCCAAAATCCTTCAATGGGATGCTAATCACCAAGTAAACAAACAAAATGGCTGCCGAATTTCGGTGTCATTGTCAAACACTATTTCGCCAAAATTCCTCGTCAAACATTAGTAGCCAAACAGCTATTTTAAGCCAAAGTTTATCGCTTTAAAGACAAATATTATCACTATCCTGCAAAATTTTAATCCTTGAAATGCTTTATCGCCAAACTTTTTCACTAAGCAAATTTTGTTTTTAAATTTCTTCTATGCCAAAAGTTAATGCTTTATAGCCAAATTTTTATCACTAAAAATATTTTTATTCCTTGAATAATTTTGCACTAAATGCTAGCGCTTTTACGCCAAAATTTAGCACTATTATGCCAAAAAAATTATGCTTAAATTGTCTTTACGCCAATTTATATCGCTTTATTGCCAAATCCCCCCTATTACTGCAAAATTTTAATGTTTTCTTTTTCTGCCACATATTGCCGCTTTAATGCCAAAATATATCATTATTTTGCCAAAATTTTATTCCTAAATTGCTTTTACGCCAAATTTAATTGCTTTATCACCAAATTATTATGTGGAATTAGGTTTTGCTAACTCACATAAATGTATCATTTGGAACAAATATAATAGTCGCTGTTATGATAAAAGTATGCCAAAATTATTCGCTAATAAGACTTTTTTTTTTTTATGTCAAAAAATATTTCATGTTGTTTACGATACCGAATTCCAATGTTGAAACAAAATTATTTTAAAAAAAGAAAAGAGAATAACTTACATTTTATTCTGATATATTCTTTGTAGGAGGAAAAAATGATCTTTTTGTTGCCTTATTAAAACCTGTCATTGCATTGCCTTATTAAATGAATGAAGAAAACAAGAAGAACCACAGAAAAATTTAATAAATTCTAGAGGCTTCCTCTTTCTTTGTGAACTAATGTTCTAAAATTAAAAAGTTACCTTTTTCCGCGCGAATTCAAATAACTGTTGCCACAACTTTAACTATGTCAAAAGCATTAAAAAGAAACCTAAAATCGAACAATTTTTGGGTTCAATCTACGTTTCGCCGTGACCTAACGTTTTAAAAATAAAAAGTAAAATTTTTCATTCGAATTCAAATAACGGCAATTATGAAACCTTAATTATTTCAACAGCAATAAAAAGAAAATAATTATTTGATAATCAAAGTAATTTATTGATAATTATAAGTTATTAATAAATTTAAAAAATCTTTTTCTTATTTGTTTCGTATTTTCATGAGTGGCAACATCATAAAAATTGTTTATTTTTTGTATCATATAAGAACAATATCAGAACATTCAATAATTTATCGGAATAAATATTTAAAAGAATATATATTTACGTTTCTTATTTACTATAATTAAAAAATTCTGAAAATAACTATCAAAGTAGAAATAAATAGTCGTTATATTGTTCCGAAAAAGAAGTTACGAAATTCGCTATAGTATTGTAACCCTAAAGAAATTGGCTGAACATTGGTGAATTATTCCGGCTTCTAAGATTGGCGACTTCTTCAGGGGTACCTCAGAAATATGTTCACTATGATTTCTGTTCCAATTTTTTAGTTCATTGTTTGGAAATGCGATGAGAATTTTAAATTTAAATATTACATTAAACTTAAAAAAAATATCAAAAATACTGATGCTAAACATACACATGTATGTATATATATATAACCATAAATACTATAATTTATTTCTTTTTCTCCGTTATGCGTTTAACAAGTTACTTCGGAAAACATTTAAAATGGCACAAGACATTGAACTGAAAGCTCACTCTTAATCCAACCTTTCTACAAATTTTTTTAAGTAAAGTTCTTCGTTTCCATTGCTTTTGTAATTTGTAGTAAATAATTTTAATTAAAAAAATTTTTAATTTGATTTTTTAATTAGAATTTTATTAAAAAAATACACGCATACCCATTTGTGACTGTGACTCCATAGAACTAAAATAATAAATTAGCGAGGATTTAACTTCAAGAAAATAGTATACGATTTAAAATATAGAGTAACAATATCCTCGCAACGCTCTACGATCCTGTTAAACCGGGACCTACTGTTTAAAGTGGATTCCGAACCACTACAAATATCCATGGCACCGGCGGGATTTGAACCCGAATACCTGTGGTACCGAGCGCCATAGTGGTAGCCACTCGGCCATTAGGCCTCCGGTTCTTGAAATTTCAATCGTTCAATTACTAATCTATATTTTAATTCTTGCTTTCATTGTTGTCATTGTTAAGTATTTCTAATTAGTAAACGTCTGTTCTCCTAAAGTTCTGGGATAGATTCCGAAAATTCTGACAAATTCGCAGGTGGAGCAACGATTCTGCATAAAAAATAAAACCAGCCACTTGCCACCGCCATAAATCTTCAAATACGTAAGTGTATGTTTCGAAATTAAGAATGCACCTGGAAACAAGAAGTTGAATTACGACCTCCCTCGACCATACCTTCTGTCGGGTATTAACAGCTGTGTGAGAATGTCATGTTTCCGTTGCCATTGCATCCGGACGGATGATTGACTCGTTGCATTGCTTTCGGAGGCGAGGTAAAAACACGGGTCTGTCTCGCCCTGTAATTTTAACTGTCATTAGGAATTAGCCCTGATTTACGACGTCTTCCCAGCCATGAAATTTTGATAGCAAATGATATGCTGCGTCTATGAAATGGCTTTTGAATCTGTGACATCTATTTTTTTAATATTTTGTTAGTTTGATTTCTCATTGGAGGATTTCTTTTTATGAATAGAAACATTCTTTTCTATTTTAGAAATCAATGTTTGTTTTCTTTATGTTCTGGTTAGATACTTAATCATCATAGAAATTGTATGCATTTGTTTCGTAACACCCATATATTTATTTTATTATAGGATAGTGTTTAAAAATAGAAAAGCTTAAAATAGTTTTTACCTTTTGAAATCTAAATCAATCAAAGTAATTTCCATCTTGCTACAATATCATAATTGCATAATAAAGTAAGAGAGTCAAATGTTAAATGAACCTAAATCTTCGTTCAAAGTCGAAGTGTTGGAAAATTACATTTAAGGAATGTATGCCAACTTTAAGTAATATATTCGTAATTAAGAATTATATGCCAATTAGAAAAATATTAGTTTGTTATGATTAAACAGTGGTATAAAATTTATTCAAAATTTTGTATTAGACTAATTTGGTATTAAAAATTTTAGTGGTTCTTATATATCTTTTACAACATTTGCAAGTCTTGTTTTTGTAAAATAATAATCATTATTGTGTATAGCTTGCTTATCTCAGTCCATGGAACATCAGATAAACTCACAGATCGTTGTCAAAGAGAAATAAACCAGTTTCAAGAGATTGCAGGAGTCCTGGCTCTGGAGGAAGAAATCTCAGTTTCAAAAGATTGGAAGATCTCTGGCTCCAGGGGAAAAAAAAATTTCAGTTTCAAGAGATTGAAAGAGCCCTGGCTCAGAAGAAGAAATTTCAGTTTCAAGAGATCGGAGATACCCTGGTACAAAGGTTTAAATGTGTTTTTGTAAAGAAGCATGAGAGAAATAATGGTTTTTGGGCGAATTTTCACTGATGATTTTCCCACATGTACCTTTCTTATAGAAAAAAAACTCCAATCAGGCGATTCGAATCTACACAAATCAATGAGAAATATTTCATCACAGTCTCCACCCACTAAATCTGCGAAGCAATGACTGCAACGCATGCCATCAACAAGAATAAAATTCTTGCTTCAAGCTCGCTAGTCAGCCCAGTGTTAAACATTAATTATAAATCCAGATTACACAACAAGAAATCGCAAATTAAAAGTTATCATCATCTTATTATAAGTGAAATGGCAGCCGTTTCGTTGAGCTTATCTACTAGATTTAAGCATTATAACGGGTTTTTTTTCTTCTTTTAAATGAACTCACTAGTAGGGTGAGTGAGTTACGTTTGCTTAGTTACCTTTCTAAAAAGCGTTGACCCAATGTTGAATTCAAAACGAAAAGTATTTTCTATAGCTTTGGTATTTTTTGAGGAAATTTATTAAAAATACATCCAACTCATTTTAAATGTTATATTAAGATATTCTGAATGTTTATATCCCTTTTCTGTTTTCTCATTGATTTGTTTTCATTGAGACGCTTAAAAGCGGAAATTATTATTTACTACCAAAACATTTTCTTTCACATCAGCCTATTTTGTTTCTTCATTAGAAATTGAAAATATGTCTTTAACTCTAAAACTTATCCGTCTGAAATTCAAGTCCACAGATAATGCAATTATTATCTATAGCACACAATTTTAAGCTACAGCAATACTTTTTTTATACTGTTTCTTTTACAATGACATGAACTCCTCTGGAAACTTGTGAATTAGTTTTTTATCACTACCAAAAACCCTTTGTAGGGCAAGTTGTTCGCATGGTCCAATGTCCCTGTGTCCGAAATTCACGCTTTGTGAGCTTTTCAGGACCACAAATTTCGGGTTTTCTTCTTTTTGCTGCACGAAGCAACGGTTCGCGAGGGTTCAACGGACAGTAATCTGTCGTCGGACCTCCGTGAAATTCGGGACCGTCGGAACAAACTTTCTCGAGTGTTGCGGTCACCGGGCGATTAAGGGATTAGAAATCTATTGCGGCTTCCTCCATCTTCACGCCTTCCTGGGCTCGCTCAGCGGCCTTGCTGCTAAGTCCCAGAGGATTTGCATGTGTCAACGAAGATGATCTTCCGGTTTGGATAGCGATCGCGGAACAGCGTGCAAGGAAAGGCTGTTCACCAAGTGATTCGTGCAATTCTTAAAATTTCAGTCATGGACTCCGTATTATTGCAACTTTTAAACTTCCTTGGGTCGCATTTCGAGGGAAGGGGAATTCGAGCAGAACATGAAATATAACAAATTAATATTAAAAAACTGTCTGCCAAAAGTTTTGCATCTAAGCATAAACCAGGAGAAAAATTAATTCATGCTTTCCTGAAGAAATATTTGACAGGATACTACACCCAATATTACCTTAGGCACTCACACTTTTGAATCTGTACTTAGTTTTAAATATTCAGGGTCAGAAATGAATTGTCAAAATAATATCTTACATGAAATAAAAAACAGAATTGTGTCTGCCAATAGGGCCTTTTTTTGGGGGTTAAGAAATCTGTTTAAATCGCAGTTCATAAGCAGAAAAACTAAATTCTTGTTATATAAAAACCCTTATTAGACCTATTTTGGTCTACGGCTCTGAAACTCGGACTTTGGCAAGATCGGATGAGGCCCATTTGGGTGAATTTCAGAGGGAGATTTTAAGAACTATTCTTGGAGGTGTTAAAGAAAGTGATTGTCGGAGAAGACGGTACAATGTAGACATTTATAAATGCCATAAAAACCCAGATATTATAAAATTTATTATGATCCATAGATTCAACTGTGCTGCTCATGTATTTAGAATCAATGATTTAAACTACCACTAAAGATTAAGAATGCTTCCTTCCCCTTCAATCATGAGTCCATATGGGCTCGTGGGCTTGGCCAGCCAAGTGGGATAAGAAACAACAACAACAACAACAAGATTAAGAATTGGAGGACCCTTGTTACCCAGAGGAATGCATGGAAATCTCTTCAAAGAAAAGCCTTGGCCCACTCTGGGCTTTCGTGCTATTGATGATGATTATTAAAAAATTAGTAAAAAACCAAAATATTCACTTTTTAAAAATAGTGTGACTCATTAATTTTTTTTCTTTTCGTGTAGAATTTTTTAAAAATTTATTTCTGAGGAAGTTAAGAAATTTTAATAATGGAAATAAAAAATTGTTTTAAAAAAAATGTAGATTTGTATTTAAATAAAATACACATTCACTACTTAACTGCTATGTTTTACATTTTTACATAATTTATTTCTATTATGATGTAATTTAAAAAATAAATTATAATTATCACAGTTTTAAACAAATTGACGATTTTATGATGTGTTTTATTTTTAGTTGTGATAGAAGTAGTATCCAATTTAAGTAAGTTTTTAGCACGCAGTTGTTTTGAGCCTATTTTGACTATTTTGAAATGGATAATTATTGCATGAAACAGGGAATAGATCCCTTAAAAATACTCGTTGTACTAAATAAGCAATACCGCTAAAAAAATAGAGCATAATATCCAAAAGTTTGAATATTTTAAAAATATATTTATTTAAGCAATAATTGAGTAAAATTACTGCTCATAATACTTTCTAATGTTGAAGTGAGGATACTGTTGTTTTCCTATAAAGAATATTAGGCATTTATACTCTGGGGTATAATCCGTTGAAATCTTTCCCTTTTTGTTGTAAATTTAATTGCAAAACTTCATATATTTAAGTAATATTTATAATTAAAATTATTTATTATGTTATTGGAATAATCACGAAGACTAGAAGGAAATTCTGATAGCCGTATAAATAAATATCATTAAAATGTTTAACGTTTCTTAAAAACTTCTTAAATTTATTTCATGTAATTTTTGAGTGAGAAATTAAAGTAATTATTTGTTAAGATCAGATTTTAGTGAAATTCCTTTTTATTTATTAATATTATGATTAGAATTATATATTCTTGGTATCTTAAATACTCCATTATTTAAAAAAAGTTTTAAAAAGAAAACTATATTTAGTGATAGTAGAACAAAAAATTATTTTGTGAAATATTACTTGAAATTTCAGAACTTTCCTATTTTAGTTAAAACGAAAACGATCAGTGACTAAAAAGTTATATTGATTAATAAAAAATATGTTTTAAGATTAGTTTTAAACTTCAAAGGTTTTGCTATTATCAAATTTTATTTTATAACCCCAAAAATATCCTGTTCTGTTTTATTTACCAAATTTATAAGACTACTTTATTTTAATGAATTATATATATTTTCTTTCTCTCATTTGCCTCTATTCTTGTCTTGTAAACAAATCCCTTGTAATTTAAAAAACTGTTTTCGTTAGCAAAGTTTTCGAGTAGAAGATGATAATAATATAGGAGTGAAAATAAATTTGATAGCAGTCTATAAATAAGCAAGCACCAAAATCATCCTTTCTTTATTCCGTGTTTTATCTTTGTGAGATAAATTTCCCTCTGGTAAAACTAACGAAAAGACTGCTGCCAGCAATTTAAATAATTTATTAGCTAAACCTGTCAATCAATTTTTTTTTAAATCTCAGAATCAACAGTGAAGAATTCCTATAAGCCTGAAATATTTATTGAATCCTGCTTTTATGGATTTAGAACTCGGGCCTGATGGCCGAGTGGCTGGCGCTCGGTGCCACAGGTGTCGGATTCGAGTCCCGGCGGTGTCATGGATGTTTGTAGGGGTTCGGAATCCACTTTAAACCGTAGCTCCCTGTTTCATAGGATCGTAGAGCGTTGTGGGAATAGTGTAATAGCTTCCGTAGCCTATCTTCAAGATACACGTGCCCCCTGGGTGGTGCGAAAAGAGTACAGAGGTACAGCCCTTGCTTATGGCATAAAAGACAACTGTCTCTGCATTGTCAGCTGCATTAGACAAAGAAAAAAAATATTGATATCATGTTTGAACATGATATTGTCCTATATATTTGAACAACATGTAATGAGTTAATTTTTTCTTTTATAGAGAGATATATAATCGGTTATTTATTTCTGAAAGATTTTTAGAAATAGGATACAAATTTGTCACAAGGAACATGACCCAGTTTTATTTGTTTTTAATAAATAAATATTGGGGAGAAAGCATTATTCAAAATTTTCTATTTTATTGTTTACTAGAAGTTCAGATCCTTTCTCAAAAGCGTGCCAGCCAGGATGCGGGAACTCTATCTACATATTTTTATTTCATTTATGTTATACTTATAGTCAAAAATAGGCAAAAAATAGTTCTCAACAAAATAGACGGGGTTATTGCCAAATAATATATAAAATACGTAAGCCCATTTGGATTAATACTTACTTCTAGGAAGATTTTTAGGTATGAATATCGGAAAGTCAATTTAAAAAAAAAATCATCAGTTTTACGGTTAGTTGTCACAAAAATTTAACTACATACTAAAACACTTACTCGTTTAATGAACGGCCTAATGGCCGACTGTCTGCCGCTCTGGCCAGTGCTACCACAGGCTTCAAGTTCGAATCTTGGTGCTGGTATGGATGGTTCGGAATCTACGTTAAATTGTAGCTCCCGGTCTAATGAGCCTAAGGTGTGCACAAAATGACCATAGAGCGACAAAACAAACTATTCATTTAGTGTAAAATGTATCAGGTTTACTTTCCTTCCTATTATATTGGGTTGGCAAGAAAGTACATTTAGTTTTTATCTTATACTTAAATAGTGGAATCTTGCCAACCCAATATTATTCAATGCATTTTTTAGGTAATTTTCGATTATTTTGTTGTTGTTGTTGCTGTTGGTGGCCTTCACAAAATTGTGCATTCCTGTTTTATTATAGGAGAGTTTTTCTCGAATTATTTAAAGAAAAAATCTGCGTATTGCAGGTTTGCAATGCTACATTGTTTGTAAAAAAAAACGGGGTAGCGTTAAAATTTTAAATAGGTTAGTATTTGTAAAAATGTATAGTATGTGGAAAACATAAAGTTCTCTCACTTACTTGAGACACTGCCTTAATTTATGCGCGATATTGATATGACAAATGGTGCTGTCGAAAGTGCTGCTGTCCCACTTGTGGTTTTGCGCAGCCTGGGAGAGGAAAAAAGAAAAAGCAGGGAACTCTGGGAAGCACCAGGAGGAAGTCTGGAAGGGATTAAGGCGAGTGGTCCGCGGTCCAGAACGGTTCCGAACCTTGGCTGCTGGCGTAACGCGATACTTTTTCGGAAAAGTGCCCATCGAGGATGGTCACCGGGGCGAGACCGAACCCAACTTCCTCGTTCGTTCGGTTCTCTTCTTTTTTCTTTCGGTGCCGAGAGGGGTAGACCTTTCTTTTTCTTTTTTTTGCTGATGCGCTTACATCATGGGAGACGAATCTGTTTGGATCTCTTTCTCTCCTGTTTTCGATTCAATTCGTTCTTCATAAGAAGCGAATCAGTTGAAAAAACGAGTTGTTGACATCATTATTCCAGTGAGTTTATTATTTGAAACAAATCCGAGAAGACCTATCACTAAGCAACATTACAGGTTATTGAAGTAAATCTTAATTCACAAAATCACATGGTTTTGAATGAATCCTAAAGATGGAGATGAAACAACGCTGTCTAATGTGTGTGTGTTTTTTTTTTTTTTTTTTTTTTTTTTTTTTTGTAAAATCTTAGCAACAAATTAAGAAATTGTATGACATCATTTTTCAAGTTCTTATATTGTTCTTGCAGTCCAAATTAATTCTTTCGAAGATAAAATCCATTTATGCCTTTTTACATAAATTCAACTAAAATTCAGCTTTTCACGTTTCGAATTTATCTCTCTATTAACGTGTCAGTAAATGAATGCATGAATGTTTATCAAAGCGCATGTGTATGTATGAATGAGTAGTCCTGCACAAAAAGATGCAGGCTTAAATATGTCGGATTGTATGCATTTTTTAATGTGTATTTATACGAATGATCCTATTTATGTATGCATATAAAGGATCATTATGTTTTACGATTTATGCATCTCTACACAAATGTATAGATGCTTATGCGCATGCATTTAAATATACGTGTAATTTGTATGTATATATGTACACAAATTTATAAGTCGATATGTAGGTAGGTACAGACTTATATCCCTATGTTTGTACATATGCATCTATACGAACATAAGTGTGCCAATTTATATGTAAGTATGTAGCCAGCTACAAACTTAAATTCGTATATATATATATGCATTCTTACAACGTTCATATATATTCGTATATATGCCTATGCACATTCTGACCCTTAAAAGTGTTAATTCAAGGAGGTAAGTAAAAAAAAAAAAAAAATTGTACTCATCCCATTCCATCACTCCAAGTGAAGGGCCGGTTATGACAAGAAGGCAAAGTAGCAATAGTCGTCCTCTTCAGACTGGCAATAGTTGTTCTCTTGGCAGTAGCCGACGCAATTCTTTGCTCACGTGGATACCATCATCCCAGCTATCACAATAGCAGGTCAATGCATTAACTTTATGGCGTCCCTGTTGTTACTAATAAACTATAAATTATTAGTTAACTAACAGTTGTAATAATTGCCCCCGCCAGTAGGCGAGCCTCTCTCTGCTGCAATATAATAATTGTCTTACGGATTGTCTGTAGTTCAATTTGTACACCCAATACATTTAGGATAGTATAACAACTGCAAATTTTAGTGTCCCTTTAACGAAGCAGATTCTTGATTCAGGACACGTGGCAATAACTATTGTAGTCGTTGTGCAAGTTCGGGAGGCCCCACGTTTAGGAGACAGTTTGTAGTAGATGGATGTGTCGTTTGTTTGTGCAGCTCGAACTGGGTGGGGTCGAATCGAGTCCCAAGTCCAATAACGCATTTATTTTGAAGCGCGCAAGTACTACAATTACAATTAAAGATAAACTATATTTAACACACAACATGTATATTTAAAGAACTTTCAATTAGAGATTTAGTGGAAGGATTCCACTTTTAGCTCTCGGAGTGAGAGATTGTAATCCAGCGCCAGTTGCGCCGTGCGTCCTCTCACGTGAGAGTCCGATTGCCTACTGACGATTTCTTCTATATGCCGTAAGGGGAGCTCTTGCAATACGTAGGAGTAAACAAGGTTGCGTAGGTGGAATCACGGTTATATTATGTATATTCTCGATTGATTGTGCAAATCAGGAAGGACATGTAATTATGTTGTTCGTGCTAACACTTGTAATCTTTTTGACGACCCAGGCTCTGGATTCAGGATGCGTGATAATAACTTTGTGTATTCTCGACAGATTGTGCAAACATGCCTGTCCTCTCACGTGTGTGGCATAAGATCACAGATCGGAGATCTTATCATATGAATTGTAATTTTTTTAATTTTTTTTTTATAATTTTCAAATTTTGACCAAAGATTTGAACAGGGAACACTATCCAACTTTAGTTTTATAGTTTAAAAAATTAAACATTAAAAAAATATTTTATTCGTTGTTGTTGTTGTTTTTTAAATTTTATTACATACAAATTAAATCTGTTTTTATTAATGTTTAACCTTCGATGCAGTATATCTATTTTTTTCCCGACAATACTTCGTGCAAAAAAAAAAAAAAAAAAAAAAAAAAAATCTATATTTTTTTTGCAACTGTTCTGAACGATTGAAAGTGTTTGTTTCTCTAAAAAATACATTAAAATTCTTTAGCTTATTCAGTTCAACAAATATTTTGTGGCATAAATATAAAACAAATGATCAGTACAAATCATTCAAATGATTAGTTGCCGTTTGGTTGCAACAAAAATCGACCTGAATTCTAACATATTTATTAACCATTATGCTTCAAATATTTTGCTTCCTATTTTATTGTTTATTGTACTATTTATTTTTTATTATATGTAAAGAAGTAATATATATACATATATATATATATATATATATATATAAAGAGCATATCTAATATTGATACTACTTATACGCAAATTGTAAATAACCATCATAGCTTTCGCAATGCTTCATTATTGAAACACCTCCCATTATTTAACATCCATAAGGATGAAATTATTAAACTGCTTTGGTAGATCAAAAAACAATACAAAAATTTAAACAAATATACGATGGTAGGATGTTAAAGCATTTGTCCATGAAATTCGCATGCAATTTGCATGCAGTCAATACCAGCAGTAGATTTTCTCGTGCAAAAGGGTCGTGTTTGTAATTCACTTCTTGTCACTACTCCTTTGGTTTTTGTGTTCTTTATATGCAAAGTGGGATTATTGTAGCAGCTGTCAGTGCTGTAACCACACTTAATTTTTTTTAAATTTTCTTTTACTGCTTATTCTAACTATTTTTCAATTTTTTGACGACTTCACTTGTATCCTCTATATAGCGAATATTTCAATATTTGCTTTTCATGTTCACGTGTTGTATTCTTTATATATATATGTCTATGGAAGATTGATAATTTCAACAATTTTTTTTTAATCATGCAAGTGTTCTCGCGACTTACGGTCGGTATATGCACCTTGTACTTCATAAGTCGTAACGGGCATTCTTTCTTTTTACACGAGACATAACATGACTGTTATGTAAAAGCGATTTCCATATACGAATTCGAGGCTTCTTTGTTCAAATTTACTGAGACAAAAGTTTCATTTACCTATATATCCCAATTGTAAAACTAGCAATGTCAAATCTCACATTTAAAAAAAAAAAAAGTCCTATTAAATGTGTAAAAAATAACAAACTTTCCAAGCAAATAGGCTGATAAAAAAAATTCACTTAACAGATATATATTGAGAAAAAAAAATATAATAATAACATTTTGTTCACATATAGAAATAAAATTTATTTTCGTATTTCCAGTGGCAGCCTTTATTTACATGACCATTTCAAATGTCCTTGAATTTATTAAAAGTTCTAGATTAAATAAAACGTAATGTTACAAGTTAATAAATCATCTCTTTATCTGTTTATATGCATATTTTAATATAATCAAACTCTTTTCGGTAACTGAAAGTAAAGAAAAGTTAATCTGCCCAGATGTCCTTAAAATATTTTTTATCTGTGAATTAAACCCAAAGGAATACTTTCCTTAAAGAAAATGGATCAAAGCCATTGAATCAAATCCAGATATAATCTCAAATACAAAATCTTGATAGTCGACAACTGATTACAAGGAACATGGGAATGGTCAATTAGTCATTTCAAGTGTTCTTTCGACACAGGCGTTCCAAATACAACAATTAATATAATTATTCCAAAAAAAAAATTGAGCCTTTCCGTGTTCACCTTGAATTTGTATGCTTGCGCTTTTTCAAACATTTAATTGAATTATATATTTCAAGATTGAATTTAGTTTTTTTTTTAATGATAAAAAAATATAATCAATAAATAAAATTTCGAAAATAATTTATTTAATATGATTGCAGAAATGATCAGAAACAATAATAATAATTTTTTTTTTAAATATGCTTTTCTGTTTCTTTTATTGTAAGAACTAAGTTAATTTTATAGAAAGTGTTTTTGTAATCCAGACATTCGCTTAGTTTAAGGACATAACACGTACCACCTTATTAGTGATTATTTTTTGAGTTTTTATTTCTTATTATTACATATTATTTTTATTCATTTAAAAATATTTTGAAGTATACTTAAATAAAATAAACACATTTAATTTTCTTTTTTAATCCCAAATAATATGGTTTAATAATTTTAAAGGGTCAAATTAATTTCTATATAGCATACATTTAACAGGATTAAATGTTATAATAGTTATGGATCGTTGGATTACAATTTGATTGTTAAGTACAGATAAAGTTTTTTTGTAATAGAAAAAGAAATTTACGTACCAGTTACTTTGAGAAAAATTTGTTTCAGTTGTTTGCAACAAATTTCTAAATTCTAGTTTTTTTTAATTACTGTTAGGAATCTGTTGCCACAAAAGGGGTCTTTAAAAAAAAACAGTTATCAGTAATACGATTTTAAAAGCACATTGGCACGCACCTTAATCCGTTCCAGATCCTTAGAATTAAACTCAACAGCGTGTGTACATCATCATCATGATTGGCTCGACATCCCGTTGTGGGCATGGGCCTTCTTTAAAAGATCCAGGCAGACTGTTCTCCTCTTGGCTTTGGACCGCCAGGTTTTGATTTTAATAACATTAATGTCAGAGTCTAAACAATCGACTCATCTCTTTTTCGGTCTTCTCCTTGGTCATTGTCCAAAAGGGGTTACATTGAAAACCTTCAAAGCAGCTCTATCACTTTCCATTCTCATGAGATGACCGGCCCATCTCATTCTGTTCATCTTAGCAAATTTTAGAATGTCTCTAAAAAGTTTCTAAAGTTCAAAATTGTATCTTCTTTGCCAATTTCCATTGTCATTGATATCACCAAAAATAGTTCGTAGCACTTTTCTTTCAAAGATTGCCAACATTTTCTCTTCTCTTGCTGTTAGTGACCCTGTTTCAGATGCATATGTTAATACTGGTCTTATGAGCGTTTTGTACAGTAAAATTTTAGTTCTTCTTTTAATCAGGTGGGATCTTAATTGGCTTTTAAGACCAAATAGGCGCAGTGATTGGCAGCAAAAATTTTCTTTCGGATCTCGGGGCTGATTTCATTTTGGTATTCTATCTCAGATCCCAGGTAAGTAAACTTTTTAACACTTTGAAATCTATGTAGCTCGATTTCAAAGAAATCATCAGGATAGTCTCTCTTTCCGTAAAGCATGTAATAGGTTTTTCCTTCTTTTATTGTTAGCTTTGCATTTCCTGCAACATGTGTATATAGCACGCGTATATTATAACTAGTGAGATCGAAATATAAGTACAGGGGTACACTGTATACATCTTTAATCCGCTCCGGATCCTTAGAATTAAACTCAATAGCATGTTTACCTGATACGTGTATATTGTAATGAGTGAGATTGAAATATAAGTACAATGGTACTGCGCATACCAAATATGAACGAATTTTTTCCCATTAGAAATAAACGTAATAAGTGATTTATACATAGATAAGTATCTTACCTGAAATTTAAAAAAAAAAAAAAAAAAAAAAAAAAAAACAGAATTGTGTCTGCCAATAAGGCCTTTTTTGGGTTAAGAAATCTGTTTAAATCACAGTTCATAAACAGAAAAACTAAATTCTTGTTATATAAAACCCTTATTAGACATGTTTTGGTCTATGGCTCTGAGACTTGGACTTTGGCAAGAGCTCATGAGGCCCATTCGGGTCTATTTGAGCGGAAGATTTTAAGGGCTATTTTTGGAGGCGTTAGGGAAAGGGATTGTTGGAGAAGACGGTACGACGCAGAAATTTATAAATACTATAAATACCCAGATATTATAAATTTGATTAAGATCAATAGATGAAACTGGGCTGCTCCTAAATTTAGAATGAATGATTTAAACCCTGTAAAAAAATCTCGTTTTGGCAAGGCCGCCATAGGGACAAAGAGGAAGAGGATGACCCATGTTGCGATGGATAGGCGCAGTTGAAAAAGAATTTGCTGTACTAATATTGGAGGACCCTTGTCACCCAGAGGAATGCATAGAAATCTCTTCAAAGGCAAGGCAATACTATTTATGAGGATGACACATAGATAGCATTGCATAAAGTAACTGAATCAATTTTACTTAGCAGTAAAATACATAAATACTAAAGTAATTACATAAAACGCGTACATAATTGAAAATGATTTAATTTAATTTGGCCCTGGTCGAAGATCGCCCAATTAGACGTTTACTAAAAATCTGTCTAAAGAAGCTTTGCTTTTGTTTCCTCCCCAGGATATTTCGAAAATAGGATAGTATCTGGTCAATGCTATTATGGCTTGTTTTGCCATTCTTGGGCTGGCGGATCTCTGCATTTTCAATTCCATCTATTTAGAAAAGTATTTGCCACACGCGAGTGGTATTCCAGACAAACAATTTAAACACCGCTTAATATTAAAATACTTCTAAGAAAAAAAGTATTCATTATGTTTACATTTCATAAATGCAATTCATTTATTTATGAAATATATACATACAAAAAGGACAACTGACCAAATTTAATTAATTTTTAATAATAGAATATTCATGTCTAAGAGATATTTCTATAACCTTAGAAACCAACTTAAATAAAAAAATCAGCATAAAAACAAAATTAAGTGTATACAAAATTTGATAAGGCCTGTTGCCCTTTACCAATGGGAATGTTGGACATTTAACAAGGCAATAGAAGATCTACTATGAATCTCCAATACAACGTGGAGGATTCTTTGCAATCATGAAATGTATAGAAGGGTGAAACTGATATTCTGAAAATTGCAAAGGCATCTCGTATTAGATAGGACGATGCATTTCCAACCGAAAAGATAACTTTTTCGAGAATGGAGGGAATACGGAGAAGAGGAAGACCACACACTAGATGGATTGTTGATGTCGAAAAGGATCTAAAGTGAATTGCAGTTAACAGAGGAAGGACTACTGCATCGGATAGGGTCAGATGTAGGAAACTTGGACAGACAGCTTTGGCCTGTGACAGTAGTAATAGTAACTTTTTACTTGTAGAGCTCAAGAAAGAAGTATTTCCTTTTTTCTTTATTTGAAGCTGACTGAAGATCTCCAAACTAAAAATCCTTCCAAAGATTTTCGTTTCTGCCTTCTCCTCAGGATATTTCGGAAATGTGACACTGTCTGGCTATTCCCAACAGTACTATTACAGATTGTTTGGATTTTATTGGGATGGTACCACTGCATTTTAACATGTAACTGTTTAAAAAGATTTTGATCCACACGAGCCGTATCCAAAATAAAGGTTGTATACCTAACAAAATTTTTCGCATCAAAGCAGAACGTATATACAGTTGGACTTTCTCCAAAGCGAACGTATACCGAGGTACCATTGTACGTGTGAAATCCCTTTCTGTTATCTACTTACTCCTTACGTAGGAATACTACTTATATTACTACGTACTACTTATCTTTATGTTCTTTACATAGCAATCCATATAAATTATTTTTATGATAGCCAATCAGTATATTAAGATTTGAGAATATCTTGGACGTTTTTAAAGCGGGGAAAAAAACGCAATAACTTTTGAAAGTCACTTGCCATATCAAGCTTTCTCTTTTCGTTTCACGCATAACGAAAGGTATTGTTTTATCATTAAAATGCAAAAGACTTATTTAGAAATAAATAGACTGCTCTACATCAAATGCATAGGAAGAGGGAAAAAGGATGTAGTTATAAATAAACAAGTTTTGAAAGCAATGTACCGATGAATTATTTTAATTTATACAAAAAAAAAAAAAAAAAAAAAAAAAAAAAAATTAGAACGTGCAAATAAATTTATTTAATTTCAAAAATGTAGCTCTAAAATTGAAAAAATTAAGGGGGAAAAAAATAGCTTTTGAAATTATTATCATAAATGAACTGACCTTTAGGAATAAGATGTGAATGACTTTTTATATGAATAAAATAACATGAAACTTTCGACAGCCTATTTATATAGTTTTGCCTTTGCCTAAATGTCAAAAAAAGACACCGCCTTTCAATTAGTGCGGGGAAAAGATAAATAATGATAATGATAATCCGAATTATGGTTCGCTTCCATTGTGGAAAGAGCACGTGGCAGAGTCTGTTATTGGATATCTTCCCGCTCAAAATCTCTTGCAGCGCATAAGAAGAGAAACTTTTAAAAGACAAAAACTAGATTTTTTGATACATTTAATTAAGTTATTCCCTGAAAATGAAACTCAATATAAAAGTTTATCTCCATCCTGATTTAAATCATCAATCCTTATCTGTGTTGTCGAAAGTTCTTTGATAGCAAAAAAGCTTAACTGAATGCAGAACGTGAAATTCATATTCAAGTCGCGCCATCGGCGTTTGGTAGTCAGCCGTGTTTTAAAAGGGAATATTCCACCTGCTGATACCGGCTATAGCAAATACTAATTCGTATCTGTGCATTCTTTTTCTTCCATCCCCCCCTCCCCGTCCCTTCCCTAATATACACTGGTGACCTTGAGAGCGGAAAAACGCATTTTAACTTGTAGTGTGGTTCGTTTTTTATTGAATTCAATGTCTGTATTTTTAATTTTCTGCTTTGCAACATGATATAAACGAGTCTTCAACTTTTTTTATAATTGAATTTTATGTCTAACCCATGAGAAAATGTGATTCATTATTAGGATAAGTTCAGCTGTAATTTCTTTTAACAAAAATTATTTATTTATTTTGTTATCTCTTATTTGTTTTCTTCGCGTGTGAAGCAAGGTCAATATTTCTATTTAATTCGAGATTATTTCATTTTATAAAAAATTAGCTTATAGACATCGAAAATATTTTTTTAGGTACAACAGTAAAAATAAATTAATTAATAAGAAATAAAATAAATAAATGCGAATAAAAGGATCCATTAAAAAATTTTTACCCTTTCTCACAGAGCACATTTGAACATAATGAACTCAGCAGAATGTGGTAGTAGATATAAGCATAAAACAATGTTAAAAACAGTTCATAAATGTTATGGCTTCCATAAATTAAGGGAAAATCAGAAAAATTGCGATTACACGTTCAAAAATAAATAAATTTCTATGAAAATATACGTAATAAGTAACACTGCCCTTGAATAGTATATAGTACGACACGCAATTTAGAAGAGCTGTTATCATTTTAAGTCGAAAACAAGCTTTAAAAACAACTGCAGATTCTAAAACTGTGCAAAGAAATTTTGAGATAGTCATGTTTTAGATATTGATATAATTTTTCTGAAGAATTACAACGAGCCATTGGCAAAATTAAAGTAGATGAATTCTACAATTCATAGACCGGGGAATACACTTCTAAGAGCCATTTGCAGAAGGTATTGCCAAACAAGAAATAGAATTGAAGAGCCGCAGATGATTGCTATTTTCAGCCTAGTGCAAGAAGGCACAACGCAACCCACCTCGGCTGTTCTCTGGATAGCAGCCGTAGTAAGATTGCTATCCAGATGCGGTACACTTCGCGAATTTGGGTTGTATGCAAGATGTCCAATATTGTATTGAGCATGCCCTCGACACCTTCTACCGAACTGAAAGGGTTTAATTGGACACACCCGCATATCGGTGGGAGTCAATGGAGGTTTGTAGTCTTTATTGATTATTCCAGAATGTGTTTACAAAGTGACTCAGGAAGATTGTTGGCAGGGCCGAAGTCGGGTTCGTGCTATTATCTCAGTCATATACATGAAAACGAGTGATGGTGGATCCAATGTATATGTGTAAACAGATGTCTCCTAGGTTAGCCTGCTATCGTTCCAAGGCATTCCATAGTCCGAAGGCCTGTTATTGCTCAGTTGCATAGAGACGCTTTTTTTTTTTTTTTCAATAGATTGTTTCTTTCACAAATGTAGAGATGGTGATTCCTTCATCTTATAAGACTATAATCCTAAACCACACAGACCGCCCGATTCGGACTCCACCTTCAACTTTCTAAGTGGCCGGCGGCTGCATAACCCCAGTTACGTGGGTGAGATGTGGAGAAAAAAAAAGAAAAATTTCCTGAAATGCCTAAAATCGTTGCCAGATGGCAGCTATTGTGCAAGAGGGCCGGTGTGTAAGGCGTTGATGGTCAGGCTGCCTGGTGGGAGCTCTCCAGGGTTTCTCCCATTCGGCACACAATTGCTGGGCAGTTATCTCTAAAAGTCCTCCCGGAAGGTTCTATCTTCCCTCATCATCCTCTCCCATCCCGGTGGGCTGTTCGTGGTACACACGAGGCCCACCGGTGTTCCCCCTTCCCCTTTCTAACTGATAGGGGCTACATAACCCTAGGTACGGGATTGAGGTGTCGAGAAACAACAACACAGAGCTCGATTATTAGAAAATCGCCGTCGTATGAAAATCATTGTGTTTATGGATTGGCCATTACATTCTCGAAATTTGAATCCTATGAAGCATGCTTCTGGTGCTCTAGGGCAGTGGTGTTCCAGAATAGTACGTGTCCAGCTATAAAAATTAATATATTTACTGTTTCCTTTTGTCAATTTTTTCATCCAAAGACATCTTTTATCATGAACAACTAATCTTTCCGATTGCTTTTCTTTCTTCTTTTATTTACATAAAAGGTGCCAAAGAATGCTGCTAGGAGCGGTAACCTACATCGCTGGTTATTATCAATCATATTGATCACATACAATTCTACTTAAAAAGTGTAATTTGTCATTTTGCTAAATAATAGGTATAGAATTCGAAATAAATCAGTAATAAATATTTTGATTTATAATATATATATATATTATATTGGGTACATTTTTAATTAATTTTGTTTTAGGGGTATGCGACCCAAAAAGTTTGGAGATCGCAATACTAGAAAATCCCACTTCCGACATGATCATCACTCCTCCATGTTGAACTCGGTTATTATGTTTTCTTTTTTTTTATTTTTACCTTAATTTGTGTATATTTTGAAAATTCAGTTTTCTACTATGACCTTGAGATTTTGCAATCAAAATATGTTAATATTATTAAAAATATTAGTTTTAAACTCAAATGTTCAAATAAATCTTCATTTTTGAGATTTTTTAAAAATCAAAACGTGTTAAAAATATATTCGGTACTGCAGTTCCTCAAAATTAAAATGAATTTCAAAAAATTACAAATCCTTACATAACTAAAAAAAATCATATTACTTTCTTAAATGTCAAAATGCACTTCCTGAACATTATATATATATATATATAAGGAAAGAAAGAAAGACTTAACGTCTATTTCCATTTGTTAAACAGCTATAAGTTTTTTTCTCAGCTATTCGCACGTCATAATAGAAAACACTAATGCTATGGTTTCAACGTGATATTCTATTTAATTGAGCATGTCAAATGAGAAGGAGATATAAAGTGAACAAAATTGCCGTCGTTGTGTAGATAAGCAAGAACATTCAACATCTTAATTGTTAGTAGAAATAAGAACAGAAGAAACATCTTAGCAAATAAATTTTCTCCTTCTTACTGATTAGTAATTCTGATGATACTGCAATCCTTTGCAAAAATAAAAACACTAAATTCTTAGCTATCCCCCTTACTAATCATCTTAAAGTTCTCAATAAATGGAAAAATTCTTTAAATGTAGATAAGACTGAAGCTATTTTCTTCTCTATTGGAAATAAACGGAAAAAAACCCTGTGATTATGATCAACAATAATATTTATCTTGGGAAGAATCAAACAAAATATTTAGAAGTTATTCTGGATCAACATTTCACTTGGAAACAACATTTTCTGCACAACAATATTAAATTTCGTATTGCCTTCAGAAAACTCTACCCACTTATAAATAGTAATTCTGCCATGACCAGGGATAACACAATTCTTCTTTATACTGCTATTTTTTCTCCCCATTCTCACACAAGCTTGCCCGGTCTGGTCCCATGCAGCTCAATTTAACTTAAAAACGCTTTGAATTTTACAAAATATCACTCTCCGCCAAATGACCTCTGCTAAATGATATCTATAAAGCTATCAATATTCCTTCTTTAAAAGATTTTCTGAAAAACATCTCTATTAAAATTTTTGACCCTCTTATGAATTATGAAAATACTACCATCCAGGAGACGGACTCTGACGTTCCAATTATGAATTTAAAACGTTAGCGCAAAATTTTAATTTAATTTCTAAATTAATTTTTAAATATTTTTTCTTTTCTTTGTTTAGGATTGTAAGTCAAATTTTTATTCTATTTGTAAATATATTCTGGGCCATTTTCATTGTTTCAACTGTATTGACCCTGTCCTATAGGAGATGGAGTCGCCAGTGACTAAATAGCTTCAAAAGAATACGTCAACTAACCAACAGATTAATAACTTCTGCAAGAAGTAATTGCACTTGTTGCAATCACACTTGAGTTATATTTTTAATTTGGCTTTTCATTTGAATGTTTTATTTTATTGAGCAGTAAAACTAGTAGATTTAGAGCGGGTAAGCGTGCAGAAAAATTTTCTAATAGATTAGTATTCGCCATCTTTAATGGTTAGCAGTGGTAAAAAAACAGCAAGCAACTGAATTGCCACCTTCTTATAGATTAGTAACTTTTACATGAAGTAATTGTAATTGCTTGTAATAGAACAAAAACAGTTTTCGAAAAAAAATAAAATGAGATATTCGCCAAAGAGTATTGGTATGGTTGCATTTTTTGAAGTTACAAAATATTCTGTCTCCGTAACCATGCCGGTTTTTAACAATACCTAATTGAGAACTGTAATCCACACGTATGGCAAGTTTATGCAAAACTCCGTGTTTTGGATTTGCATGCAGCCGAGACAATTTCTGTCGCCGTAAATCGAGTCCGTCGGCTTTTCTTCACCTCAGACCTCCCACGGAGTTGTCCATGAGCAACTCAGAAAAGAAACATCCACAGTAACCAAACAAGCAGGCGATATTTCCCTTCTGTTGTACCCCCCTCCTCCCCTTCCTTTTTCTTAAGGGGTAGTAATTTATTAGAAAACGACCCGCAAAAAAGTAGGAGAAAAAAAAAGGCTGAAGAAAAAAAAAAAAAAAAAAAAAAGAAACGCGTGGAATTTGTTAAACCAGTGTCAAAAGAGTAGATAATGCCTTCTTGTGCCATGTTAGACTGTTAAGTCCAAAAAAGGGTCTTCAGAAGAATATCTCGTTAAAAAGAACTTGTTTACTTAAAGATCTATCCGTTTGGCCAACACTGTAGGGGGAGGGGGGGAGGTAGGAGAAAAGATAACTGGGATGCAGAAGAAGAAAATTTTTACACGCATAAAAAGTTGATTTTTATGTATGTAAACATCAATAAAAAAGTCCTTTTTTTCGTGTACTTCGGTGAAATAAAGCATTTAAAACTTATTTAATCATTTTGTACATTTTTGTATTGTTGTTTCAGAATATATTAAAAAAAAAAGAAAGATTAAGTTTGATTAAATTATCAAAAATGGAATGATCCAGATTAAAAATTCATCACAATAACTGATACCCTTCTGTTAAGAAACCTTGATTTAATGAAGTTATAACATATTACATTTACAAAGTCATCCGCGTCTTGACTTGCTTACTGAATCAACTGCTTTTTATTCCTATTTCGTTTACTGATAAACTGCTTTCTGATAACCGTAATCGCATGGAAATATCTTGATTTCATGAGAGGGGAGGGGGACAAAAAATTTCAAGGTCATTAGTCAGTTCTCATAAACCAACCGGAAAAGCGGATATCCATTATTATGCTGATTCCCGAGATACTCTTATCCTGTTTTTGTGTGTGCGATTATAATCTTGAATAATCTGGTTTTAGTAATTGATTATCACTAGATGGAGCTGGCGATTTACAATTTGTATGAATATGTATAAAACCAAAAATAATTTTTAAGCGCTTCCATTGAATAATTTTTAAAATTTGAAAAACATGAACGTTTCAAAAATGGTAATTTTTTATTTTTAATTTTTGGTCATTACACGACTTTAAAAAGGAACTTGACTTGAATTGTAAAGAAATTAACAAATTAATGCGTAAAATGTCTAATGAATATTTCAGTGCATGCCTATGCAATCCACGTTCCAATACTGCTACGAAGCCGGTTCCATATTCAACCATAAATTTCTTTAAATGTTGAGATTTTCGTGAAGTTTCCTGTCATTATTATTCTAAATATGTAAAAAGTACATGAAAGCAATGACGTTTTTGTTTTAATTTTAATATTAGTTTATTTCTTAATTGAATGATTAAATTTCTTAATCTGAACAATGATTATAAAAAAGTCAGTAACAAAAGAGAACAAACATAAACATGATGATACAATATTTTCCACCTTTTGTTGTAGTAGATAGTGCGTGTTATTTACTGACGTTTTTGGTTAATTAATATATTTTAATTAATATAATTTAGTTAATATATTTTAATTAATATAATTTAGTTAATATATTTTAATTAATAATAGTTTAGGTTATCACGAGACAGATAATTTTTTCCCCCTTTCCATATGTAAAGGTAAGGTTGCAGGTCCCTCCGCCATTTTTTATACTGATTGGACAGCCTTCATGGTTACTGATGGCTGGTAGCTTGATAACTGTTATTTATTTGTTTGATTTTATTTATTTCAATTTTCCCATATTGAATTTAATGTTTTCATATACCTAGTGTTTGATTTTTATTTTTGAATTATTCATTCTTTGAAATATTTGTTTTTCAATAGATCGAATTTAATTTTTGGTTTTTATTTCATTTAGTTGTTTTCGTATCAAGAAATTGCATTGACTAATTGCGTAAAGATTTGAAAAATTAATTGATTGGGGTCAGATTGTGTTGATTGAACATTTTTTTTTTCTTCTAAATTTTTCGGAATTCCTGTTTTGTAAATCTTTTTTGATATTTTTTTAATGAAATGAAACGTATCATATTTTGTAAGATGAATAATGTCAATTCATCAGATCAACAATGTCAAGGCCAATCAGATGAATAATACAAGTTTTGAATATATTAAAAAATGTTTAATCAAATATATATATATATATATATATTAATGTTTATTTGTTCTTATTGGTCAAGAACTAGAACATCCATGATCTACTTTCCCTTGAAATTTGAATATTTGTTTTACCTCTCATATGCGAAGTTTTAAAAAAATTGCGTTTAAAAATTCACTTACTTGAAAAAATTACTTTTAAACTTTCATTTACGTGAAAAAACTACATTTAAAAAAAATTAAATCTACTTGCGTTTTTCAAAGAAATGTTTGAATGTTTGAAATGCCACCGAAATGCTGTTCTTCAAATAGAACAATTCAATTCGAATGGCATTCAGTGTCATTTCGGTGGCATCCTGGCATGGGGGAAAGATGATTCTATTTTCCCTCGTTCCCTGCAGCTTAATAAATATTCTCTATTTAATAAAGAGATTCGGCAACAGAAGCGAATATCTTAAAAAATCCCCCCCCCGTGCTAGCAGATGCAAAAATGTATCCAACGAAGAGAGAATGGTTTGCGCAGGTGTCACAATTGTTTACGATCGTGATGCGTTTCGTAATTTGCCTCACAAAACGCTTCCTCTGCTCTGGGTAGTAACGGTCGAGAGGGGGGAAGGGGAGGAATATATCTCCATATTATCACCTGCGTAGATCGATAAATTGATTTCGTGCGTTTTGACAGGCAAAGAAACGTGTTCTTTTCACCCCCTCCTCCTTCCCTCCCCCCGATATCGAAGTGAATCGAAGAGAGCGGATTACAAACGGATAGGATCTCGGAAACCGCATTTGATTAATGATGCTGCACTGTCAGATGTTTGATACACTCACGTGTGATTTTTTTTTCTTTCTTTCTTTCTTTGTATTCTCTATGTACTTGTAAAAGTGTGATAATTTTTTTTTTTTTTTTTTTTTTTTTTAGCTGTGCTGGCGCGTGTGCCATAAAACAGTTATGATTTTAGAAAAGACAGTTAAGATTTTGTTATGCCGTTTTAAATTGTTTCCGTGTGTAAAATAATTCTATTTCAGTATATCCTTTTAATAGTGTCTTAGAAGAAACACTATAATCTTAACTTTTTCAAATCAAGTTTTAAATATTTTTTATATATTATTAAAGATAATCGAATGAATCATCGGATTCCAAAGTCAAGACACTATCCGTAGTAAAAAAATTCAAATATAAGCAAAATATTTATTTATTTTATTTTTTATTTATATTTATTTATTTTATTTTATTTTATTTTATTTATCTATTTATTTTATTTTATTTATCTATTTATTTTATTTTATTTATCTATTTATTTTATTTTATTTATTTATTTATTTTTTGTGCATCAGGGATGCTTATATACCACTTAAATGTGTCATGCTGACGGTAGATGGTGGGAGGGATTTGATTTTGACTCCGTATTTGCATATCGTACAGGGCAAAAAAAGAAAAAAACTCCCGCCATGTCACATGACTGTCACTGCGAAAAGCTTGCATGTGCTGTCACAATCACCATTAAGTCTTCTTGTTTCTAACTGCAACGCAGTGGATTCGGAGCTGAGCTGCCCTCGTTGTCAACATGAAACTCAATCTTTAAAATCTACTCTTTAACATATTTGAACCACACATAAATTTCATAAAAATACTTTTATAGAATTTTTAAACTGTTTTAAGGGTTGTATTGAGTATGTGGGCTTTAAAAAGCAATTGTACTCGCAAATCAATGCAGCAATAAGAAATGCAGTATGCAAATAGTAAAACATTGAAATGAATTAAACTTCTGAAGAATAGATTTAAAAAAAAAAAAAATGCATGGCAAGGAAATATTGGATGAAGTTATTTACCCATATTGATCCATATTATTGAAATATATTTATTTTTAAACTATGAATAAGATCATATGCATTATCTTGCTCTATGCCATAAGCCAAAATTTTCTATTTTTATTTATTTGTCAATAGTCTCCTCATGTATGCGAAGAGTAAAATGTTAATCCCCACATGTACAGTCGTAAAAGCAATTTGTAGTGAATATACAAGGCGAGTACTACGTCTGACCCTCATTATAAAAATTTATTACAAAATACTGTTGAATGAAAAAAAAATGCAATTTTGGTATCATTAAATAGTTTGCTTTCAACTTTGTGTGTGTGTGCAATAAATCTGAACAGAATGGATGTGGATTATCTTACCTGAAATGAAAAAACAGAATTGTTTCTGCCAATAAGGCCTTTTTGGGATTAAGAAATCTGTTTCAATCACAGTTCATATGCAGAAAAACTAAATTTTTGTTCTATAAAACCTTTATTAGACCTATTTTGGTCTATGGCTCTGAAACTTGGATCCAGATGGGTGTATTTGAACGGAAGATTTTAAAGACTATTCTTGGAGATGTTAGAGAAAGCGATTGTTGGAGAAAACGGTATAACGCAGAAATATATGAATGCTATAAAGACCCAGATATTATAAAATTTATTAAGATAAATAGATTAAACTGGGTTGCTCCTGTATTGAGAATGAATGATTTAAACCGTGTAAAAGGCTCGTTTTGGCAAAGCCACAGGGACAAAGATGAAGAGGAGGTAAGTTGTAATCTGGGTAGGTTGAGATGGATAGACGCAGTTGAGAAATATTTTGCTGTACTAGGTGTTAAGAATAGGACCCTTGTCACCCAGATAAATGCATATGAATCTCTTCAAAGGAAAACCTTGACCGACTCTGGGTTGTTGTGCTATTGATGATGATGATGATGATGATAATGATGGGAATGGATGTGGAAAGCGATGACTTAAATCGCATTTGTTTTTCCGATGCCTTTGAACCTTTCATGTCTGCTTAAAGGTATCTAAACCTCGTATCTGGGGATCGGAGAATTGGCATATTTCTACACAGGTTAGTGTACTGAAGTTAATCTTTGGTCCAAAGTTGTCGGACCATTTTTCTTCATGGAAACCATCTTCACCGCCAACGTTTCATTAGACTTGTTGAAGCACAGGTTTATTATAAAACTCGTGGGCATTCCATTTAGCTTTAGCAATTAAATACAATTATTAATCACGGGTTGGTGTGGTACAATATTTTGTTTTTGTTTTAATGTAATCTATTTATCAACCTATCTAATGACAGAAGTGGATGGATTTGGCATTGGTCCATACGTGTGACGACTCCGTTATTATAACCTTGTTAAAAAGCATAAATGAATAAAAATGTGTAATCCGATTCTCACAAAAAGAACAAACGATGCGCTATTGTATATAGGCGTTATTTATTCTCGAAGGTATCAGGCAGCCCACCGGAAACATGGAACATTCTCTACGCGGGATAAAAGGCCAACCCATCGTCAATCGGCATGCGTTTTTATAGTGATAAAAAAATAAAATAAAATAAAAAATGAATTAGTTGAAAATGACCATAATGTCGCGACGATAAAATGGCAACTTTGACATGAAATAACGACCTGTTTTATTACTTTTCAATAAGTTTCAGCAAAAAAAATCTATTAAAATTCATGCAGAATTATTTTAGTATAATTGAATTAAATAATATTCACTTAGCATTTGATGACCGTCTTATTGTCAAAGATACATGACACTATTTTTGCACAATTTTTTCATAATGTTTTCTGATTTCATTGAAAATAATTACGTGGAAGTTTAAATTTTATATTTGCTTCATTCCTTTACAAATATCTTAAAAATATTGGTTAGAAAACTATTCATTTATTATTTTACGCTATTGAAGATGTCTTGTTGTAAATAACAATGCTATTGTACAGAGTTTAAAAATGCTTTCTGGTTTCATTTTAAATAATTACTTGGAAGTTTAAGCTTTCTTACTGATTAAAAATGAACTATCAGAAAATGCCAAATAGCAACTTTATGCCATTCGTAAGCGAAGAATGGCAAGAAAAATCTCTTGAAATTAAACCAGCATTTCTATTATTATGATGTCATTGAAATTAAGTCAGCATTCCAATTATGATATCATTGATAAAAGCCATTATTTCCATCGTTATGATGTCATTGAAATTAAGCCATCATTCTAATTATGATATTGAAATTAAGCCATCATTTTCATCATTATGAAGTTATTGAAATTAAGTCATCATTCCAATTATGATGTCTTGTTTGTAGATATGTTAAAAATAGTAATGAATTTAAAATAATAATGGAACAGCAAGCATGAACGATACCAGTTTCCGAAAAATTCCAGCTCTTCCAGTAGAAAGCGCAGAATTAATTGCAATCATGGAAGCAAAAGAGAACGACAGGAATCTTTGCAACATTCATCTCAAGCGAATTTTGGCAAAAAATTACATCTTGACAATTGTCAGTTATTATTATTTAATGTATACAGGTAAAACACCACATAAATTTATTTCATTGTGAAAAAAAATACACGTATTGTGCACAGGGATGACAAATCCTTACACATCATTAAATCTGCTACAGTGAATCGAAGTACAATGCACGCCAAGCGTTCTCTCTCGCTCTAACGCCTGATTCCGGACTAACAGGATTCTCGAAAACATCGCATGAGTTGCTCCTCCATCCAATCTCCAAATCCGCTATTGCGCAGCTTAGGAGCTTACGCATGGAAATCCATGCCATTCATTACTGATTCGAACACGGAAAGGGGGGTGAGGGTTCGAATTCGAGTTGAGAGGAGTCAAAATCGGACAATGCTGAGACACGTGTTGATATGTCCCTTCCTGTCCGGGATACATAGATGCCGCTTCGATCCAGGGTTGCCGGAATTGATTGAAAAGGGTTACTCATTTGGCGACATATTCCCCCTTCATTGCAGGAATTCTGGAGCTCTATTTTAATGATTCGATTTTTAATAATTTTTTTTTTTTTTAAGCCAATGGTTTTGTATTTGTTTTTATTTGTGGGCAGATTACATTTATATGTGTTCCATCGATGATAATGAATGGGACAAAAATTATCTTTGAAATGCGTATTATTTCCCATATTCTTGGTGAATAGTATTAGTCCTCTTACACATATAACCAATTTATTTATTTTATTCAATCATCTGCAATGAATATTTAATGTAATAAATATTGACAAGCATCAGTTATTAAGGCGCCAGTTACTATTGAAGAGAACACAGACATAAAATTAAATTGTTTGGCTGTTTCTCTGCATTATTAAGTCTGCTGCATTATTCAAATGCAAGGCCATTGTGTGTTTTTAAATTCAAAAACAAATAATTAATTCGAAGTGTGCTGAAGGATTCATAAATTCAAGTTCACAGACGTAGATAAAAGATTCTCGTAAAATTAGCGCATTGCATCTTGGAATAATGTATTGCATCAGTATGGCCGACCTTTGTCAATTATTAAAAATGTTTCACATTGTGTGTCAGAAGAATATACGGATAGAAATGTTACTTGAAAACCTAAATATTTCATTAAAAAAATAATATAGAAAAAAAAAAAAATCACCATCATTTTAAATTCAAAATATACTTACATGAAATTAAGAATTTGAATTTTATGTTTTAAAACTGTTCTTAATTAAAATGTTTCTGTATGAAAATGAGTCCGAAAACACTGCTTATCGTATATCTGATCTATTATAGTTCGACCACCGATACTTAGCAAGCTGCCAAGTCAGAAGGATTCAATTTATTAATTCGTCCCAATTAAAATTTTGTTTTCCAATGGGGGAAAAAAAAATTGACACCTAGAAAAAATGTTTTGCAACGTTCTGGGAAATAGGTTTAAATAAGTATGCCTACTTATTTAAATAAGTATGCCTACTTATTTAAATAAGTATGCCTACTTATTTAAATGTGGAGTTTCCTCCTTAGCGCTATGGCACTGTACCATCACGAGATGGTTTCGAATGACGAGAATAGATGTCATCGATGACTTTGTTAAATGTACGAAATCGCGATGTTCTTTGAGGGGGTGGCCCATCTGCTACCGAATCCGGTTGCGTGTCCGAGGCGGGAGGGTGCGAGTGCGGGTCGCGTGCTCGGACACGTGGACCCCCTTTCCCTTGCGGCACGCGCCATCTGCTGAGAGACCCCTCACGAATAGGTGCACTTCATTCTGCGGGCAGGAGCCCCATTCAGGGTTAAAGACAACGGAAGGGGGGGGGGATTACACGGACCGTGAGAACGCCACTTCAGTGCGGGGGAGGGGCTGTGTCGCGGGGATGTCCAGGTCTGATTGTTGCTATCGATTGGTTTCGACGTCTTGCCTGTAATCGCAACAGGGCGACATAAAACTAACAATGATTTCTACACTGCAGCTAAGTATGTGTACTAGTTGTCTCTGGTTGTAACTGTAACTGTAACATAATGATATAAAAGTAGTAGTGATTTGTGCACCACTGGTGAATACACTATTGCACTAGTACTGGTATTTGTACCCTAGTATAGGCACGAGTACTGGTTGTTTTTGCCTGTAACTTTGTTATCGTAACACAATAATACAAAACTAATGATGATTTGTATTCAACAGCTAGGTATAACTATTGATTGTCATAAATCATGGAAGAGGCGATGGTTTATACTTTATCCTTAGGGTGTTTATTTATTAAAACATGTATTGGATTTTATGGTATTTCATTAGTTGAAACATAATTATCATTGGTTGCAGTCTATCACAAGAATTGCGTCTTTGATGTGTCTGTACTGAAATTTGTGTTGATTGAATTCATTACTTTATAAAAAATATTATTGGTTTATAGACTGCTCACATATATTTGAGATATGAAACGTTATGTTATAAAATTTACAAATTAAATTATCATGTGATAATTGGCAAGATTTGCTAATTTATTTGTCTTTGGCTATAGAAATTCAATATTTTTTTCGACTTAACTATTCGGATTCAGCAACTTATTTTGAATGTATTTGGCCTTAAAATCTTCATCTGTGTTTTTTAAGTCAGTACAGGACTCGGAGACCTTCCTCGTCAGCCCTTTTGTCCTTGAAATTAGCTCCGTGTCCTTTCAGTTGACAACCGTCTCACCCGTTTGGAGATCTTGCAGAATGTGTCACTTTAGACTCGAGTGCTTTGCCAGCGTTTGCCGGATTGATATTTTTCTGCAGGGTCGTGCCAAACGAGAAGCAAAGGGTTGGTGACAGGTGAGCTCGAGTGTCGACTGTGGACCGCCCTTCCCCAACCCCGGGCTGTCGCAGCTCATTCTTTTGGGTGACAGCCCTGACGTCGCCAATGAAGTGTCGAGTGTTATTTTGGACGAGTGTTTTTGCTCCAGAGTATCTCTGGTGGCTTCGCGAAACAGAAACTGGAGATTCTTCCTGCCCTGTCTCTCTCTAGGGTCCTTTGTTTTTTGATTGACAAGAATAGTGGCAATAAAAAGGATCACTTACGTCTGTAAGAAAAACAATCACGACGCAATAAACATGTTAAAACTCAGTCGATCATGCTATTATTTTTTGTTAAGTTATATAGTAATGCTCACAAACCAAGGAGTTGAACGGATGCGAGCTGCTAGAAGAATGTTTACAAATGACAATAAAAATATTTTAAAAACATACAAAACATTTTCAAACATAAAAAAAAAAAAAAAAAAAACAAGAATTCAATTATTTTCCATTTCTACAAAATTATTTTCAAACGATAATGACAAACGTACTAGCATGAATTGCAGGCTACAAAGTAATCTTTCATTTTTTCCCCCTTACATATAAGTAGGTGAGATATAATACTTAAGTAACAAACTTATTTCACATGCGTGGGAAAAAAATAATTGTGAAATAAATGTTGCTCCTTCGGTCCCATAATAATAGTATAAAAAGAAAATAAATACAGAACGAAGCATTTACTATATCACGAATCTATTCTCCATGTTTCAATATAGGTGCATACTCATTTGCATGGATATCGTTTGAACGGTCTATAAGATGAAATGCTGCAGCATCCTCTGGTTTCAAGTAGCAATCAAAGGGATAGCACTAACCTATGTTCCATACTTGAATGCATATTATTACCTATTTTCATAGCGATGGGCTGAACTGTATAGAAGTTGATATACTGCAACAAAGTGAATAGTATAAAAACATTCGCCATGTTTTGTCAAACACATTCAAAAAATTTCATCCAAATCGGCCCAGCCGTTGAGAAGGAGTTCAATAACAAACATACGTACAGAAGAATTATATATATAAAGATTAAACAATAATTTAAAATGTTACTCCTAATTTTTATTTTGTGTGTTCAGATAGTTTCATCAATATGAATATAATCCTTAAAGTCCTTACACGTTCCACCAGGAAGTCCTTTTGACAGACACAATTCTACGCCACCTTTCTTATTCTTTTCTGCATGAAATGGTTTGGTGGTGTTTGTAGAATTCGGAGTAATGCAGATTTGAGAACTGCAAGGGTGTGAGCTGCTGATCTCAGGGTGCCTCTTCTGCTAAGAGCGATATCTCCATAATCTTTGCATTGGCGTCCCCAGTTTTGTTCTTTCAAAGAATCAACATTAGCATCCGATCCACCTTGACGATTATGTTCGTTGGTCACACTTCCTAATTCTTGATAGGGTCATTTTGTTGCTCTTGAATTGTTTTCGCAGTTAACGTCATTGCACCTTTCTGCAACTTTTCCGTTTTTCTTTGGATGCATCAAGAATTGGACAAACGTAACTCGATGTCCGCTTCAAAATCTCTTTTATTCGTCTTATTTTCACATTGGGTTTGATATTCAATTGATGGGTAACTTGTATACTGACCCAGCAGATGAGAACTTTTTTTTCCATTTATTCTCTCATAAAACCACACAAAAATTAAAAGATTTAACTGATTCAATGTTACTTTAAATATCAGATACACATTGTTTTCATTTATTTTCTCTTAAAAACATATCAAAATAAACAGATCCATGAATTCCATGATCTGTAGTTTGCAGTAATAAATACATATGGGTTTTTTTTTTTTTTTTATCCTATCCATCATGCATAGCGTGAAGGTAGATATTATTTAAGGGAAGATATATGTCCCAAACATTTATGACAACTAAACATGAATTCCAAAATCGGAAAATAAAATTCAAGAACTCACTCAGTCCCAAACACCGTGCTTCATTTGCTGCGTGCATAAAAACTGGCAAATGACACAATTGCAATTTCGAATTATGTATGAGGATGGAAACATTCGGCCACAGAATGAATGGCGCAATTAGCGAAGGTCACGCGACGTGTGAAAAAGGGGGCGCATTTATGCATGAATGAGAGAAAAGGACATTAGACGCGGGGGCGGGGGGGGGCAGAGAGAGAGCAGCGAGACGAGGAAAATTTATTCTCTGAGAAAAGTGCACAAGGACGACATTGAGAGGAAAGCCGATTATGCAGGACAAAAGAAAGTGGTGGAGAGAAAGACGCTGGGAAAATGTTCCTCCTCACACTTCTGATACTCTTAAATCCCATAAGTAAAATCATACGAAAAAAAAACTTGATTTCACTCATCAGATTTCAAGTTCATCTACTAAGGATAGTGAACGAACGCTTAAAAAAGGCACTGATCCCTAGTCTCATTCACTGGTTTTTGTTATCGGCGTTAAGAAAAGGTAAATGCTTATCATGTTTGTTCTATCAATGAAACGAATATGTCCAATCTTCATTGATGCTTCTTAAAATTTCATCAGCTTATCAGCATTCAAGCTTTTTTACTTTAAAGTAACTTAAGGAATAGGAAGCTTTTCGAGCTTTTGAATTAGCTGCAAGGGCTTTGCCTCTAAACATAAACCAGGAGAAAAAAGAAATATATGCTTTCCTCAACAAATGTTTGCCCAATACTTCCTTAGGCACTTACACTTTTGAATCTGTGCCTAGTTTTAAATACTTAATATCAGACATGAATTTTCAAAATAATATCTTACATGAAATAAAAAACAGAATTGCGTCAGCCAATAGGGCCTTTTTTGGGTTAAGAAATCTGTTTCAATCACAGTTCATAAGCAGAAAAATTAAATTCTTGTTATATAAAACCCTTATTAGGCCTATTTTAGTCTATGGCCTTGAAACTTGGACTTGAGGACTATGAGGCCTATTTAGACTTGGACTGATGAGGTCTATTTAGGTATATTTGAGAGGAAGATTTTAAGAGCTATTCTTGGAGGTGTTAGGGAAAGTGATTGTTGGAGATTGTCTTTATAGCATAAATGCTATAAAGACCCAGATATTATAAAATTTATTAAGATAGCTCTTAACTCAGATTAAACTGGGCTATTCATTTATTTAGAAGTAAAGAGGCTCGTTTTGGCAAGACTACGGGGACAAAGAGGAAGAGGACGACCCAAGTTGCGATGGAGAAAAAGTCTTTGCTCTACTAAAAGTTAAGAATTGGAGGACCCTTGTCACTCTGAGGAATGCATGGAAATCTCTTCAAAAGGAAAGCATTGGCCCCACTCTGGGCTGTCGTGCTATTGATGATGATGAACTTAAGGAATAATTGATGTGTTTTTGTTTAAATGTTGCTCATTTTATTCAATTTATATAAAGTAACAGTAAAATTAACAGTAAATTAAAAATAACAGTAAAATTAAAAATAAAAAAAAGACATAAAGCGATACACTTTCTAAACACACCTAAGGCGCTAATGTCACCCAAACGAAAGTCCCATCTTTAATGAGGTTACTGAGTTACATTCTCTCAGTCCTTCTTTGATTTCTTGAAGGGTTGAATGGGCAGGGGGGAGGGGGGGATGAAAGGCTGAGTGGTTTATTTGGGGATGAAGGGTGAAATGTATCAAAAAACGTCGTCTGTGCTTAAATAGTCATGAATATTTTCAGAGTCAAAAGTATCAGCGTCATCCATTCTGTAATTCATAGAATTCATTTCACCTACCCGGACGATGTTTGTCGTGAAACTAAGGAAGGTTTATTAGTGTTAGAAAGTGAATCATTTTTTCAATTCCTTCTATTAGCTCACACTTTCCCTATATATATCTTGTTCAAATTTTCAATCTTTCATAAAATACTTCTTATTCATACACTCAAGTTCAAATACATTTTTTTTTTTTTTTTTTGTACTTGTAGTGGATGACACTGGATGTTAATGCGGTTTTTTCAAATATTAATTCAGTAATTAAATTTAATTAATTAATTTTAGTTTTTTTTTTCATTTAAGTTGCATGTATCTACCAACAGATGGCGCCAGATAAACTTTAAAAAATGAATGAAAATTATTTATAAAGGACTTTCTGCAATAGAGTGAAAAAAATGCAGGAATTGACTTTAATTTTTTTTTTATATTACTTGTTTTATATCAAAATAAAAACATAATTATAAATTTGATTGTTCATTCTTTAACATTGAATGAACGTACATCTTATAGGATAATCTTGTATATAAATTGAATTTTGATGAATATTTATTTAACATTTATTTCTTTTGTAACACTGGCGGTCATCAAAATAATCGCAAAGAAATTTACAGTTAATTATATCGCTAATTTACATAAAATACAAAATATTTGAACTTAATATATTAAATTGTTCTTTGAATATTCCATTCGAATTTGATTTTGGCTATGTAAACATCCGAATATAAATGTTTCGTGACAAATGTGAAAATAACCTTTTATTAACCGTCATTCCGTTTGTAAATTTATTTTCGCAAATGCCTTTTTTTTCTCTTTCATTCAGTTTCAATTTCTCTTTTGCTCTAAATCAATACAAATGGTAAGTTGTAAAAATTCTTGCAAATCTGAATGGTAGAACTCGACTCATTTTTCTGGTAGAAAATCAATTTTAAATGCAAATAAACCAACCACCTTTGCTTTACAATAAAGTCGTAAAATGAATAATGGAATTAAACACATATTCTAAATTAAATAAACAATTATGTATTGATGTATCTGATACATAAAGCAAAACCGGTATATAATTTTATTATTTTTACTTTAGTAATGAGTTTTTTTTAACTAACAATGTTACAAAAGAAAAAAACATAAAATTTTGACCGATGTATCTTTTTGAAATCTAATTTAATTGTAATCAGTCTATCTGCTTTCATCCACTTTGCATCGAATGCACTTGAACAAACTGCTAGAAAAGTCACAAAGCATACGAATAACAAATAGACATATTGCCAACAATGAAAGTTTTAGTACAAAAACTTTAATTGTAAATATCTAGAACCAATCTTTCGAATGGATTTAATTTACTTGTAATTATTAAATTGAATGTAATTATTAAATAATTTACATAGAGTTAATAATTCCCATCGAAATCAATCAAGGCTGCTAATAACTTAATAGTATTTCTTCTAATTGTAAGGTTTAGTTATTATTATATAGCCGCGAGAGATCGCGACTGTGACCAGTAACTGGGACTTTAACTGTGTGGTCCACTGTGGTAAATAGCAGTTGCGGTTAGATCTTCAGACTACGACGGGAGAACGCTAGGAGCGTCTGAACGAGATAGACGGTCAGGGACCGGTTCTTGTTTTTTAACTATTAATGCTATTGTAGAAGAGGCACAGGGCGCCATGTGTATGTATGTACTAATGTAAATGGAAAGAGAGAATGGCATTACATTCTGACACAACCAGTCTCTAGCATAGAGATAACATAATAATATGCTCTTTACTGATCGCAAATTTCATGTTACATTTTCATCACTAATGTTTCCCATTCATAGCGAAGGCTGCTTTTCGCTATTAACGACTTTGATGGGCGGCATTAAAAACGACTGATTTTTGCCTCTTTTTGGATACTGTCTCAAATAAGATGACCTATCTAAAAAACATATTCTTTATTTAAAAATTCGAAAAGTTTTAATTTCAATCTATAAAAAAATCAGTTCAAATAAATTTCAAAAATGCTATATTAATATAATTTTTCAAAGAAAAAACTTGATTGTCAAAATTCTCTTCAGATCAGGTTTGGCCAACACAAATGATCTTGCATTCCCCTTTGGAAAGGCATCGCAACTCCGCGGGCCGTATCTAAAATCATATGTCCTCCTATTAGATTTGTTGTTGTTGTTATTTCTTATCCCACTTGGCTGGCCAAGCCCACGAGCCCATACGTACTCATGGTTGAAGGGGAAGGAAGCAGCTTCTGTTGTGAGGGAGCACCCGATAGGTAGAAGCCTGACTTTTGCTCCGTGACGCTCTTACAGTCATAAAAGACCGGGACCTACGGCTTAAAGTGGATTCCGAACCACTACAAACATCCATGGCACCGCCGGGATTCGAACCCGAAACCTGTGGCACCGAGCGCCAGAGCGCTAGACACTCGGCCATTCAGGTCCCAAATTTGCCAACGGCACGCGGTGTTCCCAGGTGGTCACCCACCCAAGTACTGACCGCGCCCAATGATGCTTGACTTCGGTGATCTAACGAGAACCGGTATATTCAGCATGGTACGGCCGTTGGCCTCCTATTAGATTTAAATCCCCTATAAACATTTTTTTGGAGTGAAAAACTGAAACACAATGAGTTACTATTATTGTGTTCACTATTACGTAAATGAGGTCACTTAAAGTGAAACATGAAACCTGTTATATTAGATGTTCCAAGATGCGCGCACCATGAGTTCCAAAATATATTTTAATTATTCTGCGAATTCATAACTGTAAACTCATCATTAAAACAGGCATTATCTGTCCTATATTCGCAAGAATATTATTTTAAAATCAAAGTTCATTTTTTCTTTTAATTTCAACAATTCATTTTTGAATAGAGGGATGCACTCATAATGTAATTTTTTAATACATTGGTTTTCACTACCTTTTCCATTGTAAAATAAATATATTTTGTAAAAGTGTGATACATCTCACGGGCCGGAAAAATGTTCAAGGGGGACCGCAGGTTGGCCACCCCTGCTTCAGATCATTGTATTGTACACTTTCAGAATCTCATACTTCAAAATATTGATACGAATCACTGACACACTACAAATTCTTATTCGTGCAACAACAAAACACTTTCTCTGATGAATTCCGACAACAAGAGTTAAAAAGAAAAGGAAAAAGCACCTCGCCCATGATGGTCTGATCCTTAATCTAAAGCAAATGGTTCCCCTTCCCCACGAACATCAAGTGCGGACTGGAGTGTTTGCTTTCCTCTTTTTGAGTTGAAGTTGGTGTGCGTGTTGGAGTGCGCGTCCTAGAGTCACGTTCCCTGGGGGCCCCCGACTTTCACTCTCTCGGCGCTTTTCAAAAGCACAAGTGAAAGTGCATGAATGAAAATCACAACTAATGACCGGAGTTATTTCTGGAACCAGGAAAGAGTTTTGAGTCCGAATTATCTTCAAGACTCGCTCTTTGAAGATTTCGGAGAGGGTTCTTTTTTTTCTTCTTTTGATTTGTTGCGAAACATCTCTCAGCATTTATTTACTTTTGAAATTCAAGTATTGAATTTTATTTTTAATTTGTGAAATTTGAGTCTTAAATTTTTACTTGGATTCAGTTATCGTACCCGTACCTATAACATGATTTATAGCTTTAAAGGTACGCATTCCTTCATAAAGATATCTACATTATAGCAAAATAGTTTTTTTTTTATGGATGTTCAACTGACCTCCTAAACAACTTGCTTTTTAAGTTTTCTGTTTTTGAATAATTGTACATTTTATTTTGATCTACTTTTTCATTTTTGCAGTTTACATTTTGATATATTCATGTGTGTGTACATACATTAGCGTGTAAAACTTAAGCAAAAAATGCATTTTTTAACATACAACCATGAAATTGTCGAAAAGGGCTTTTTGCGGCAAGTCCAGTGAAAAGGCAGCTCAGTAGAAAGATGATGCATTTGCAAATATCAGCACTGTGACATCAGAGAGGACCTCACGGCACGCAAACGCGTGGAACGGTATTGTATATATAGTACGCATGAGCAAACGTACTATATAAACAATACCAAGGCAACTTAAAAAGAAGGAGGAAGGACACATTTCTGTTATTCTCTGCATCAGGGGTAAGGGAAATCGTATGTTCATAATGGCTATAAGAAACCATCAGGCTTTAACATGTGGTAGAATGATTCGGCAACCTTGAAGAAGGGATAGTTTGACGAGTGTTGCACAAGAGTTTGGAATTAATAAAAGTGTAGTTTCAAGAACTTGGAAAACCTTTCAAATGACAGGTGCAGTTGCAAGAAAGGTGGGTGGTGGTCGGCCGAGAAAAACAACTGCAAGTGATGAGCGGTATATTCTGCAGGCGTAAAGAGGCCGAAACCAGACATCGGGCAACTGAGTACGGTAACCGGACGACAGGTATCACGATTTACCATGGCCAGACGTTTATATAATGGTAACCTATTCGCCCATCGTCCTAAATGCTGCATGCCATTAACAGCAGCCTATCGGCGGCCCGTTTACAGTGGTGTCAAGAACACAAATACTAGACATCTCATCAATAGAATCCTGTTCTGTTTACTGATGAGAGTCGTCAATCTGAGCTACGACTCTCAGCACCAGTTGATATGGGCGGGAGGATGTAGGGACACTGTATAATCTCACTAACATCGGGGAAAGAGATAGTTGGGTTGTCCTGGAGTTCTTCTGTAGAGAAGCATTATGTTGAACGGAAGTCTATTAAACATATTTTCGACAGCGGTTCACTTACAGGTTTGGTTTGGTTTGTCGCTGTACGGTCATCTTGTGCACACTTTAGGCTAAACAGACCGGGACCTGCAGTCATACAACAACTACAAACATCCTTGATAGGATACCGAACCACTACAAACATCTCACACGTGTGTCTATTCCGAGGTGACATAGGTCCAGACTTAATTTTTGTGGACGACAATGAACATTCACACAAAACCTCTGCTGCTGAGGAGTTTCTAGAAAGTGAGGATATCTGCAGAATGGATTGGCCAGCGTATTCTCCTGATTTAAATCCCATCGAATATGTGTAGGAGGCTTTGGGGAGACGCCTGGCAGCAAGATCCTATCCTCCTGAGAACACCAGACAGCTGAAACAAATGCTCCTTGAAGAGTGGCAACTCTTATTGTTGGATAATTTGGTATCGAGTATAAAAAGACAGTGTCACACAACCATTACAGTAAGGACAGGTCATGTCCCTTACTAAGGGGCTTTGGTTTGTTGTTCTTCATCATGGCCAAACAATATTTTTACTAACGCCATTTTGTCAATAAATCCTTTTTCTGGTTTGTTCCAAAATATATGCATTTTTTAGTTGCAACACTTTCTTCATCCTATAAGTACTGTATTGTGGCTCTGTAGTATGAATTTCATGTCTCCCCCTTATTAATTTATTTCCGGAATTATAGCAAAATTAGAAAATTGCTTACGTTTTGCACATTAGTGTTATTTATGTTATATAGTTATATATATATATTTATATGTGTAAGTGTGTGTGTATTCCTTGATAAAGCTATCCCCTGGATGTTATAATTACTTTTCGATTTTACTATTTTTGGACAACATGTTTCACGCTCTTTATTGTATTTTTATGTAATCCATTATATATTCCCGTGCACATGAAGGACTCTGAAACACTACACTAATATTGTATTACAAACTAAATGAGATTCCCTTAGAATATTGTATTCCTCAATGAAATTGTGTTATGATGAAAAGAAAAAAAAAACACGTGACAAATCACGTTAAAAAATCAAAAAATTCAAAATCAGAAATTATAATTTTGATTATCACTTGTAAAAAGTAGTTCTTATATTCGTATTTATAAACGTAATTACCATTCAGATGTGCGGCAACATATCAATTGCAATATTATTCTCTTGTGTAGATGTTTTGTCTTTTTTTACATTTCATTTTTCATTTCATCTATTTGAATTTTTATTTGATTTACTGTTTATCTTTTCAAAAAATTGTTTTTAACTGACTTGGTTCGTATTTCACAAGGTATCGCAATAATATTTTATCATTCTCGCATCCTGCCGAAATCGCTATAAAATCTTCAAAAGTAATTTTCAATGCATCTCTACAGTAAATTCTTTTTGCTTTAAGTCGCAAAGTGTAAAACAGTGAAATCAATCAATCAGCATGGGTTTCAATACAGAAAAAAGCATCCATCCTATTAACTGTGTCTCTGGCCGATGTCCCATTCTGTATACCATGATGTATCATCCATCGCAAATCAATAAATTATGGCATAATGGTACTATAATTATCTCCTTCTCTCTAAATGTATATATACACACACACATATATATATGTGTGTGTGTGAAAAAAAAAAAATATATATATATATGCATGCATATAGTGACATCTTGGTTTGTCCGCCCTTTATTCATTCCAAATTTTTCGATTTACACCAAACACATCTTTCTTATTAGAAATTCAAAAATAATTATGTTGTTTTTCTTGGAAAAAAAAACTTATTGTTATTGACATAATATACATTCATGGGGTTGTATTATGTAATTTTGTTGAATACTAAAATATATAAATACAGTGGCAGTTTGAGCAGTTACATACATATGAAAATTTACCACAATTTTTTTTTTTTTTTTTTTGTCTTTTTCCTTTACTTGGATTTGGTCGACGATCACTAGGTTTAACATTTACTAAGAATTCATCCCAAAAAACTTTGCTTCCATCTCCTGCTCAGAAATATTAGGATTTAAAACAATTTCAGCCACCACTGCACATACACATTATATAAAAATACTATCTATACACAAGGTAATCTTTTGGACAAATTTTGAAGTGTGGTACAGCTTAATAAAACATATATTTATTGTATAGGAATGTAGGATTGGAAGGGAATGCTTTGAGGCACGAACACACACACAAAGGGACACGAAAAGAAAAACATTGTTTATTTACACAACATCATTGCAAAGTGTTTCTTTAATTCAATGTTTACAATAAATGCTCCAAACTGTGACCTCCAAGAGTAATACATGCTTGGTAGCGCCGATAGCAATGGATAGACGAACAACGAGGTCCTTAAATGAGACAACTGGAGTCTCGTAAACGAAAACACACAGCAAGAATAAAATAGAGCGCGCATCGGGGTTGCCAGCCAGAGGATTTAAAATTCATCAAGTGACAGGTATCCATTGAGGCATTGTGTCTGGCTGTTGCGAGACATTCGTTTGAAAGTGTGTTCGTTCCTCAAAGCGTCACTCTACACTCCTATACGAAAAAAAAAAAAAGCCGTATGTTTTAGTAAACTAAACAAACCTCAAAGTTTGTCCCATGGCTTTTGTATATATATGTTTGTGTGTGTGTGTGTGTGTGTGTGGTGAGCTTGCAATTAACAAATCAGCACAAGGTTGCAATCTGGGTGTTCGGGCGATAAAACAAAAAGAAATTCTTAATAAAATGGCATCATTAGTTTAAACGGTAGATGACATCAGTATTTAAATGTCACTGTCCATGTGTAGAATGCTTGTGTTTTAAACAAGCCGTTCGACGCTAAACAAAGACCCTCCCTTAGCACTCTAAAAAAGTCACTAAGAAGAATGTGTCACAAAGCTATTCCCTTAAACTGTGACACTGTGTTTACTGTTCCGACGACGCAGTATTCTTTTCTTCTTCAGATATCAACATCAACAGGTTCAGCCAACTGAAGCTGTCAGTGTCAATCACCGTGGTGCGAAAAGGAGTTCAGATTCTCTCTTCTTTTTTGCCGCTGCTTCTTCTGTCTTCTGGGAGTTAAAAATCGCCGAGCCTTTTTTTTTTTTTTTTTTTTTTTTTTTTTTTAAATCTTTCTTCATTTCTTCTTTTATTTGAGTTGTTTTCTCGCTTCCATCTGCGATGCTCCAGCATCACGCCAGCTGAAATTCATGTCCTGTGTAATACGATCTATAACGTAATATCGTAATGCCACCGAAAAAGAAATAATAATAATAATAATAGTCCTAATAATAAGCGCCAAAAAGTCGTCTGCGTTTATACTTTCTTCCACGAAACCACTAAACAGAACTCTCTTTGTGTTTGAAATCTGAAATCAAACAAATGATTTTATGATGGATAAGACCTTCTAAAAAATACGACAGCTTGGAATTACGAAGTAAAAAAGAAAGAGAAAGAATAGTATGAATCATAAATGTTCTGCACTAACATCTATAAATCCATAAAATATCCCAAGATTAAGGACAAATACTAAGAGTTCTTGTTTTTATAGCTTTTGTTCTTACAAGTAACTTTACTAAAATGAGGAATGAAAAAATTTGCTACTTTTTCTACCATGATTTTTTTTATATTATTATTTTGGTTTTTATGGCCTTTGCCATTTTTTTATGGTTTTTGTGTGGCAGTTTAATTGCTGTTTGAAAACGCTACACTGGCTGCAGATGGTGTTGCCGTTTAGATAACGGAATTTGATTTGATTCTCAAATGTCAAAATGGTTCCCAAATATTGCTCTTCGGTTGTGGGATTCTTGCGGACGAAAAAAAAAAGTAATTTCCCCTGACGGTTTTGTAACTTCGTTCTTTTGTTTTGAAACTATAAAGAACAAAAAAAAAAAAAATAATAAATAAATAAATAAATAAAATAAATAAATAAATTCAAAATAAATAATAATTCAACAAGCGTCCATTCTGTTTTCTGTTCTCCTCAACTAAAAAGTTTCATTTATTTTTTTACTGAATTATAAAAATCATGATTTTGCAATTCTGTTTAGTTTGTTTTGTCTGTCTATATTAAAATTCTGTTAGTTTGATTTGATACTATTGTAATGAAAGATTTTTAATTTTTTCAAATGTGCAATTTTATAAAAATTAAGAATTTTTTTTATTTAAAACAAAGTAATAAGTAAAAACAGTGATAATAATTAGATCCCGCACTTGATAGTTTTTGTTCGAACAGTGTAGTGAACTTGCCATAGTTCACTTCGATAACGCTAAACTTGCTATACCAATGATTTGGATTAGTGTAAATACCGAGTGTACTTGGCCGTTCATTTTAAAGGGAAGAATGACCGTATAAACCTATACAAAAGTTTGGCATTATTTATTTATTTATTCATATATATTATTATTATTTTTAATTTAATTTCCTGAATTTATTGATATTGCAGGAAATACGATGCATCGAATATAAGATCAAACTAATTTTCAAGTGCGGCTTTATTTTTAATTTATTTATTTATTTTTTTCCATACTATATTGTAATTTTCAGTTTTAATACGACGTTAACATTTGGTTTTCATCATCATCATCATCATCATCATTGGCACAATAGCGCAGTGTGGGCCAAGTCCGTCTACATACTGGTAGATTTCGAGATGGGAGATGTTTTTCTTTTTACGGGGTAGGGTTGTCAGCTCTATGCCCAACACTCAACAGTCCTATGAGACCGGGACCTACGGCTTAAAGCGGATTCCGAACCACTACAAACATCCATGGCACCGCCGGGACTCGAACCCGAAACCTGTGGTACCGAACACCAGAAACATTTGGTTTTACTAAACGAAATTGTTTTTTAACGTTGGGCCAATTCTGCATACCATGCCGTAGAACAGCATCTGCCTATTTTATTGATATTATGATTAATAATAGAATTATGTGTTTTTTTTCTCTAGTTCTCGAAAAATGTTTCAAAAAATTCATACATTTTCAATAATGTTCCTTGTTTGTTCAGAGACATTTGGATCAATCACACGGATCTTCTAACAGTTGGGCTGATATGTTCGTAGGCTGACACATAGATGGCGCTACTAGTATTAAATCCATATCATTTTTAGTTAGCCCTAACCTTCAAAAGACACGTGTATAAATTTGACAGATGTTGCACTATTAGTATGTGAGATTTTTAGTGAAGCACCTTTTGTTAGTTTGGAAAAATTGGATACTATTGAAGCCAAGGCTTGGCTTGATAAACATTATTCGGACTTTGCACCAGGAAAATCAACCGTAGAGAAGTGGTTTGCTAAATTTAAACGAGGTGAAATGAGCACCGAGAACGATGCACGCAGTGGACGCCCCAAAGAGGCTGTTACCGACGAAAACATCCAAAAAGTCCACAAAATAATTTCTGATAACCGTAAAGTGAAGTTGATTGAGATAGCTGAGACCCTAAAGATATCGAAGGAACGTGTTGGACATATCGTGAATGAATATTTGGATATGCGAAAGCTCTGTTCAAAGTGGGTGCCGCGCAGAGCTCACAATCGACATAAAACAACAACGAATTGATGCAGTGTTTGGAGTTGTTCAATTTTAATAAACCCGAATTTTTACGTCGATATGTGACAATGGATGAAACATGACTCCATCATTTCACACCGGAGTCCAATCGACAGTCAGCCGAGTGGACTGCACGTGATGAACACTAAAAATACTACAACTTCACTAAAAATGCTATAACTCACATACTGATAGTACAACAGATGTCAAATTTATACACGTGTCTTTTGAAGGTTAGGGCTAACTAAAAATCATATGGATTTATACTAGTAGCGCCATCTATATGTCAGCCTATGAACTTTTCAGTCCACCTGTTGTAATCTTTATATAAGTAATTCTTCTGTACTTGTGTTTGCCACTGAATTCCTCCTCAACGGCTGGGCCGATTTGGATGAAATTTATTGTGTGCGTTTGAAAAAAACATGGAGAATATTTTTATGCTACCCCCTTGAAAATCGCTATAAAAAGGGGTAATATTATGCTTTCGAGTATGGAACATGGGTTCGCGCTATCCACTCTACTGTTACTTGCCACCAGAGGGTGCTGCAGCATTTCATCTTGTATAACATTCAAACGATATCCATGAAAATGAATATTGGCGATATGATATTCTCTACGATGCATTTTTTTTTGGCAGGACAGCATATACCGGGCTGTTACTGTCCATATATATTTGAGCGAAAGACGTACGGGTGAAGCGATGTCGATGACTCATGCGAATAAGAGTAAGTCAAACTGACTTGCACCTCTAATCCGGCGTTAATGAAGCTCCTCGTTAACCGATTGTGTGGAAAATGAACGAGTAGTCCAGTGGGAGGGATTCAAAAAAGAGCCGCGCAATAGAGAAGATAGTTCTTTTCGGAAAGATTTTAATTCTAAATCAAAAGAAAAATTGGATGAAAAAAATTTCACAATAAGTATTAAACATTTTTTTCTTTCTCCAAAACTGCTTTGCACCACTGACAAACACCCCTAATAAGTCATCGATTTGCCCTTTTCCGCTTTCAAAACATATTTTATTTTGCCATACATACTTTCACCCTTTTCTCACATACTTTCGAATTTACTTTCCCGGTGTCCGAGGTATATAAACCAAGGTTGGCCAACCCGGCGCCCGCCTTGAATATTTTTCCGGCTCGTGAGATTTGTCACACTTTTACAAAACAGATTCATTTCAGAATGGCCGAAGGAGTGAAAACCAGTGCATTAAAATAATACATCACGTGTGCATCTCAAAATTACATCAAATAGGCAAAAGAAATAAGAAAACTTACAGCTGCTTTTGAAAACCGATTCAGTAGTTTAGAGTTAGACGCATACGAATTTTTTTAAAAAATATATTCATCTTCCTTTCATGTTGAAATCGAGTCGGCCCCAGAATATCTCGAAATGGAACTGGTTGACTTACAATGCAATATTGAATTAAAACACATTTCTGAAACATCACAATCAAAAATAGATATTTATAACACTTACGTCACAAAAGAGAAATTTTCCAATTTGAGAAATCTGGCACGAAAAGTTGTTAGCGCTTTGGGTTCAACTTAGACCTGCGAATTGTTTTTTCGAAAATGAAATCGGTCCAACACAACACGCTCAAACATAACGGACGCTAACTTCCAAGACCCATTACGATGTGTCAAATGGAGATCGATTTGCAAAAGCTAAGTGAAAGAGTGGAGAAACACATATCGCACTCGTAAAATAAATATTCTTAAATGGTTTAATTTTTTTTATTTCGGTTATATTTATATATTTTTTATATTTAATTTTTAGTGTTATATATTTCCATACAATGTGCGTTTAGTATCATTGTTATTATATTATCTATGTAAGAATAGTAGCAAACACGATACTAATAACTCATTATGCTTCATTTTTTTACTCCCAAATAATCTAATAAGAGGATATATCATTTTATATGCAGTCCGCGGAGTTAGATTAGTTAGGATGCATTTCCAAAGTGACCCCATCTGATATAAACATCCAAAGCGATGTGGAAAAAACTGTAGTTAGAGCGGTGTTTCGACTCTCTCAATTTCGTCAAATCGTCCAACCGGTCCTATAAAAGGCAAAATAGTGTATGATGTTCATAAACATTTCAACACACTCTTTTACTTTTATGTGTGATGTCTTTGCGTTGTTTTCGTGTTTTGGTCTTTTTCGTTCTTGCTGTCGACAGGCAGTAAAAATGAGAAGCGAAAGGAATTTTTATTTTTTTTAATTTTTGAAAATTAAAAATAAATCTTGAATTGTATTCAGTTTTAAAGTTATTGAAATTTATGATGTAATGGTGTAGAGAAAATACTAGAACATTAAACATAATTCCATATAATACAATGGACATGTGCATCTGTCATAAACATCTGACATCCATGTTAACAAAAAGTACAAACGATGGTCCGCACTGTAAGGCCCAGAGTTGCAAAACGAGGTCTCCGCAAATAAAATGACAACTATTTAAAAAAACTGTTAATGCTGCATAAGCAATAATTTTTAAAGTTACTTGGCTGCTTTTTTTTTGTTTTTAGTGAGCATTGTCATTTTGTACAGAAAATAGTGAATCCTGTCATTCAACTCATACTTTGTCGAGTACAAGATTCGATGTGACGCATTTCTTCTGTCATAGTGTCTCTTTTTTGTGACTTGACATTTTCAATTGCTCACAGTTGCTTTGATTTGAATTCGTCGAAACAAGTTGCTCGTTTGGCGCGATTTTGATATCTAAAAAACGACATTCTCTTAAAGTAATCCTTTGCTAAAGGCTAAAGTAATTAACCAAAAGACAATTTTCAAACACTGCCGTGTTCACTAGACCTGTGTTAATATTAACGAAGCTGATGAATTAACCACGTTGACGAGAATGCGAGGTCAACTCCAGTTGACGAAAGGAAGAATTGAAGGTCGCTCTATGGCCATTTTGTGCACACTTTAAGCTCATTAGACCGGGATCTACAGTTTAAGTGGGTTCCGAACCACAAACAAACATACATGCCACCGCCACGATTCGAACCTGAAAAGCCTGTGGTACCAAAGAGCCAGCCATTTGGCCATCAGGACGCAAATGGCATTACGAGTAGTGTTACTTTTAGCGGGGGTTGAATTTAATTTTTCGAAGAGTGAGGCATTGATATTAACGGTTAATTTTATTGCCTGTTAAATTGAACGCTCACTTTCTCGGATGAGCTATTTTTAATGACAGATAAATGAATCATAAACGAAATTTGAAGCATTCTTTTCAACTTCACTTAAATTAATCATTCGATTGCTTGATACTTATTCTTAAAATGAAATTAAACGAAAAATTTGATTCATTAATTCTTTTAGTCCTGTTTACTGAATTAAAAGTTTAATTTTCTGCACACACACACACAAATGAGATGGGTAGATACTGAAAACATAACAGAAAAGTGTAACAGATTTCTCCTTTCGGGTCTCCCAATACGCAGTTCAGATTAATACAGTGGGTTGCACAGTATTCAGGTACATAACGAATCCACACATTGCAAAATTAAGTGGTGTTAAAATTGACAGTTCATTTACATTCTGAAAGGCTAACATCGTTCATGAAAATCACGCCAGTCCAGTACTTACATTTCTGAGATTTGAACCCCTGCACCCAACATGAGAAGGAAAATATGCTTCATACATTATATCTCACACGCGCACAAAATGATGATTTGCATTTTTCTGCAAGAATTCCATCCCCCCTCCTCTCACTCGCTGTCATCACCCTTCACCTGAAGACACGGTTCCCGCAGGAATCCGCCCTCGTTACTCTCTTTACGGCATCCGGAAGTGAGACGCCCCTCGCACAAGAGGAAGAGGGCGCCCCGAGGGGTCCCCCGGCCCCCCCATTACAAATGCAAATTTCGAGACGAACGAGGCCTCGGCGGGGAATGTCTTGTTCTGAAAAACTTCCTTTCATTTCGATGGTTGAGAAGATCTACCATTGATAATGACACTGATACGGCACCGATTTTTTGCTGCTGGAATTCGTTCTTTAGGTCAGATATGGAACGCTGAAATGAACCAGCGAAACTCGAGTTTAAAACGCTATTGCTGACAGCAATATTAAAAAAAAAAAAAAAAAAATTGAATTGTTTCTGTTATACTTTCCAACTCTTTTTGAGGAACACATTACCCTTAATGGTTTGGTGTGTCGGTCTTTGGTGTGTTTTGAGTGTTTGTAGAGTGTGCCAATGCTCGTCAACTCTACAACGCCAAGAAAAAGCAATTGTTCAAATACTTTAAGAAGCCCCACCGAATTCAGATGAAGAAGTTTGTTAATGGAGGGTTAAATTAGCTTCTATAAACGTAAACTGATCCTTATACATTATTTTGAGGATATTGAAACAGCAATCTGTGTATATTTTGTAAGTCAGATTCATTCACATGTCCAGTTAATAAAAGAAACACATCGTGCAAAGGAAATATCTTGCTCTCATCATTGATGGGAAGTTTGTTATTTATATGAGAAAAACAGGCTGGAGTGGTGAATAATGCATTCGATTTCTGAACTGAAGTATTCGGATCCAAAACCGAAAGCCTTTGTCCATACCTTCTGGTCTTGTTGCTGTCAACCTAGTAAAATAAATAATTTATGCTGTCAGCAAGTAAAAAGTAGCGTGCATTCGAAATTAACTATAAGTTCCGCTATTTATTTTATCGTTATTTATGTTACTCAGAGTTTAACACATTCAAAATTCTTGAACAACCTGCAAATTCCATGATGCCGAAAGTCCTGGCATTCGAAACAGCAACAACATCAAAATTCTTGAACGAGCAGGAAATTTTTGACGCGAAAAGTCATCGCCTTCTTCCCTATCCTTCTAGACCAGGGGTCGGCAACCTGCGGCTCGCGAGCCACATGCGGCTCTTTGGATGTGAAGCTGCGGCACTTTAATTCCATACGCAAATATTATTTATTTTATATAAAAAAAAAAAATAAAAAAAAAACATTTAAAGATCTTTCTGAATCGATTAACGAGGATTAGGCACCGATTCTATCT